>VAFG01000311.1:442879-496050 GCA_013461545.1 Syncephalastrum contaminatum | reverse complement strand
TATTTTTTTTTTTTTTTTTACATTTTACACTTTTCGCTTTTACATTTTTTTTTTCTGACGCGTGTCGCTGTTTGAATATGTCAGAAGGAATAGACTTGTCGTCAGAATGATTGAGGGTTCGCATCTCTTTCCAACAAAATGGCCCGTACAAAGCAAACCGCTCGTAAATCGACCGGTGGTAAAGCTCCCCGTAAGCAGCTCGCCACCAAGGCTGCCCGCAAGTCTGCCCCTACCACCGGTACGTTTCGAGATATCCTATAGATCATATGTCATCTAATCTCTCTCCTCATTAGGTGGCGTGAAGAAGCCTCACCGTTATAAGCCTGGCACCGTCGCCCTTCGTGAGATCCGTCGCTACCAGGTGGGTTGATATCCACTTTGATTCTTGTGCAAATGACTCATGACCACTTTCTGCGATAGAAATCTACGGAGTTGCTGATCCGCAAGCTGCCTTTCCAGGTAAATCAGATTTGAATATGAGAATGAGGACCAGCACATCACTCACGCTGCGCATCACTTATATAGCGTCTTGTCCGTGAGATTGCTCAGGACTTCAAGACTGACCTGCGCTTCCAATCCTCTGCTATTGGCGCCCTCCAGGAGGCTGCTGAGGCTTACCTCGTCTCGCTCTTTGAAGGTAAGACATGACAGGCCGCACACGCACCTACACAAGTTGGGTTTATTGCAAATTGCAATGTGTCTTTGTGTGTGTGTTGTGTGCGTGTGACGACTCAGGTGATTTTATCAGCATTGATAATAACCTATCATTTCTCGTGTTTCCTTTTACAGATACCAACCTGGCCGCTATCCATGCCAAGCGTGTTACTATCCAGCCCAAGGATATCCAGCTGGCCCGTCGTCTTCGTGGCGAGCGCTCGTAAACCAAACAAACTCACCTCCCCGCATGAACTTGACTGTCAAGTGTCTATAAGAATTATCTTATTTCTTTCTTTTCTACGAAAATAAACAAGATGAACATAAAAGGATTGGAATAGAGTAGTATACATTGCGTTTTATAAATCAGCTTCTTGTGTGATGGATTCGAGTGTAAGTAGCCGCTCATGGATGGCTCTCATGGCAGACAGTGCCTTCTCTTCTGCGATAACGCATGAAATGTTGATTTCTGATGCGCCCTGGGATATAATTTCAATACTGACACCGGCGCCCGCGAGTGCCGTAAACATCTTTCCTGCTGTGCCCACTGTATTCCGCATATCCTTGCCCACAAGGGAAAGGATTGCCATGTTTTCAATGACGTCAACCTATATTTAATTTAGTGCCTTTGTCTTCTATCCCCTTTTTTCTGTCTTACCGTGCCAAGTGCCTTGAGGCTTCCGACTGCTTTTTCGAGTGAGGTGCGCACCACGTCGGTGCTTAACGCCATCGAGACATGGACTTCCGAGGTAGAGATGAGATCCACCACAATATTATGCTCGTCCAGCGTTGTGAAAATCTTGGCCAGGAAGCCGTGACTGACACTCTTGCGGTTCGAATGCACGTTCAAGACGCAGATGTTGTCTTTGATGGTGACGGCAGTAGGGTGCTTGTTCATGGCTTCTGCTTTTTTCTTTTCTAAAATGGCTGTTTCCGGGTAAATGATAGTGCCTGATCCAGCAGGGTTTTCCACGTTTTTGATGCGGATGGGGATCGCGGCCTTGATGACTTGTTCCATCGTGAAAGGGTGGATGACTTCTGAGCCATAGTAAGTCAACTCGGCCGCTTCCTCGGGCGTGATCTTCGACAGCAGCCGTGCACCGTTCACCTTGCGTGGGTCAGCCGTAAACACACCATCCACCTCCTTCCAGATCTGCAGCTCCTGTGCCTTTAGACCCACAGCGACCAGCGCAGCGCAGAGATCGGTGTATCCTCGTCCAATCGTGGCTAGTAAACTGCCTGGGACGTTACCAAAAAAGCCCGTCAGGATGGGCACCTTGTTGCCGCATGCCTGCACGGCCTCAGCGAGACGTTCTGATAAATAGTCGTAAAAGGTCTGGTCCAGCACCGTGAATTCTTGATCAATGATGTTGTTAAGCACCACGAGCTGACTGTCAATCCCCTAATAATCCGTGCGTGAGTTTTCCAGCTGATAATCATTATGAGAGAACCTACCCGGTCCTTTAAAAGAGCGGCTGTGATGTTACATGACAAGAGCTCACCCATACCGACAATGATATCTCTAGACCGTGGAGATATCTCATCAATGATCTAAATGGCCAAAAGCATGAATACGGCGGAGATCTCTGGATGCCCTGACTTCTGTTACCTCTGCTGCCTGCAAAAAGGATCGCAGGCGAAGACACTGTCTGTCAATTTCCTTTTCCAACTGCTCCAAGATTTGCTCGTCTTTGATAGCCGAGCGAGCAGCAGCAACGTGGTCATCTTTGATATCTTGGACGATGGTAAGATATTCTTGCGAACCATTGTTGAGAGCTTCTTCGGCAGCTTTCAGAAGGCTACGGAAGTGTCAGATAAGGCAAGGCTATCATTCATGATTTACCGATTGGTTGTGCCTTTGGACTTGGTCTCACCGCTTCTTGCTGAACAAACTACGACGACCCGGTTCTCCTCCAGATAAGAGCTAATACACAGTGGTGAATGAGCGATCAAGCTGGAAAGCCATGAGGTTTATGACGTACGGAACAATGCGAGAGGCGATCACGTCAAGGAACTTTCCAACGCTTGTACCGCCATATTTCTGAACAACCCAAGGCAGGTCTGTGGGGTTGGTCCGTAGTGGCGAAGTGTGCATACAGGTCCTGGCAAAGTGAAAGAGAGAAGTGACACAAAGAGGGTCAAAGCTGGCATCAAATTGTGACAAATGCTGATGAGATCGTCCAATTAGATTTCGTTACCCAGAAAATTGGCTCAACCGATCTTCTTTTATATTTTAACGAAGAACCTGTCATAATGGCCCGTTCATATCGTAGTCATACTTGTCACTAGCAAATGGTCTGCATATATAGATCAGCGATCTTTCGCTCATACGGTGGGGCCAAATGCGTATCGCTACTCAAACGGTTCCGTAATCAATGGCTATATATTCTAAAGAGGCAAATGCATGGCATTGATTGAGGATATAGCTATATATATGTATGATCTCTATGCATTCGTCTATGATCGTAACATAGCTTGTGCTAATATCTACTGAATTTTGCCTATATGGTTATACTATCCAATACTAAGCTAATAAGGTCAGTGAAAATGTACACTGGTGTCCTGTGAATACACGCACTCGCGAAGACCTGATATCGCCCAAATAGGCCAGGCAAAAATCTCGTGTATATACGTCTGTCTATAAAGAGCAGACGATTGTCCATTCGAAACGTCATCTCTTAGATTATATTCCTTGTGTAACACTGCTCCAGCGCATGAAACCAGAAGCATGGAGGGACTACACACTCAGTCTACTCTTGCCTCGAAAGCAAAAACGACCAATATCGAGTCGACTGTTGACTATGGTGATGTGGCTTCACATTGGCTGACTTTATCTGTTTACAAGAATATTTTCTTTCTGTTCATTTTCAGCGCAGAAATTCGCACGTACGTCAGAACTAATACTTCATACATGCCGAAATCGTATCAATTCGAAGAAACTCTGATATGCGTACATTCGGTTTCTCGGAACCCCCAGTGCAAGTCAAAAGTAGTAAATAGTCCATGACGATATGATATACAAATGATATGTATTTTTTCAAATACATATACTTAAAGCAGTAATTGGGCGAGTACGATGAAGCAGGTCAGGTGCAAGATAGCTGTGAGAACGGGTGGTACGCAAAAAAGGGGATGACGACGACACTCTTTGTTCTGTGTGTCAAAATAATCCTCCGCGCCAAACGGATCGCGTGCATTTTTTCTTTTTCTTTTGCGTGAGAGCAATGAAACCTCATATACTTGAGCTGCTACTGCTCATTACCACACTTTTATTATGCACTCCACCAGCGTATGCCACCGTTCATCAAGACGGCTACTGTGTCATGCGCGGACAGTGCGGCATGGAGGGCTTTGTCAGTCTGAATTGTCCGTACAATGGTCCTGCGGTTGAGCCCGAGTCGGAGGCTTTCCGCCAAAAGCTGGTCGAGACGTGCGGTGCCTCGTACGCAGAAGGACCCACCTGTTGCGATGAGAACCAGCTGGGTGACCTTGTCAACCAGATTCAGCAAGCTGTGCCTATCATTGGGTCGTGCCCCGCGTGCTGGAATAACTTTTTGCAGTTCTGGTGCTCGTTTACATGCTCACCTAACCAGTCTACCTTTGTCAACGTCACCGATCTGACCTCGTCCGACCTCGTCAACCAAACCGATTATTGGGTAGGCAACAACTTTGGTAACCAGTTCTATGACAGCTGCAAAGGCATCAAATTCGGTGGTTCCAACGGCTATGCGATGGATCTCATTGGCGGTGGGGCCAAAGACTGGCTCGGTATGGTGCGCTTCATGGGCACAAAACGCCCTTTTGCAGGCAGTCCCATCCAGATCGACTTTCCTCCCGTCGAGCATGAGTCGTCCACCATGGCACGCTATGATGAGGAGGGTCGGAAATGCAACGATACCGCCATCGATGCCCACTGCGCCTGTGTCGATTGTGAAGCCTCCTGTCCTGTACTCGACAAGGTGCCAGAAGAAGAACCGGAATGCTATATCGGCCAACTGAAATGCTGGACCTTCACTATGATCATGTCTTATGCTCTAATCTTGCTCTTCACCGCCATCGTCCTTCTCGGACGTAATATTCAATTCGTGCACCGTCTCAAGGACGCCTTTGGTATCCCCACCAGCGAAGAAACTCGCGGTATCTATGAGCGCGTGGCTTTGGCCGAAGACGATGAAGAACATTTATTGGATCCTGATCATACACCACGTCGCTACTGGCTCAATTCACGGCTCCAAAGCTGGTTCTATCGCCAAGGCCTGATCTGTGCGCGTTATCCTTGGGCCGTCATCTTTGCCAGCCTCTGCTTCGTCTCCTTAGCGTCGGTAGGATGGAAGAACTTTACCGTCGAGCGTGATCCCGTGCATCTTTGGGTGGCTCCTTCTTCGCAAGCCCTCCAGGAAAAGACCTACTTTGACGAGCACTTTGGCCCCTTTTATCGTGCGACGCAGCTCTTTTTCGTCAGCGAAACAGAAGAGCCCGTCATCAACGGAGAGCGTCTGGAGAGCCTGTTTGGTTTGGAGCAGGAGATACGACATATGCGCTCGGATCCCAACGACCACACCCTGCAGGATGTGTGCTTTGCCCCTACAGGGGATGCCTGCGTTGTCCAGTCTGTTACAGGATACTGGCAAGGCGATCCAGACAATTTCGATCCGTCCAACTGGAAGGGCGATTTCGACTCCTGCACAAGCGAACCCGCGCTGTGTTTGCCCGATTTCATGCAGCCACTCAAGCCCGAAATGATCCTCGGCGGTTTTGAAAATGACTCGTACGCGGACGCACGTGCCATGATCGTCACCATCGTGCTCAAAAACTCGATCGACGAAAGCGTGGCTGCCAAGGCGGAGGAGTGGGAGAAGTCGCTTCTGAATCACATTCTCAACTCAGTCAATAACCGACTTGAGTGGGAAGGTGTGCGCATCACGTATTCTACAGAGGTAAGAAAAAGAAGCGTATTTCTTAACGATTTTGAGACTCATCGGACCTACAGAGTTCCTTGGAGACCGAACTCAACAAATCCTCCAACACGGACGCCAAGACGGTGATCATTAGCTACGTCGTCATGTTCATCTATGCCTCAGTCGCGCTTGGCCGGTTCCGTTCGTGGAATTTGCGGCGTCTGTTCATTGACTCCAAGTTTGGTCTCGGCATCTGTGGTATCCTGATCGTCATCTTTTCTGTGTCCACTGCTGTCGGTCTGTTCTCATTGACAGGCAAGAAAACGACCCTCATCATTGCCGAAGTCATTCCCTTTCTCGTGCTCGCCGTCGGTGTGGACAATATCTTCATTCTCTGCCACGAGTACGCGCGTCGCGAAGAGCAAGCGACCGACGAATCAGTCGAAGACCGCATTGCCAAGGTACTCGGCAAAATGGGTCCCAGTATTCTGCTCAGTTCCATTAGCGAGACAATCGCGTTTGGGCTCGGAACCCTGGTCACCATGCCTGCCGTCAGCAGCTTCGCCATCGTTGCCTCGATCGCCATTTTCGTCGACTTTGTTCTTCAAGTGACATGCTTTGTCTCATGCATGGCATTAGACGCGCGTAGAACTGATGTAAGGATCTGCAGTGTTAGTAAGGGTCGGTTGCTTATTTTGCACATAGGACAAGCGACTCGACTGCGTCCCTTGCGTCCGAATCCGTGCGCCAGACACGATCGAGAAGGAAGGATGGCTCTCCCATGTGTTCCGTGTTTACTATGTACCTTTTATCCTGACGCGCAAGATGCAATACTGCATCACGCTCGCCTTCCTCGGCCTATTTATGTTTGCCCTTTCAGTGGCACCCGACCTTCCGCTCGGTCTGGATCAACGTATCGCGCTACCATCCGACTCATACCTGGTGCCCTACTTCAACGACCTCGACACCTATTTCAACGTTGGACCGCCTGTTTACTTTGTCGTGCGGGGTGCCAACTTTACCGACCGCGCAATCCAGCAAAAAGCCTGTGGTCGTCTGACGACCTGCAAGGAACGGTCTTTGGCAACCGTCCTTGAACAGGAACGCAAACGCCCAGACGTATCTTACATTGGCCAGCCCACCAGCAGCTGGATTGACGACTATCTTTACTGGCTGAACCCTAATATTGAGTGCTGCCAGTTCAAGTCTAAACGCGGACGCCGAAGCATGCTTAATCAAGAGAACCTGCTCGAGAGCCAGTATCTCCAAGATAAGCCGGAGCTGTGCAGCCCAGACGACTTTGACTGCGAGGCGTGCTTACCCGAGTGGGAGCCTACCATGGAGACATTACCCCAAGGACAAGAGTTCCTCAAATACCTGGATTTATGGCTCGACATGATGCCGAGCGAGTCGTGCCCGCTTGCAGGCAGAGCCGCTTACGGCGGCGCTGTTCTGGCCGATAAAGACAATACGGACGTCGTCGCGTCGCATTTCCGGACGTTCCACACCCATCTAAAGTCACAGCATGACTTTATTGCTGCTCACCAGTCCGCTCGCCGCATCGCAGACCAACTCAGCCACGAGCTGGAGCTTGACGTATACCCCTACTCGGTATTTTACATTTTCTTTGAGCAATATTCGTATATTGTCATGATGGCGTTCGAGCTACTTGGACTGGCTGTCCTTGCCATCTTTATCGTCACATCCTCTCTCTTGGGAAGCCTGCGGTCAGGTATCATTGTGATGGGTGTCGTGCTCATGATCCTCGTCGACCTCGCGGGCGTGATGACCCTCTGGGATATCAGCCTGAACGCGGTGAGCTTGGTCAACCTCGTCATCTGCGTCGGTATCAGCGTCGAATTTTGCTGCCATGTGGCGCGTGGATTCATGGTATCACACGGCAGCCCCGAAGAGCGTGCAAGCAAGAGTATGGTGGATGTGGGCAGTTCAGTAAGTTCAATACCTGGTTGACAGAACATCGAATTGACGCGGTTTGCTAGGTATTCTGCGGCATCACGCTGACCAAATTTGCGGGTATCGTGGTGCTGGCGTTCACACGATCCAAGATCTTTGAGGTGTACTATTTCCGCATGTATCTTGCCATCGTGGTTCTGGGTGCGCTGCATGGTCTAGTACTTTTGCCCGTACTCCTCAGCATGTACGGCGGCGAGGGTATGGCGCTCCTAGGTGACTTTGATGAAGATGGATTCGTGTGGACCGATAACCAAGACTGGGGCCGTGACCGTCGCGGCCTTCTCATCGACGATAACAATAGCTCGGACCAGGTTCTCATCACGGACATGCCGGATGAGGAAGATGATGATACCGATCATAACCGTCGTAGGGCATAAATGGATGCCCTACCTTACAGACGCAGCGATCCTTTTTATCTGTTCGTTGGAGAGCGCCATGTATCTATATTAACACATTTCAACTACTTCATTCTGTTTCTGACAGAAATAGCATGACGAATGTATCTAATAAATGCTTATATAGCATACTATCACGTATGTATATGATATCAATGCGAATGGTGCTGTCAGTTATGGTGGTCATAATAGGAGAGCCCCGTACAGAGCGGGCCTTCATGTATTGGCGGGCAATGTCAAATTGGTTTCGGCGACGAATCGAATTGATGCGTCTTTTCTTCTCTGCTGCAAACCCGCAATGGGTAAGATTCCTAGAAAAAGCACTTAATTACTTTAACCGACACGTTATTTTAGCCAATCGTACTGTAGCCGATGCTATTCAGGTTCACGGAACAGATCCACAGCATCTGGTCGAAAAGATCATTCGCGAACGCATCTATGATTCCATGTACTGGAAGGAAGAATGCTTTGGTCTGACAGGTATAACATCACGCACCCGTACTCTCACGGCAATCGTGCTTGTACTTACTAAATTTGCTTAGCTGCTACGCTCATGGACAAGGCTGTCGAACTAGAGTACATTGGTGGCCAATATGCTGGACAACAACCCACCGAATTCCTGTGCCTGACCCTCAAGATGCTCCAGCTGCAGCCCGAGAAGGACATTGTTATTCAACTAATTCAGCAAGAAGACTTCAAATACTTGCGAGCACTCGCCGCCTTTTATTGGCGTCTAGTAGCTCGTTCGGTCGAGATCTACAAGTACCTTGAGCCTCTCTTGAACGATTATCGTAAATTGCGTGTACGAGAAGGAGGTAAACGCGTCCATGGTATTTGATATCACAAGCTGAGCCATGTATTCTATAGAGGGTTATGAGCTTACACACATGGACGAGTTCATCGATGAGCTGCTGCGCAACGAACGCGTCTGCGACGTGATGTTGCCTCGTTTGATAGCCCGTCACGTACTCGAAGACAATGATGATCTGGATCCCAGAGAAAGCTTCCTTGACCAGGATCTTGAGTCTGATGAGGAGGACAACAGAAAGAAGGACGACCGAGAGGAGGAGGATTAGGATATAAGAATAATGGGGGGTATCGTCATTTTTTATTCTTGAGGGCACAATAATACATCTGTACATAGTTTTTTTTTAAGATTTCCAGTCAATACAATACTCTTTCATGAGGACAAACCCTCGCGGCTCGAGATCACCCTGCTCTGTCCGTGCACAGAATTCAAGGCAGATTGTATCGTCCGGTGCGTGTTCGTAGACGAAAACGAAACCAAAGCGGCGACCTGCAGACAGTCCGCCCTTGGTGATCCGACGGTGCAACGTACAATCCTCCAGGGACTGCAGTAGACACGGGGCCCATCGGCGGCGATGGCGTTTTGGGGTCGGCATCACCTGTATCGACGTCGTATTCATGTGGCGCACCGAAAGCAACGACGACCAGGTGGTGTCCGACACGATCCCTTCGTCTTGGTACAGGATCCTACCCACGTGCACCTCGCGCGCACCGCTAGCAAAAGTAAAACAGTAAACGGTATCGACTTGATGAAACACACAGTCGCAGACGATCGTCTGGTTCGGGTCCACCGAAACCTCCGCATCGAGGTACACACGTCGCACGCCTCGGATCTCTTTGTTTTCAATCAGTCTGTGTCGGGACGCTTGCTTGGCGCGCACCAGCGGCGGCGTGTGGTCATCGGGCACAGACGGTACGGTGTATGGCCCAAGCACGGACTCGGAGCGAAACAGTACCATCGGATTGATATCAGCCCATCGTGGGTGTTGGAAGCCGTCCACGAAGAGCCGGGTGGGAATACGCCGTGCTGTCTTGGCCATGCTATGCCCAATCGGCTCTACCCCCGTCGACGCGATCCACTGGACAAGCCGCGGATAATCGTGCTTGTAAATAGGTCGGTCGGCGTCAAAGTAGTTGTACAAAAAAGCTAGTCGACACGCGAGGGCACTTTTAAGCACCTGGAGCCGGCGACTCGTCCGACCCAGGGCCGTGTAATCCTGTGGACTGTTGGCGTACGCGAAGATGCGGCAAATCAGCTCGGCCGGCAGATGCGAAAGAAGCATTAAAGGTACTTTTTTTTTTTTTTACCTCGAGTTTAAAAAGCGCTTTCAGCTTTTTATATACGGTATCGGGATAGCTACGATATCCATCCTTCTCACACCATGATGTATCATACATACGTACATGCAATGTCCACTGTCGAGGAATGACATAGTCATAGCATATGTATACCAGCAGGCTCGCCTGTTGCGTTCCCAGTCGAGTATGATAGACCCGCACCACACATTTTCGCTATACAGACGAGATAACCAACACAAACATATACAGTACCGGCGTCGATGAGATATGACGTGTTACCTCTACATCGTTATAAAGTTTGGGCCTTGACACTCAGGTGGTAAACAGGGACCCTCACAGGGTAGGAGGGCCTGTCACGCTGTCAGCTGGTCTGTTGCATAAGGATCGGCATCCCCCAATAAGATATCATCATCCAGTACATAGATTCAGTGGTCTGTGCGACCATGGAAATTCAGGGTCAAAATAAAAATATGTGTACACAAGGTTGGCCCGCTATCCGTTGCGATCTATGTGTAAAAGGAGATCACACGATTTCACCTATCAAAGAATATCGTACTCTTGTGTTGCTGCGGATCAAATACCTCAGTATATCATTAGGAATCAAAGCCTCTCCATACGCATGTCACCTGACGGTCCGGGGCACGTCATCAGAAAAAGATAAAGATCTGCAAGGCTCCCCACATTTATGTATAGAAAAAGTGGTATAAGAAAATGAATACAATGAAAAGGCAATAATACTATGTTATAAATTAGTCTAGCAAGCAAAACAAGACTTGATCGAAGACCATATAGAGGAAGAAGATTCGGTCCGAGTAGGGCCCGAGTGATAGGATGCCGGATGTATGGAAGAGGGCAAAGACATGGCTTGGTAAGGGTAGAACGATGAGGAAGCCGATGGCGCCATGAAAAGCTGGTCGTTTGCATCAGAGAATCCAGAGGGATGCTGCAAGAGAAGACTATCTTGTGTGAGACTGCTATCGGTGCTTCGACTATCGCAGTCGTCGTCGTCGTAATCCTCTTCGTCATGGCCATCCGCAGTCGTCGAGTACTCCAATTGATCGCTGCCCTCACGACATGAGGTGGGCTTGAAACCACGCTCGCGCAACAGCTGATGCGTCCAGAGCAAGTACAGGCCCTCGTCCTTATCGTTGGGGCTCACAGTTGTATGCTGCGGCGTAGCCGGGGCCGCGGTCGAGGTGCTCTCCATGGTGACAGAACTCATGGCCGTCTTGAACGAGAACTGACTACTGCTGCGGCTGATCGAGCTTTTTTGTTTGCCATAGTAACTGTTGCTTGGCCAACGAGTGGGATTCAAGGTCGAGCGCGGTCCAGCATCCGCAGGGCCTATTTTTTCTATCGTCAGTTTTGCAAAAACACGAGGAGCTAAAGCAATAGGTACCCAAGAATTTACCATACTGGTGCATGGATCCGTAATCCCTGTGTCGCGGCCGTGAATCCACTGTTTGTTTGTCGAGATAAGCAACAGAAGTTTCTTAATTTTGTGTGGCAACGAACTTACCTACGCTGTTGGCGCCGAGAAATGCCTTGGACTTGGCCATGCACTCCTCGCACGACGACATGGTTGCAGGTGTTAAGGGTAACTGGTGAGCATCTTGATCTTCGCGAGCACCTTGAACAGGAATAAAGGTAGGTTGCGCCATGGTTAGATATTCGGAAAGACAGAGAGGGAACTAGAAGCGGGAGCGATAGTTGAGAAGAGAAGAGAAGAAGAAAAATAAGAAGAAAATGGTCAGAGGAACGCAAAGATGGAAGACAACTCCTTCTTTTTATGCGTGATTAACCAAAAGCGATGTTTTGGGGGGAGCCAGAAAGTATTGAAAACGTGGTGTCGAATGGGCCTAGATGACTGGCTGGTCGGTGGTGTTGTTATTTGTAGGGGAACGGGGAACCGGAGCTTACGCAGAGAGCAACCAGCTGCTCTGCATGCACACCACCAAGCCAATGGAATTAGGAAGGGGAAGCGGCGGGGCAGCACAGAAAGGACCCCCATTCAGCGGAGACCAACACAACCAGCAAGTGAATGATGTGGGGGACCCGCACTTACGTATGAGTTCTACTTATCACATGATCCGGCATCGACAGAAAGTATTCTATTAAAAAACTCTATACAGAGTCAAAGCCAACATCGTCCAAAAGAAGGTTCCATCCAGAGCTATTCCATGTGTTGATGTGTGTGTGTATGTGTATGCGGCACAGACACAAACAAGCACCCATTCGCTTCGGCCTGGCTTGTTTCACCCTTCTTCATTGTCATGTCACCCATGCTCGGTTATAATATAAAGGTCCATGACCAGTGATGATGCTTTGGCTTACACAATGCGGATATTTTTGTTTCCTTTTCATGCATTGACACCTCATCTCCTTTCCTCAATAAAAATAGATGACAAAATGTAGGAAGCGCGGTATAAATACGGAGTTGTGCTGCACCGAGTCACTAAACATGCATTTTGTTGACGTTGCACGACCATAGAAGAAAAAGTCTCGCTGCAAAAGTGATCCAAATCAGTAGGGCAAGAAAAGCAACACAAGAGAGAGAGTCTAGACGCCAAAAACTGATATGCTTTCTCCGATTGGCAAAGCGTAATGTACACATCCAGACAGATACACGCACACGTGTTGTGGTGATTTCTAACTGGAAAAAATTATGAAGCAGATCGGGTCATCTTGTCCCATTTTAAGCGATATAAACAATCTCACTTCTTGATGATCTGCTTTTCTGCGCAGTGATATACATAGGCGTAGACTACCTACATACATGTCACTACATGCTTATGCTTATATTCTCATCGATATGTAACCCCTAATTTTACCTCATTCTCCTAGCTCGCCTGACGGCACATGATGTCGCGTTTACAGCTCCAAATAGAAATTATCCTGTCGGTGACGTTGTACATACAGATGCAAATGGGCTGCGTCAATGTGGAGTGAGTGTGCGTATCCGCGTACGTACTGCCTCCTTCCAATCCCCCCAGTTATGAACCACCACAAACTATAAGCTAATACCATTTGTTTTTTGTTTACCACAGAAGCTTTTCTTTTTCGCGCACACACACACGTGAGATGTCTCGACCAAAGAGATGCTTTGCTTTTATTTACATTTCTTCAAGCTCATCGTCGGTCAACATCAGATCTTCTTCTGGAAAGTCGCCGACAGTGACCTTGGACGGGCGGACAAAAGCGCCATACTTGGGTGGACAGGTGAAATATCGCTCTCCCTGAACGCTGCCGTCATTCTTGCCCAAAGGCTCATCGTACTGGACACCGACCCAAAGCCCATCCTGAAAGTGTACCGTGCCTGCCAACAAGAGAAGATAAAAGACAACACATATCTGAGTTAATTATTTGTTTGTTTCATACACCTGTTTTTCATTTTTCCTCTTTTTTTTCCAGCCACTTACCAATGAAGCGCACCGTGCCTCGGCGTTTGGACGCTTCACTCACGAGTTGAACCTCACAGCGGTCGCCGATCTTTATGGTTTTGGCAGCTTCCTCGTTTTCACGAGCGGCTGCAGCCATTTGCTCCGCTGCTTCGTCTGAGAATCGTCCAAGCTTGTTGCGTTCCTTAAATGCACGCACCGTGTCTGGTCGTTTGTTCCAATTTAGCTGGTTTGAGTCTCTTTTCTTTCTTTCCTTAGTTTCTCATCCCAATTACCGTTTCGTTTCTGGTACTCGTCTTCGGTCAACTCGAATTTCTCAACAAGGGAGACATCGGTGTACTGGTTTCTTATCCGGGACGGATTGGTATCAATGACCTAGCATCTGAGGGTGTTATTACGACCGCAATTCAACTATATGTGATCAGCATACGTGTAAACGGTAAAAGTCGTCAATGGGGTATGATCCGACAAGGCGTGATTCGTCATCAATAGGACCGACGAGAGTGTCGTTCTTGTAGAGGCTGAGACTTTGAGTATCTGCGGGGATACCCGTAATGGGCTCAAGTTTGTACTGTCATTCATCTATAAATTAACATTCGTCTCTCCTTATATATTTTATTATTCGCGCGTACCTTGAGATCGAGGACAGTCCAGCCCTTGTCGAGACGACGCTCGGCATTTATATTTTCGGACGTAGTGACAATAACAGTGACGATGGACATTCTGCAGAGAAAATAATAGAAGAAACGCCCAAAAAGAACACACCTGAAGCGCGTCAAATAATTGTGTCACCACGAGCTCTTGCAGAGTTGAGAGTTGCTGGAATGTTCATTCAGGCAACGTGTTTTCATGATAAAATTGAGTGTTTATTTCATCTTATTTTATACACGTCGTTCAATGTAGCTCTGGATCATACCCTCCGGTGATGGGTCGTATTCCTTGAGGACGACTTGGTCGCCTTCAAGCAGCGTGTTGGGCTGGATGAAGCACTTGCGAGGTTGTTTGTTCTTCATCACAGTATCGCGGAGTTCAACCCATTCCTCAGGTACAGAGGTAGCCTCGAGGTAGAATGCCGTACCGTTCTCTTCATCCGCCATGGCCTTATAAATCTGCAACTTCGCCAAAAAGTCGGCTACGGCAGGTGCGCCCACAGACCGGATCTTGCTGCGGTCCATGTGGATCTCAAGCTGATCACCCTCCCGCTCAATGGTCACAAATCCTTGTCCTGCCTTGAGCATCACATTCATGATAGCATAACGTGCCTGCATGTGTGCTTGACCCCACTAAAAATATATCCACACAACAGATGAGTATCTATATGTTTGTCCATACGAGTATAAGTGTATTACCTTCTTGGATTCCGGGTTGTAGAACTCCATGGCAACGAGACCGGCTCGCGCCATGTTGAGGTACATCACAAACAGAACATCCTCGGCTTCTTGACCCTTGAAATTGAAGATGTCGAGGATATCGGCATGATGACCGAGAGTCAAGGCAATGCATTCGGCTCGGCATTCCTCATAACTGGCCGCAATTGCCTTGAACATCGAGCTAAACGTCTGACCAGGCTTGTACCAGGTAGAGATCGGTTTGCCGGTCAGCGGGTTCAATGTGGTCTTGGCATCAAAGTTCAGACTACCGTCCTCAGCTTCCTCAAAGAGCTTGCCCGTACCGTGGCCCAGCTCATGAGTGCCGACTTGCACTTCAAAGGACGGGTTCCGATACTTGCGGTATAACTCCAGGTCTTGTTCCCGGATAAAGGGGAACTTTTCGCTCGGAGACTGGGCAGAAATGATATTGCCAAGCGACACATTCTTGGAGCCAAGCACTTGAGTGATGTTGGTGTAGTTGGGAATGTTGATACCGGATGGGATACCCGCCGTCGCGAACGACAAGACTTCGAGTGAGGTGAAGTCAGGCTTGTTGATCGTGTCACGCTCAAAGGTGGCTGGCCAGGGCAAACGCGATACGAACTGCGGCGCACTCTCGACGAGGGTGCTAAATTTGCGCGTCTGTTCCTGATTCACCATGGCCACGAAGCCTTCCCATTCAGCACGCACACCTTGAGGGTCTCGGTAGGTCTCAATGAAGCCAATGTTCGTTTCCACGGTAGGACCAATGTCCTTGAGCCAATGGCGCTGCGAGTCCATGTGGGCCTCAATAGATCCGGTCACAAATGAGTCATGATAAGCGTCCAACATCTGGGACTGGTGCTCGTTGGCAGCATAGCGCTTGGCGTGCGCAATGTTTTCGGCAATACGGGTCATCTGCGGCTCAAAGTCACCATAGCTGATCTCCAGCTGGGCGCCATCAGGCAGTTGGTGCTGCTTGGTGCCTTTCTCAGCGGAAGCAACGGCCAACCGGTAGCCCTTGGGTGTCTTGAATAACCTTAATGCACCCCAACTGTTGAGCCATGGAATCTAACCGAGCCCAAACTTTACTTACCGCGTGTTATGAGGCTCAATCTTGGCTTGCTCGAGATACTCTTGGACCTTTTGGATCTCGGCCTTGGTAATGTCAGGCGAGTAGTAGCCCGAAAGATGGCCGTCTTCAGCGAAACCGAGCAAGTTGCGCTCGGTATCCTCGACGCCGTAGATCTCGTCTTTGAGTTCAGCAAAGAGCTGACTTGCCTGGCTCGAACCGCTGGCTGCTACGATCTTTTCAAAGTCTTGGGGAGAGAGGCGAGGAATGAACTTTTCGTCACCAAAGGACTTGTAATTGCTCAGGTTGCCCAGGAATTGACCCGAGTACTGCACACACTGTTCGAACGCTTCAGAAGATACGCCGCTGTCGAGACATTTAGCAACTATGTTAAAATAGCCAAGGATGATATACGTACCTCTTGGCAGCGAGCTCCTTCAAGTCGGCAATGCTGCCGTCTTTTGAGAAGACGAGAAGAATCAGGTCATAGATGCCATTAGCGGCCGGGTTAGTTTGCTGGACGATGATGCGGGTGCCTTCGAAAGAAGCGCGCGACATGTAGTGTGCGTAAAGCTTCTCTTGATTGGACAGCGATTCAAAGAAGGGCTTGACCTGAAGGCAAGAATACGGCGGCTGAGCATCGGCGAGGTAACGCTCAGGAGAGACTGGAGCTGCGGTAGAGGACATGACTCGAGCCAAGAATGTTGTCTTTTTGCTTGAAAGGTGGCGCAGAAGAGAAGTTGTGCGTACGTGGCGCGCTGTAGAGGACAGCATTTTAGTACACCAGGGCAGAGTTTGATCAAAAACGGTAATTTTTTGCGCAAGCAGCAGGACGGGTCTTGTATGTAGCACAACCGTACTTGCGGGGTACCATTGTCTGTACATTCAGATATCGAATTGTCTGTTCTCTGCCTTCTCTTTGCCTGTCCTATCACAGCCCACCGCTCGGAACAAGGTTCCCCTCTTCTCAGATAGACTCGCAGGACAGTGCGACGCTCTCATATCGACTTGTCGCTTCGTATTCTGTGCCATCCTCGTACAAAAGTGCTGCTTCTTTCTTATTGAGTGTTACTTGCTACCGACGAATACTACGGATGACATGAAATGAGCTTTCCCTAACAGCCAATTATGTAAGCATTTGGTCTCGATCAACTGTGTACTTAGCAGGAAGAGTCCCATGAAGAGGCGAGACGTGAAGTCCAATTGGGTTCGCCTACTCCGCCCACGACCCTTCTTCTGCCCTTCCATAGCCTGGCCTGAGTCAGAATGCTCACCCGCAAACCGACGCTTTCTCAAAAACAGTAATTTTTCCTTATTTCGATACCACTGCGACATTCCTACCTACATGCATCTTTTTGCGTGTGTGTATTTGAAACATTAATCATAGTCGACCACCGCTTCCAGACTACCTCTAGTTTTGCCATTGAGTACGCTCGCCAAGATCGCTGCCGACGAACATAACAGCCGGACGTTCGCCTGAAATTAAATGAGAACCTCCTGCAGCGCGTAAGGTTTGTCCATACTTTCTCCAGAACAAACTTCAATATTATAATTATTAGTAGTATCTAAGATCTTACCATATTAACACCCACATAACAGGTTTCAATGAAAACTGCAAACGTATTATAATCCTATACATCTTGCGGTTGATTAGGTCAATAAACATTTTCAAGATGCTCGTCGCCTTGCCGATCATCCCTTATACAAATAATAATAAATACCATATATACTTCAATTAACAACGGGCTCAGCAAAAAAATGTTTGAACCAAACAAGCATGATGTCCTCCCCCCTTCCTCAATAGTCAACCATAATTCAATTGAGATTGCAGGTATGGTCCAATCTGCAACAATTGCGGGATAACTTCATTATGGGAACTGTAATAGAAACAGGGAATTCCTGCTCTAAAAAGAAAGAGTCATTCATGTACCGAATCGAGCTCCGAGAGAAAGAGAGAGAGAGAGAGAAAAGGCACAGCTAGGGGTCATGCACGGTGGTCAGCAGATAGTACGCAGGAGCCTCATCCATATACCCGATTCATCTAAATGGGTGAGTCTACCTTTGTGCTTCATATCCACCGCCAGACCATATTGACAGAACTGATAAAATAAGATACCGTGTCAGAAAAAACGTGGCTCCTAAATTTATCATCGGGAACTCAAACGCGCGATTTCTCTCGCATGGCTGGTTGAGCTGCCTGAACCACGCGAGTGGCGTACCTGACCTGTGGATATTACAACTGAGCTTCAGTGGAGCCGCTTCTGGAGCCAAGAACTAAACGAAATAGTACTTGAAGCATATGCAAATGTTGCTCAGCACCGGCAAATAGGTGGCGTAACCATAGACCTTTGTACAACAGGACGCTTCTTGTTCTGTATACGACTTTTGATTTCGTAAACCCAGTAAATTGGGAAGTGGTTGTATCTGAACGAAACGAATCTCTGCCCTTTTCAACATGTCCCTTCTCTAACAGATTATGTAGAAAACGTATCGTATGTTACATTTGGTGGCACGAAAGATAGGACCAAAATATTGATCCACGGGAGTAGTATTGACGTATGATAGAGCAGGTACGCAAGGAGCGCTTGCTTTCTTGTGCCATTGTGTCACACCTTTTTTCCGGTGCCTTAAAGAAACCAAATGGCTGCCTAAGTGGCTTAAAAAGTCTAATATTAGGCACAGCCACCCACTATATTAGCACCGGATAAAGCGTACCACACAGAAGAGCTAAGCTCACTCCGGCACACAACGCGCTGTATGAAGAATACATGATAGTTCTGAATGACCTTAGTAATTCTCTTGGAATAGGCGACCATACGGGACAACGATGATAATCCATGGCGAGTAGCCTCCTCATAGTAGTGGAACGATTGATGCTTACAGTTGATGTACTTCTTCCATATTAATTTGTTTATGCCTATCAGTATTAGACATACAAGGCACAGTCCCGCGTAATTTGATGCCCAGCTCTAGCTTCAATATGATTATAAGCGATATATGCGTTCATGGACCAGATAGGATAGCTTCTACTAATCTGCCTCTCATGGATTATCACACATACTGTACGTGCTTTACCATTACATCTGTTTTCGTCAAGATATGTTTATGCATGTCGACATGCGTATTTATGCAGTTGCAGAAGTATCTACTGTTTACAATACCGAAAGACCGCGGTACACTTGCTTTCTGTTGGATGAATTTGTCATACAGGCTTAGGTACTCTTGATATATGTACTTTAATGTCTTGTTACTAATCTCTTCTCGGACATAACGTGAACGTTTGCTTTGCACTTGCGTAAGTCTATATGTCAATATACAATATGTTTTGAGAAACGTAAGAAGACCATTGCGTGCGTGCGAAATAGAGCTTTTCCAACAGCTCATCGCTGGTACTACGTATAAGCACGATATCAGAAGAGTTCTCATGACATAAGACCACACGTCTCGAAGCCTATTCGCTGGTCCACCTTTCCTCACCAGATCTATGATACTAGTACAGTACATTTGCAAGCGTCATTACACAAACGTGGCTAAGCATTCGCTCCACGCCGTTAGACTCGCGGCAGAAGGTCTGGGAGAGGGATGTGGTTGTCATGGTACCTGACAAGTTGCGGAAAGTATTCCTTTTGGATAGATGAAACCTATATAATTTTCCTCATTGGATACTCATCACAATGACCTGTGACACAGCAAAGTTCTATTAGAAAAGGTCCTGTTCTCCTCACCACCAACCCATGACCATAGCATAAAATATGATTGAAAGAGCACGGTGGTGGCGGCGGCACCATAAAAATTTCTTTTTCGAAAATCAATATGCTCTCCGCGGTAATAGATTACATCTGGTCTCACGCCTAGATAAATACAGAGGGTATGCTTCTCAGAAGAGACAGAAGAAAGTATCAAGGTTTTAATCTGGCTCAAAGTTCGCGTGGGCAAAATGGGTGTTACCCTTCTCGTATAACAGGCCCAAACTTCCACAGAGCTTCTGGGATACAAAGCATGCAGCCTTGTCAAACGTGCCGCGGCAGTACGCATCGAGTATTAAGCATATATGCAGTCAAGACAGGGAAATTAGCTCCATTTTGGATGTTCTCGTTGGGGGTCGTGTTCTGGACTTGTATACTCTGTTGTCTATCCATTAAAGAAATAATTAACTAAATCTGCATACTGTGTGTAGAAGGATCCGCTGAACCGGACAGAAAAAGAGACGTCTCAGCACAAAAACAAACATGAGTTCAATTGTTCATATTAATTCATACTAATTTTTACATGCCAAGAAATACAGTTTGGGTCGCGAATTGTCGATAGCCTAATATCCATGCGAAATCTGTCGATAAATTGACCAAGCGCGCTGAAACTGACATCACAACCATGCAGATCTTACAAAGCGCCGCGCGACCAGACCTAAATGAGCCCAGAAGGGATCTATGAGAAGACATATTATCTGCCAATTTGCATACATTAGCGATTTAAAAGTAGTGAAAATGGGCTTATTAACTGAAACACAGCGAATCCTAGCCGCGTCTACAGGTGCGTCCTTACAATACATTCATTGTGTATTTCGTAATGAAACAATATAGTCTCCTTTTATTTCAAAATCTGAACTGCAAAATAGCATATAGAAGTTGCGACACCATCTGAAAACAATTTGTCTGCAGTTGCAACGGAAGTCGCCAGATATGGCCATCGCCTGTATCTATAGGATATGATCTCCTTGCTGTGTGTGGCTTTACACAATGAATAGCACGATGGAGATTCAGTTTCATTTCTACCTAACATACAGAACTGGGACAACCAGCACACACTGTTATAATGAGTTGTTGACGTGAATCTATAAGATCTAAAATATACTATAAACGGCCCAACTTTACAGGATCATTTATGGTGACTTTCACACACAGAATACACACGGGCCACAAAGTGTTTTGGGGAGTTTCCGTCCACTCAAATCATTCCAAGGGATGTCGATTTGCACCCCAACAGGCTGTAATTGTTCACTGCTTTAAATGCTGATCATCAAGACAATCTTTTGATGAGCATTGATATAATTGATTGATTCAGCTGATCCTTTCACTACAAAAGTAAGGAGTCGAGGAATTAATCTTGCATAGGTTCGTAACGAATCGGTTGTGCGCATTGTGCACCAACGCCCAAATTATTAATTTACATTCACGTTACCCAGAACGGGCATTTAGGATTCGTGTACGAATCAGTAAGGCAATCGGCGACTATGACCGCGTATGGGGACTCATACCGAGATGGTCTATCAAAAGTGAGAGTCCAGCCCGATGGATAAAATTCAAGCCGTGAATTATTGAATGGAAGAAGTCGCGAGAAGATCGATGTTGCAAAATGCAACCATTTTAGGACTGCCCGTCTCGGCTCGATAATTTCTCCGCAGAGAACGAAAAGAGAAACCAGATATGGGCGTGCTTCCTTGATCGCGATGCTCCATGCCAGTTTTTGTCTCCCGCCAACCACCGATTGGATGTTCATGGAAGATGATTTAGGTATGCCAAAAAAAAAAAAAAGTCGAACGGTGTGACCCGACCGAACGAGAGTCAGTGTTTATTTCAGAAAGAATATCATGGGCTCAGGTACACACAAAGGCTCGTGTGGTCTCGAAACAGGCCACGCTGTGCGCAGAATTGACAGACCACGCGCATGATGGCCGAGTGCGGGCAATGCACCCAAAATAGTTTTTCTTTCTTTATTTTGACTTCTTCATTTCCCGTTATTGTATGATAAGTAACAAAAAAGTCAGAGGAGCCTAGGCTTTCTCTACGTGGACTGCTGCAAGGGGATGTGCACGTTCACCCTCCTTGAGGGCTGTCAGTTTTGTGTTTCATATAGAGAGTTGTCTAGAATGTCTAGCAATTTTGTTTCAGATAGTCGATAGACAGACTCCAATCAGACCATAGACAACGCGTATGATGATGCGCGGGCATTAGCGTATTTGCGCGCACATGCATGCTGTCAAGTGTGCAAGATCAAAAAATCGAGCCACGTTGCGCCAAGCCATTCGGGTTGTGGTGCACACCGTCATGGATGCTTTCCATGCAGCACCTGCATGCTAAAAAAAAGGTACTATGTCTGAAGATTATTGGTTCGATATCCCGATTACCATTACCGTGGACTTCTCCATGAGCTGCATAGTGTCTGCCACAGCATGGAAAGCATCCTTTTTTTTTATTCTTTTTGGTAATGTTGTTGTTTCCGGCACCTATAGATTTAATCAAATCTAATAGTTTGTGAAACCGCAGTAACCACCCAGGTGGCGCGACGTCCCTCTGCATTCGTTTGCTTTACTTTACAAAATCAAGCCAAAGCATAGAAAAATCGTGAGATAAACATGCAGCCTGAGAAGTTCGGTGCGCACAAGGAGGAGAGTCTAATTTCATTATCTCGGGACATGTGTAGATATCAAAAGAAGCTTTTGCTGCATGGTTCTTCATATAACAAGTACGTGTAACCATCCCCGAGATCCAGGCCTTGTCAAATAGCAAGGCGTGCCTCTGGCACAGGCGCCGCACGCACAAACACAAAAAAGTTTTTTTCAGTGTCGCGGGACAAAATGGCGTGTACCGGCGGCGATAATAAGTCCGCCTTTGCCTCCCAGCCGGACCGCCTCGCCCGCTTTTTGCAAACACATTTTTGCGGTCCCCCAAAAAGATGGCAGCCGCACAGCCCTCGAGTGTTTCTAGCTAAACTCTTATGGGCATAGCTTATAGTTTAATGCATGGTAGCATTGGCTCTCTTCCGTGCCGTCCGATGACCATTACCGACATTTGCCCATACTTCCCCTTTATTATTCCTTGTTTACCGATCTGCCATGGAAGGAAATGGAGCAAATATTGGAAAGATGAACTGGGTCATTGGACCATCGAGCTATTTTTTTGCTTGGTTTGTAAATGAGATGACCAAGAAAAATGCTGCGCTTTGTCATGGTGACACAAAGCGGTGTCTACATGGAGCACGATGCTGTCTACCTTGCTCGAACAGCAAGAGGCCTATTGTGTAAAAGGTGCGAGTGTGTGCTTTATGCGGCCAGCTACCAATGGCGAAGAGTAGGCTGACTTCTTTTTTTTTTTTGTTTTCAGTCTCTTTGCCATAAATAGCTCATCCGGGATTACTGCTTGCTTTTGCGGCACAGCAAGACGGCTAAAAATAATCGCAATGCCCAAAGACGTCTAGCACAGCACTGGTGTATATCTTTTGCTATTTTTTATTATTTGACGCATCTTATTTTCACTTTATTCTTTTAAAACAACAAGTATAGATTAAGAGGTGAGTGGATATAATCTAAGAAAGTATAAGAGCATTATAAAGCGTTAATGGAGGGAAAATAAAATGTGGAAGTGCCGGTATGTGGATTAATAAGGGGAAACATGTCAATTAAGAGCCATCACGCGATTCCCCAGTGGCTGGAAAAGGGAGATGAAAAAATTCATTATTGGTGATGCGGGCCCTTAAATCTCCCTTTCCCTTACCTTTCTGACCCCCCGGACCCCCCACTTTATGATCCCCTCCTCCCGCAAACACCCCCAAGGCAAACTTCTCTTTGTCGGGACCATTATTACAATGATGGCTCGAGCAGGGTCGAAATGAGGTCGTGTGCCACCTGAGGTGAATGATGATGACCTGGAAAATTCTGGGCCACCGCAAATAAATACAGCTGCTGTTTTTCTTTTTTTCTTTTGCCCTTTCACCTTTTCTTTATTCCTTCCTGAAGCCATCACCATGCTTTCCGTCTCTAGTATGCTGAATACCCACAACGCACACAACCTACATACACCGCATCCACCATCACACCAAAGACGCCCTGCCGTCCTTGATATTGCCAACCTGCTTTGCGATACCGATCTGCCACCTTACGCCACTACGAGTGTCACCCGCAGCCCATCCTTGTCACCGTCGTCCTCATCATCCTCTTGCGCCTCGTCAACCGCTGCACACAGCCCACCACCACTTGTCGAACCGTTACCCACCAAGGCACACTCCCCTCATTTCTCCAGCCTCGTCGACGATATGGTCCTCTTCCATCCTCAGCATCAGCCCCAGCAGCAGCAGCAGCAGCAGCTGCTGCAGCATAACGTAAACTCGCCTGCGCCACCCAAGGTCAGCAAACGAAGACGTGCCACAGCCAAGCAGCTCGAAGTGCTGAATAAGGTCTTTGAACGTACCTTCTTCCCTTCGACCCAACTGCGAGCAGAGCTGGGTCGCCAACTCGGCATGAGCCCACGAACGGTCCAGATTTGGTTTCAGAACCGTCGGCAAGCAATCCGCATGCGCGAGCGCAAGCTCAACACTACTTCTTCCCCCTCCTCTCCCGCATGACATCACTCAACCTAACCATCCATATCCTTTGTATTATCCTATACTACTATACTTGTTCTGTGCCATTCCTTTATATTTGCTTTTCTGTCACCACTTTCTTCCTTTTGCATCCGAACCATTTATCCCTTCTCTCCTCCTCCCTTGTCCTCCTCCAAGCCATCCACGCGCGCGTCCTACGCATACATGTTTCCCGCTCTTTCTTTAAAAAAGTCCATGACCCCCTCTTTCCATTTGTATACAGATTTTCATCCTACATGCACCCCCAATAAAAAGAAACAAAACATTAGCCATCATTCATTATATTCGTTTATTATCGAGTTTCCTTTTTCTTGTCGAGATGCAGTTACCTGGTTTAGTTACCTCATCACTATTACATAAGTCGACATATGGGTCACACGGATGTTTTGTTTCTTGATGGCTCAAAAAAGAAGGATTTCCAAATCATCCCAGCATGTAGGATGTTGGATGCCACACACTTGGATAATATGTCGGGGCTGATTTTCCGTTACCCTGTACCCTGTACCCTGTACCCTTATGAACACGCGCATCAAACATATGATCATGGGAATCGCTATTGCTGGCTCGCAAATGGCAAATGGGAGTTTGCTGCTCTTGAAATCCCACAATCACCGACACGGGTGCTTACCATTGAAGCCAAGACTTTTTTTTTCCCTTCTTCGTGTAACCTTCGGAGAGTCCTCATGGATCGTAGAGGCCTGGATTTCCCGGAAATGAAACAATTATTGTTTTTCTTTCCTTATTCAACAACAATTGGGGCAAAAAAACTAGATTAGAAAGAGACTATTTACATCGTGTTGAGCAATGCGAGAGTGGTGTGATGTTTTTTTTTTGAACTAAAGTAGCTAAGATATGCGGCTGCGTGTGAAGATATAGGGTGGAGGAGAAGATTGATAACGCAAGAAAATGGATTGTTGTGTGCTGCAATGGTATCTTTCCCTTTTATCCAATTTTTTTGTGACAGGTCAGCGCTTCGCAGTTTTGGGCTTGTTGTAGACGTGGCACTAGGAGAGAAAGAAAAAAGAGTTTTTATGAGTTAATAAAACTTTAAAGAGCCTCGAGCTTTACCTTGTGCGCATGGCGGTACCAGAGCACGCTGTTCTTCCGTTTGGCATGACTCACCGGCACCCACTGGTGGCATTGATGGCAGAGACCTTCGAGGACATCTTGATCAGCCCACCGTGTCTCGAGAGGCTGGACGAACTCGCTGCCGGATACGGACGAGATTCCGTGAAAGAATTGCTTGTGGTACCAATATGCGCTGTTCTTGAGTTGCAGCCATTTCCCTGGCTGACACGTGTCACAAAGACCCTCTTTTGCCTGCCCATTGTAACGCACCCAGTGGGGCGTGTATCGGTCTTCGGCGAATCGTATCTTTTGTCGGCGAGGGCGCGCTTCAGGGTCCGTCCGTGCTTGCTCAACATCCTGCTCAGGCATATCTGGGAAGTCTGGGTCCCCTGGTTCCACCGCGTCGCCTTCGTCCTCGTCCGCCTTTGTTCGGCGGGCACGCTTCACAGGTCGTACAGGGCTGGCTTGTGATGTTGGCACATTTGCCGAGGATGGCGGAGCTTGAGGTGCGTACGGTTGCTGCTGTTGCCGCTGCTGTAGATGGTGTGCCGGCAGAGGCGGGTAGCCGTACGGGGGCATGGATGGCTGCTGTAGCGGCTGAGGCGGTAATGGCTGCTGCGGGTGCGAGTAATATTGCATGTAGACAGGGTCACGTTTTTCACTGAAATCAACGGGAGGGGGCGGGTTCGGCATCGGTGGCTGAGAAAGGGGATGATACATCGAAGGCATACTGGGCAGGTACAACTGGTTGGGCGGTACAGAAGCAGGATGCATGAGCTCGTAACGCGGTGGAGGCGGGTATTCGTTGGTGGACGTGTTGCTAAAGAGCATGCCATCCTGAGTCCATGTCAGTTTGGACGCCGCAGCCGTAGGAAGTTCGTTACTGCTACTGATATTATTCTCGCGCGGCAAATCAGCAGAAGATGCAGACGAGGAAGTCGTTAGCGAGTTTGGGAAGAGCTCAGATCGCTCGAGAAACGAGGGCGGCATATTCTTCCAATTCATGCCCACATCGTAAGAGTGTCTCCGGGCGGCGACATCGCTTGCTTCTCCTTCCTCCATCCACGCCTTTTTGTTTTGGGTCTCGGAAGCAACGGACATATCGTCTGGCCACCCTCGCTTGCCTACAAAGGAAATTAGCATTATGCGCATGAATAAAGTATAAAAATAAAATAAAATGGAAATAGAGTACCCCTTGGCGTTTCATCTTCAGGTGTAGGATCTCTCGTGTCTGGTAAACGGTTGAAGTTGGCCAGCAACACAGCCGCTTCGATCGAGTTTCGTGGCTGAGACAAGCGTGTGGAGAGTGCATCGTCCTGGCTTGGGTCAAGGCCGAGGGGCAGCCCCAGCACAGCCGGACTGCTCTTTCGCTTGTCGAACCGAGTTAGCAGAAGGGCAGGGTTCACTGACGCTGTCACAGGGTCTGTCGCACTGTCGTTCTTCATGATGGACTGCAATCCTTCTACAGTCGATCCTGTCGACATGCCAGACACATTGGCTGCTTCATCTTCTGGAATGCCAGGTAACACGGAAGGAATCGTTCCAGTTGAGGCCATGGGCGAGGTGCGTTGGTACGGAGCAGAAATGTCTGGCATGGATTGAGGTGTTGTCGTCGTAGCGTTGTTGATGCTCTGACTTGCATAAATTGTAGGTCGCCTCTCGTCTTCTGCTTTTGGAATTAAGAAGTTGTTCAAGTCCATAAGAAAGACACAAGGAGGTGCGTATAGTGATAATAGAAACAGCACACGGGCAGAAGGTCAGAAAGTAGTCGACAATATGTGTATGTGTATGTGTATGTGTGATATTCGTATATGTGTTGGTGTGTGTGCGGTGTGTCTCAAGAGAGAAAGCAAACGCACGAATCTCGACCACTCACTACGCTCTGCATATATGACGTCACAAAGCTCAACTCAATTAAGAGTTTCCCAATTGTGCCAAAAGTTGTCCTTCATTTTGGAAAAATAAATGCCTATCAAGCTTTTATTATACTATGCATTGCTTACTCGGACCAGAAACTTGGCCTGTTTGAGAAGAATCTTTGTCTTCAAGACGAACGCATGAATAATTCTAAAAAATTAGGATTTCAAACATTACGGATGTGTAACATTGATTTGCTCAATTTCGGAACATGCCTTTGAGCGCGCTGCCACTGGTGTACTGGGTATTGGCTACACTATACGCCGTGTCTCATTATTGAACTATTTTGAATTGGCAAAGTGAGCGTGTTTCGTGCGTAAGACTTTTAAACGGTGAAGTAAGGTTCATGACAATGTATTCTCTATGCAGGCCTTAAAGAAGCAACATTTCTTTTCGAATTCCATTATCCTTCTTGCATATGCCAAAGGATACCATGGCTCGATTTGAAAGCATCACATCCAACTCATTTTCCCAACTTGCAAAGCCATTCTCACCTACATAATAACAGTACGGCATAACTTTTTTTTTGCGTTATTGCGGTGGCACGGACTGAACATAATTTAAAGAAGCGCAAGAACGCCCATGCTCCGCACAAAGACTCACATATGCTTACGAATTGCAAACACATGGCCTCGGACAGTGAACGCACAAAGGACACCAAGGAGATGATAAAAAATATGGATATATCCCATTTAGTTTGTTTTAGGGGGGATATAGCCACAGCCTATGCAGACGGGCTAAGCCCCCGATTCATATTGAGAGACTGTCATTGGCTATAAAGTGTGACGGTCAAGAGGCCAGAGAGGAGCGACACGTAAACAATCTCATACGGATTCATTTGAGAGGACAACACTCTCTTACTTTACCGTTTTCTGTACATACCTCCCTCCGTCCTTCCGAAAGGTAAATGTCCCACCTCTTTCAAGTCTGGGGGAGCTGCCGGCGTTTTTTCTTCCCATCCCTTCCGTTGTCATTCGTCCCTGCTGCTGCGGCATTATCTTTTGCTGTTGGTGCCCTCCCCAGCCGCTCATCTCTCTCGAATGAACGCCTGCAAGATGGTCATCAAGATATCATCTGGTCTCCGATTTGCCTGATCTGAGCAGCCAAAGGGACATTGCGTCTTTCTTTCTTTCTTTTTTTGCATTGCGCCTGTTCAAGAGTTGTCGTCAAATCGGCCTTTCCAGCAAAAGAAAAAAAGAAAATCGTCATGATTTCTTTTGTCCTTGCGGCCCCGGCGGCGACCTTGGCTTGCAACGCGTTGGCCAAGCTTGTTTGAGAGGGTGCTTGCTTCTGCTTGTGCTAATGTTATGCGTTATGCATTGGGGAACACACGATTGACCAACGAGGAGGGGAAGACGTTCACCATAAACGCGAGCAAACACGCCCCCAGCAGTCCTCTTCCATACATCCCCATACTCTCTCTCTCTTTCTATCTCCGTTCTCGTCTTGACCGCGTACTAAAATCAACTCTCCTCCTTCTCCTCTCTCGCTTTCGTTCGCGTACAATCAGTTATACACACAACCATGTCCGCAGCTGAACACGCCGATGACTTGATCGATTACGAGGAGGAAGATGAACAGACCATCCAGCAAGAAACCGCTCCTTCCAAGGACGAGGGTGCAAACGGCAAGGATGAAGCCGACGAAGAGGACAAGAAGGATAAGAAGGGCTCCTACGTCGGTATCAGCTCCACTGGTTTCCGTGATTTCTTGCTGAAGCCTGAGCTTCTGAGAAGCATCGTTGACTGCGGTTTCGAGCATCCCTCTGAAGGTATGCACACGTTAGCCTTGTCTTATATCTGTGTCGCTTATAGCTTTTACTTTGTATCCAGTCCAACAAGAGTGCATTCCCCAGTCCATCCTGGGTATGGATGTCATCTGCCAGGCCAAGTCGGGTATGGGTAAGACCGCCGTCTTTGTCCTTGCTACACTGCAACAGATCGAACCCGTCGATGGCGAGGTTTCTGTCGTTGTTCTTTGCCACACCCGTGAGCTCGCTTACCAGATCCGTAACGAGTACAACCGCTTCAGCAAATACATTCCTGACATCCGGACCGAGGTCTTTTACGGTGGCGTTCCTACTTCTAAGGACATCGAGATCCTCCGTGACAAAAAGAAGTGCCCCCATATTCTCGTCGGTACCCCTGGCCGTGTCTGGGGTCTTGTTCGCGACAAACACCTCAAGCTGAACAATGTCAAGCACTTTGTTCTCGATGAGTGTGATAAGATGCTCGAGCAACTTGGTATGATCATGAATCTCCTATTGTATTGACGGATTGATTACTCACGTACTTGCATTTTAGACATGCGTCGTGATGTCCAGGATATCTTCCGTTCCACTCCTCACCACAAACAGGTGATGATGTTCACCGCCACGCTCAAGAGTACGTAACATATTACTGGAAGAAAATACCATGCTTAATCATTGTACAGGTGAAATGCGTCCTATCTGCAAAAAGTTCATGCAGAACCCTCTCGAGATCTACGTTGACGATGAGGCCAAGCTGACTCTGCACGGTCTCCAGCAGTTCTTCATCAAGCTGGATGAACGGGAAAAGAACCGCAAGCTGAATGATATGCTTGACAGCATGGAGTTCAACCAAGTCTGTATCTTTGTCCGCTCAGTGCCGCGTGCCAACGAGCTCAACCGTATCTTGTCCGGCTGCAACTTCCCCAGTGTCTGCATCCACTCCCAGATGAGCCAGGACGAACGTATCAAGCGTTACAAGTCTTTCAAGGACTTTGAGAAGCGTATCATGGTGGCGACTGACATCTTTGGCCGTGGTATCGATATTGAACGCGTCAACATTGTCATCAACTACGACATGCCCGACAGTGCGGACACTTACCTCCACCGTGTCGGTCGTGCCGGTCGTTTCGGTACCAAGGGTCTGGGTATCTCGTTCGTCTCCAACGAAAAGGACACCGAGATCCTGAATGATGTCCAGAGCCGCTTCGAGGTCAACATCACGGAGATGCCTGAAGACGTTGACGTCAACTCCTACATGGCTTCATAAATTCGCGAAAAAAAAATAAAACCATCACTCTTCTTACTGCTGTGCTTTTTTAAAAAATATCAATCGTCTCTTTATACACATACGAAAAAAATAAAAGTACGTCAACTACAAACCACCACGCAACATGAAACTGTACACTTCAACTATCTAAGAGGAAAAAATCACGCCTCTACTTGTAATTCCCTTACTCCTGCAAAATGCTGTGACCAGTCATCTCCTCAGGGACGTCCAGACCCATCACGCGGAGGATGGTGGGAGCCACGTCGCAAAGAGCAGCCTTGGGGTCCTTGACATACTTGTACTTTTCAGAGGTCATGACAAAAGGCACAGGGGAGCAGGTGTGGGCGGTATGAGGGGTCGAGAAGTCATCGGAGAGCATCTTCTCGGCGTTGCCGTGGTCGGCCGTGACGAACAGGGTGTAGCCGTGCTTCTTGCAGGCCTCGTAGATAGTACCGATACCCTTGTCGGTGGCCTCGACACCCTTGATCGCAGCCTCGTACTTGCCAGTATGGCCAACCATGTCGGGCGGGGCAAAGTTGCACATGACAAAGGGATACTTGCCGGTACCAATCTCCTCAGCGACCTTGTCGGCCACGCCCTGGGCGCTCATGCTGGGCTGAAGGTCATACGTAGCCACCTTGGGCGAGGGCACCAAACCGCGCTCCTCCTTGTCAAACTGGGCCTCAGTACCGCCGTTGAAGAAGAAGGTGACGTGGGCATATTTCTCCGTCTCGGCAATGTGCATCTGGGGAACACCGTTCTTTGAGAGCCACTCTGCAAGAACGTTGTCCATGGTCTGGGCAGGGAAGGCGACCTTGAAGGGGAAGTCGCTCTTGTACTGGGTCATGTCAAAGATCTCCAAGTTGGCAGGCACCTTGCTATCGAAGGGGCAGGGCGAGATGCCAAAGGCCTGGTTGATCTCGCGCATGCGGTCCGAACGGAAGTTGAAGAAGAAGAGGGTGTCGTTGTCCTGAACACGACCAGCGTCCTCGAGGATAATTGGCTTCAAGAACTCGTCGGTCTCGCCAGCCTCGTAACGCTCCTCGACCTTCTTGATGGCGTCGGTGGCCTTCTCACCCTTGCTGGCATCCGTCAATGCATCGAAAGCGATCTGGACACGCTCCCAGCGCTTGTCACGGTCCATAGCGTAGTAACGGCCGACGATGGTGGCGAGCTTGCCGAAGGACAGCTTGTTCAGGGCATCTTCGAGCTGCTTCAAGTATTTGGTGGCCGACTTGGGCGAGGTATCACGACCATCACCAAAGAAGTGAATGTAGACCTCGGGGACCTCGGCGGTTTTGGCCGCCTCCAAGAGCGAGATCAAGTGCTCGATGTGCGAGTGGACACCACCGTCCGAGACCAGGCCAAGGAAGTGCAGGCGGCCGTTGGTGGCCTTGGCACGCTCAAAGGCACCCTTGATGTTCTCGATCTGGCCAAACTTCTTCTCCTTCATCGCCAAGTCGATACGGACAATGTCCTACATGATCCGAAAATGCCGATGTCAGCATCTGATTTCACGCGCGAAAAATAGAAAAATACTAAAGCTATGACGCGCTCATACACAGTCACTTCCGCCTTTCTGCGCCCTTCTGTCACAAACATACCTGGTACACAACGCGGCCGGCACCAATGTTCAAGTGGCCGACTTCCGAGTTACCCATCAAGCCATCGGGAAGACCGACGCTCAGACCGTGGGCAGCAATGTTAGTGTAAGGGTACTTCTTTTCCAGGCTGTCCATGACGGGCGTCTCGGCGTTGCGGATGGCGTCACCCTTGGGGTTCTCCTCGGTAGACACACCCCAGCCGTCGATACAGATCAGGCAGACCTTCTCCTTGGGGGTCTGTTGGGTCTTTGGCATTTGTCCTCCACCAGGCATGATGATTCTATAGCTGTCTCTATAAAAATATACAAAGAGAGAGAAAGAGCAAAATAATCCTGCTTTGCCGCAAGTCGGGTAAAATTCTCGCTGGGCCGCTATAACAAGCGGATCTCTAAAAACATTCTACCGCGTCACCCCAACACGCGCCCACATCTCAAAGCAGAACTTTACCCGCATCTCACCATCAGCGGCCCATCAGTTTTTTCTCTTTTTTGCCGCTCTATGAGCCAATCGTGCTTGCTTTACACTGTCGCGTGGCATAATGCAAACCAAACCTTCTTATGAACAAACTTTGTAATCGGGCGTATATTTGTTGGAAGAGGATCATAATGCGCCACGCAAGAGAGACATAGATGTGCTGAGATAGGAGGAGCCAAACATGTTGAGATGGTTGATGGCGTGGTAGGCAGCGTACATACTCAAGCGCTTTTCGAAACCAGGCGCTTTGGGGATCTTGGCGTGGTAAGCCGAATAAAAATCAGAACTGAAGCCACCAAACAGTTTTGTGATGCCGAGATCAGCTTCGTGGTGGCCATAATACGTGGCTGGATCCAAAATCACCGGGTTTCCGTCTGGATCCATTGACCAGTTGCCTGACCAAAGGTCACCATGCAACAGACTGGGTCGGATGGCCAGGCCTTCGAAATACGCATCGAGATTGTCCAGGATTTGGTTACCCAGACGACCGAGTTCAGCATGTTTCCCGCCGCGCGTGGCTAACTCCAGCTGATAACCAAGTCGTCGGCGCCAGAGCGATGGCCAATCATCCGTCCAAGTGTTATCTTGGGGCGTACTGCCAATGGTGTTGTTCACCCCGAATCCAAACCGCCGCTCGCCCGTGTCCGCCAAATGCATATTCGCCAGCTGCTCTCCCAGCTTCTCTTGCACGTTGCCTCCTCCATATTTGCTGCCAAATTCAATGTATTCCATTGCAAGGTACCCACCCTGCTCATCATCGAGTGCACCATAGCTATAAGGTGTGGGTACACGGATCGTGTGTGTGTCGTGTATTGCTTTCAGGCCCTTGGCCTCGGCTTCAAACATGGCAACAATCTCCTTTAGATTGAGCGCATGTGATGGCGTACAGACTTTAACAAAGAATTCTTTGGCGGCATCGGTTTCACATAGAAACGCGTCGCTCACGTCGCCACCGCCAATGCCGCGCACCTTGACAATCTTGTCATCTTTTTGTAGTGTGCCTTTCGCCTGAAGTCCAGTAGTGACGGTTCTTGTAATAGTTTGATGGAGTGTCATGGGTCGTGTTTGAATAGAAGAAAAAAAGGGTAGGGTGTACGCGTCCAGACAGGCTCGGGTTCTGTTGGTCGCTTTAGCGCAATTGTAACGTCATGGTCAACAATTTTATTTGCTGTCGTGTTCTTCTGATTTTCGACAAACAATAGCGAGTATGCATAATAAAACAGTTTGTCTCGATTACCAGTCCAAGGGCTCCTTCTTCGTCTCCGCAGCATCAGCTAGCTGTGGCTCATGGTTCGCTAAAAACTTTGTATCGCTTTCCTCCTCTTCCTTCTTAACCGTGATCTTCTTGACTTCGTCGCCTTCGACCACTTCCTTCTTGATGACTGTCTTTCGCTTCTTGATTGTCACAGCTGCAGATGGACAATAGTCGCGTACAGGGCACTCACCGCATTTGGGACCTCGAGGTAAGCATGTTACCTGACCGAAACCAACCAGCATAGGATTGATTTCTCTCCAATGTTCCTTGGGCAGCCAAGACTCCAGTTGCTGATATTGTTACCTGTGAGTGAGAAAATCAAGCTGTATGTACATCCTTACAATACGGGTATCTTCTGGTAGTTTGTTCTCGGTGGTGCACCAACCTAGTCGGTTACTGATACGATGAACGTGCACATCGACGCCAATACCGGCGTTCCTATGGGATAATTTGTCAAGTGGGTGCCACAATCGTAAGTGTTAAGCGTACATCTTCCAGGCAATCTGAAGAGCGAGGTAACCCTATGACAGATATTATGTGAGTAGACCTCAATGACATACCATGTCATGATCCGGTAGGACTAACCATCTTGGGGCCTATTGTATATGATGAGATGGTGTATTAGACGGGAAGTAAAGAAGTAATACCAACACCGGGAAGCTTGACGAGGCCCTGGATCGTATTGGGGATGTCACCATCGTAATTGTCGCGTAGGATTTCGGCGACTTGCTTAATGTAACTATGATATTATAAAAGTGAGATGAAGGTGGATGGTTAAGGCAATACAATGTATGACATACTGTGCCTTTTTGGTATGAAAGCCGACGCTCTTGATATAGTAGTCGAGCTGTTTCTCGTCGACGGTAAGAATACTATCAAGATTCAAACCTCCCGGCAATTCGCTCTGCAAGATTTTAACGGCTGCGCTGGTGACGGTGTCTTTTGTTTGTGAGGATAGCATCAGCGAGATCAACGTTTGGAAACGGAAGACCTTTTGGAAAACAGGGTTCAGTTGCAAAAGAGGAATAATAACGCTAAATATACCTTATCGGGCACACCCTCTTCTGCTAGGCGCTCGCAGCCCATCGTATCCACTGGTGCAGTCGTGTGTTTCCGGTATTCATTAATAAGGTTATAAACAGTTTCCCATTGCGCAGGCGGATCCGACGACAGTGATTTCGGAGCAGGCGATTCAGCTTTTGGCTTCTTTACTTTTGGCAAAGACTTTTTCTTCTGAGCAGAAGCAGGAGCAGGAGGAGGAGAAGGGGAGGCAACCCGTCTTTTCTTCACGATCGGGGCGGCGTGTGACTCTGCAAGTCGTACACTTCTGCGCTGCATTGTTTCTAAATGAACAGTTTGGGTTTCAAACCAAAAGAAAAGAAACGTGGGTTATGCGGAGTCATTTGTCTGGCGTTGACAGCGTTGCATGCAAATGACTCAAACCCAGTCTAGCCCACCTTTCGTAATACCTTATTCACCCTTTCTCTTTCTCTTCCTCTTTTCGCCACTCTTTCTCTCCTTTTTTTTCTCTTTACACTTTCTTCTTCCTCATGACTTGTCGCGATCTCGCTGTTTTTGACTTTGACTGGTACTCTTCATATCAAGTACACTCTGGGTTGATTTATATTTATCGCTTGCTTGAATAGGACAGTGATTGAAGCAGACAGTGACGACACTGTCCTGGATGCCTTCTTGAGTGAAGAATGGAAGAAGAGCAGTACAGCGATTCAGTGGACCGATTTCGTGTATGTATAGCCATGTATACATATGGTACATATCATAATCGGTTTTTTAGAGATGAAGCACTCGTTGAAATCCAAAAAACCCATTCATTGCAAGAGATCGATGCCGTGCTGCAAGCTATACCGCTGGTTTGTGTCACAGCCATATGAATTTTTTTTTCTGCGCTTACCATTGTCTTAAATACGTTACAGGTCCCTATGGCTCGTGAAGCTCTCAATGCTCTCAGGGCAAATGGCGCTGATATTGTCATCCTTTCCGACGCTAACGATCACTTTATCAAAACTATCCTCAAGGTATATAATGTCCTGCTTTCTTGGTATAATACCCTTTTCTCACGGGTTCACTGGCAGGCGCACGGGCTGCATGATCATATCACTTCCATAATCACGAATCCTTCCTATATCGATGATCAAGGCAGACTACGCGTCAGGCGTCGTATTCCTGCAGATGCACCGCCCCACGGTTGCTCGAATGCATGCGCCGTCAATATCTGCAAAGGTAAGTTTATATTTTACATTACGTAGTGGACGCATTCCTGACGCCTCTTCGCAGGTCAGGAGCTGGATCAATACATGAGGGCGCAACAGCACCTTTTTAACCGGATAATGTACTCGGGTGATGGAAAGGTACATATCATTCATTGTTCTATGCACCCAGACATCATCTCATGTATCTCTATAGAATGACTTTTGCCCGGGTACCCGGCTGAGGAAATCTGACTTGTACTTTGTCCGCATGAACAAGCGGTTGGCGGCCATGCTGCTATCTGACCCGCAAGCCGCAGGCAAGTTGCAGGTGCCCGTGACTTACTGGGATGATTACGCTCCCATGCTCGAGGCGCTTGCTGGGTCACAGCGATGCGCGCTATAGATACCACGTACTACACTCATGATAGACGTAATATAAATGACTCGAAGTTGCATATAAATTTATTCAACAAATTCTAATTCCTTAATCCTATTGGGCGCGTAGGTATCTTTATGCTTATTATACAACGCCTTGAGGTTTTCCATGTACTTGTCATGCATGCTTTTCACCACCTCGTCTTTATCGAGACCAGTCATATCAGCGGGCGGATCAATTGGTTCGCCAACTACATATCGTCCTATGAGATTTCATACTTTTACTACATCACGCTACTGTTTCACTTACACACGACATGCATTGGCCGACGGTGAGGCAACAGGCCCATATCATCTTTTTTTAACCAAAAATGGATAAGAAGGTGAACTTTTTCCCATGAAAAAAAAGTTAACTTACAGTTGAAAATACCACGTCCGTGGAAGAGCGGAACAGTGAATCCTGCAATGTGCTGGATCTTTTTCTGGCCCCAACGCAACCAAGAGCCGGCGCTATTGTCGACCTGCTCATAAAGGTCATTCTCGCCAAAGTTGAGCACGGGAACAAGGCTGGATCCTGTCTCGACAGCGATCTTGACAAAGCCCAGGCGCTTTTTGAGAACCAAATCGATCGTACCCGGACGGGCATTTAAGGACTCGGCAGCGCCGCCAATCACGATAGCGATCGACCGACCGGGACCCGACTTGAGTACGGCCTTACAAGAGGAACGCGAGACGTCGCACATGCCGAGGGCCAAGATGTAATCGCGATGGAAAGGAATCTTGAAGTTGGTGCCCAGGGTCAAAAGAGAGGGTTTGATGCCTGGAAACTGGGCAGAAAAACCCGTTGCCTCGGAGGCAAAGGTAGCAATGGCACCGACAGCGATAATGCCGTGAGGATGATAGCCGAAAATGTAGTTCCTGCTCGGGTCAAGGTCTTTTTCCTAAAGAATGATTCCCACCCTGTCAATCGTCCGTGCGCACGTGTAGCACAGCAACCAAATAAAATTACCTTGACAATGCTCATAGGGAAATACGAGACGAAGTACTTCCAGTACGGGATACGACGCACCCACTCGAAACGGCGGCCACCTCGCTGAGGAGACTTATCCATGAGCATCCATATAAAGTAGGCGAGTGCAAAAGGCCAAAAGAGAGGAATGGTGCACATGAAAATAAATGTGCACAATGCCAACGATGGTTCAATTCCCCACCAAAGCACTAAAGGCGAGTCGTGTCAAGCATGAGGAGAGCGGCAAAATATATATTACCGGAAGCCGTTTGGAGACGTCGTTCAAAAGGAATGTGGAGAGGAGCCATGCGCGGCATTGCCGACGAGGCAGGCCCGTTCGCGTCTTTGCTGTCTTCTTGGCTCATAAGAGCGGGAAAAGCTGTAAATTTGTGCAAGACCCCTCAAACTATTCCCGATATTATACTTTTATCTTTCCATTGCTTCTAGCAGAAAGGCCAGAACAGTATATCAGATAGGCACTCTCCGTGCCCACATTCCTTCTCTATAACAATCCCATATGTGCTGCACACATAGATAAAGTAATATAGTTGAGGGTCGACTGAGTAAGCGCACGGCATCGACTTGTACTCGCTCGTTATTCTAACACAACCCCAACTGTTGGTGAAAAATTATTTAATATAGAAGTGCCACTCTGCACACCAGTAGGTAGTATCCTTGAAATTCAGACTTTTCACCGTGAGTAGTTGTGAAGTATCCCGTTTTACAGAATCGTATATATTGAACACCGCAAAGCAAAAGTTGGATCAGAGTATGAAACATACCTGATATTCGGCGTTTGTATATTATGGTGTGGGCTTTTGTTAAATGGCACATATAAAGGCTGCTAGCAGAGTAAAATGACAGATTTACTCAGCTCGTTTATTGTACATATGCGTATATGATGGACATACAATTTAAAATATATAATACCCAGGCGCAGCTTTATGTCTTCTTTCTTCGTGGTTGTACAATCTAATAGAGCCTTCGTCGCGAAGTAATACTTATTCGCTTATCAGCCTACGTATAATTACAATTTATCTACCACCGCATAGAAATATGGTATGTATGATAGGATATATGTCACTCAAAATCATACTTGTTGTCCTCAAAGTAACACTGTACATTCTTAGCTATAACCAAGATGTCTTTTACCCTACATAATGGTGCGGGTCTATGCCTTGTTCTCAGCGAAGCAAATATTTCTCTTTTTATGCAGCATTATCATATATAAATCCGAGCACTCACTCATGTTCTCATATCCCTCTTTCGATAGTAAATGATGGATATGAATATTCACACTTTTAAGGTGCGTGCTGCGTCACCGTCTTTTCTATGAAGATGCAGATGACTTCCCTTGTAAAAGCAGCGACAGCATCATACTCAAATTTAGGTATGAGCTATTCCGCAAACAGTTATGTGGGCAGTCTGCCATGTGGACAGTATGATGTCTTCAAGTACTTTTTTTGGCATCATCGACTTGCCAGTGTTGGTCAGCAGCCTGCGATTCCTGAGAAGGAGGATACATGCGTGAGCTGACTTTATTCGACCTGCGTTTCTACTATACCTAAAAATAACGCGTCGAACAAATTTAGAAACTTTTTTCCATACACATGGACCCTGGAAAAAATGACATGCTTATCCCATCCCAATTTTTTGCTTTGCGAGGTAATGACAAAGTTTATCGGGATCGCTTGAGCAGTTTTTTAGATATGCGTGTGCAACCGATCTTGTACGGCATGGTCAGCCACACGAAGCTGATCACATATTCCATTCTAGTGCTCTTTTTCTTTTTTTCCTTTGGGTAGAACAAAATGGTGGTGAATGATATATTTACAGATTGCTACTATTCCTGTGTATACAAAAACTTTTTTGTTTTGTTTTCCTTTTAGGTGCGGGTGTGCGGGTTCTCGCCTGGACCGTCCTCAGGCTCGACAAGGTGCGGCACGTGCCGCTCTCCGCCGCTTACCGCGGTACCACTATTATTATGCTCCGGCCAGTATCCATAATTAGCACCGTCGGCTCCTTGTTGCATCGTCGGGTAATACTGTCCATAGGCCGGGAGCACATTCGTCGAGTTGGGCGGCGAAGAAGAGTAGCGTGTGGATGCTTGCTGTGGTGACGCGTCCTCGTAATAGGCTCCGCCGCTCGTCGAAGGAGAGGGCGACCGTCCGGGTGGGTGATGATACATCATGTTCTCTTCCTCGGCCATTTTGCTGCCTGGCCGAAGCGGAGCTACGAGCGGCCGCGCATTGGCTTGCTGCGACATGGGACGTGCGCCGTAACCTGCGCCAGCCGCGGCTGCTCCTCCGTACGCGGCGGTCGTAAATGGATCATCCAGGTCATCGCCTTCGCGATATCGGGGTTTACGGTTGCGTCTTCGGTACAGACAAAAAGCAACAAGTGCTACAGGAAACGGAAAGGTCAATAGTGGGGCTCTTTGTTGTAGGAAGAACAACAACAATAAAAAAAGAAAGTCGTTCGCATAGCGAAACTTTTCCCTCTGACTTTTTTTTTTTACTGTTGTAGGTACATACCTATGAGACCAGCGCCAAGAACGCCTCCGACCACGCCACCAATAATAGCATTTGTGTTTGTCCCGCTTCCAACATCCCCATTGGTGCCGCTATCCGCCATGCCGCTGGGAATACTGACTGAATAGGACGTTGTTGTGATGGTATAAACATGTGTGCCAGAGGTGGTGACGGTCGTTATAGCAACCGGTACACTCGAAGGTGCTGGTGTAGTCTCCTGATGCGTCTCGGTCGAGGTCTATATGACCATAGCAAAGTGTGGCAGTAGTTGACGTAGCAGGTCAGGTGAATCAGGCGATGATGAAATAGTGTTGGTAGTTGCAGTATCAGAATAGAAGAGGCCATACGTGCAGATAAGAGTGAGATGTCGTTGTATTGGTACAAGTGATGATAAAGAAATGGTAATATGTGGACTTGCGTTAATTATGCTACATACACATCACAAAAAGCAATTACCGTTTGTTGGCCTACCGTGCTCGTTTCTTGTGCAGTGGTAGTCGTGGGCTCCTGTTCAGAGGTTGTGGTTGGCTCCTGATCAGAAGTAGTAGTGGTTTCCTGCGCAGGAGTCGACGACGTCGTCAGCGGCTCAGAGGACGTGGTGGTGTCCGGCACGGAAGACGTTGTCGTCGGCTCCTGCGTAGTAGTAGGGGTAGGGGTAGGGGTATCGCTCGTGGGTACCTCAGATGTAGTAGGCTCTTGTGAGGTGGTAGGAACTTCCGACGTCGTCGGTATCTGTGAGGTGGTGGGATCTTGTGTGGATGTAGGAGGATCACTTGTGGTAGGGTCTGATGTTGTAGGATTCGACGTTGTAGGGTCTGCAGAAGGAGTGGTAGAAGGAAGAGGGTCAGAAGAGGTGGGTTCCTGACTACTTGTGGTAGGGTCTGGCTCACTACTTGTAGTAGGCACGTCCTAAATATGCAGGCAAATGAATGAGTGCCAGTTTTAAAGCTAGACAGCCCACACAAGGGCAAGATCTTACACTGGTGGTAGGCTGAGTATCGGATGTCGTCGGGTCGGCCGATGTGGTAGGGTTTTCCGAGGTAGTAGGGTCTGCCGGCTTTGAAGTGGTGGGATCAGTACCTGAACCTGAACCTGAGCTCTCCATGAGGAATTAAAGATGCAGAAAAAAAAGAAACGAAGTAGAAGAGAAAGTGGAAAAAAGGAAGAAAACGAGGAAGAGAGTTGTATAAACAAGGACACATAGCCATAGCGGGTTTGACATTTTTTTTCTTGAACGTTCAGCTGGTCCTGAAAACGAGGCAGATGGTTGCACAACACGTTCACAATGGGCTTGGGTAAGGAAAAAAAAGAGGGAGCGGATGCCAAGGATAGTAATTCAGATTGCCCTGCGCCAGTCACCGTTGAACCAATTCATATCCGACCCACCTTTTTCCAGCTTTGTCACACTCGGGCGTCCGTTTGGCATCACCCCATAATGTAATATGAATTAAATGATCGGTTTGTCTTCACCCCAATTCAGACGCACAATTACATGAGCAAAAAGCGAGGAAGCCTAGGCATCCAAACAACGAAAGCAATACTTGCTCGCAATAAGAAAAAAAACGGAAAGAGGCGTCAGCCTGCCCAGTGCGCAGGACTGTCCTTTTACGCACAACACACGCTAAAATTTTTTGACAAACGCAGAAAAATCCTTCATCATGATATCATTCATGGACACAAGCCTATTTAATGGAGAGAAGCGCTTTTTCCTCTGTAATGATAAGAGAGGTCATTCCGACATCATAGAGCACTTTTCCTTTACTGCAACTTAAATGAACTTTGTATACCAGAGAAATGAAAGGGATGGGCGCGGGTGGTAAAAGCTCGTTGCGCTCTTTGTGTGTGACGGACTTCCATAATGACGCGATCGATCGTGTATCCAACATGGGCACTATTAAAACTTTAGCCGTATCGCGCGTATCTACCAAGAAAAATTGAAGATGTTTGCGTTCTCCCGGGTAGCGGGTGTTATTCATCTCCTTTCGCGCGCGCAAAAGAAAAAAATGCAATACATGTGCGTTCGTTTATCACCGACGGATGCATTTTGCCCTGATTTATCTTCATAGAATACCACATGCTATATATAGCAGAATGTCTAAAGGTGATCAGCAAGCACAGCCACCTCATCACAACACGACCCAAATACCATCCTTTATCACTGCAGGCGGTATACATAAACATAGTCAGGTGAATCTTTGGCGTTAAACTTTCAAAGGCAAAACGAAATGAGGCGCTGTCATTGTGGTACGTCGAAAATGAAGATAAGGAGGATGAGGTGGCAGCAACATGTTGGAACACGGTGCCTACAAGTGAACACGCGTCGGTTAGCCGTCAGCAGATACATGAGCGTGCCAGACTTTAATCTTTGGTTCTTAGCCACATTGTTACCAGAAACCTATCATTAGATACCCCTGTTACAAGGCATCCATAGGCTTAGCGTGGGCCATTCGGGAGAAAGGGTACGCTGCTGCATGTTTCTGTGTTTCATACAACCTCTGTCTTAAAAGTAACATTGTTTTGCTGAGCCTGCATCATGTCAATAGTCTACACCTTCGTTTGTTTGTTTGGTCGAATCATATGCTTCTGTTTACGCTGCCGATGCTGCGCTGGCATTCCATTGGAGGATGGCAACATCCTCTTCCAATGCTACAAAGCATTGATGCAGGTCATCATCTCTCTGCGTATATTCTCAAAGTTTTGACTCTATTATCGTAAAATGCATGTTGTTTATGGTTATGGATAGGTCGAGTTTTACAACTGCTGCGATCTGGGTACGCTGGATTAGAGGAGGGGATGAATTAAGGGGAGTCCAGGGAGAAGCCACGTATACTGAATAAGAGAAGGTGCTCGCTCCCGGCTTGCTTTTCTTTTCTACTTTTGGGTGCTGATCATGCCAGAAACTTCGCCATCCTGAATCTTGACGGTGAATAAATCAATCCAACTACGGACCTTCTCGTACACCATGAAGGTAACAGCCTGTCCTGGAGCGACCCGCAACAGACGAGGGGTCAAGCCCTTGTAGAATGCTCGTGGACCTTCCTTTTGCATGATATCAGTCGTAACAGTCTTGAAACGGTCCCAGCCGCTACCGGTGGCTGAAGATTTCTGGATACGGGTCTTAATGGTATCAATGGGAGCGTTGGAAAGAGGGCCTACGCAAAAGATTTAGATCTGGACCGCTCCCTCATAACGATCGAATGGAGAGTTTCCTTACCCATAGCGCCCGAAAGACCACCCAAGAGCAAATGTTGATATGATGGCAGCTCTTCCAAATTTTGCCAGCTCCTCATGACCTTCTTCATCTCCTGGTAAGCTGTAAAGTTGGCAGCCTGATTCGTGGCTAAATAGCAGCAGATAGACGACAAAATTAGATGCCGTAATGATAAACTCGCTCATCCCGATCAACCTACCTTGTCTCAAAGCGGTGAGGGTGACACCTCTGTACAGAGTACGGATGCCTTCTTCCTTGACAATGGTATACGCAGCATGAGGGGCGTTGCGATATTTTGGAATGTCCATAGGGTCCATCATGGAATGTCGTTGGGCCTATAAAGTACACGACTGAATTGAGTTTTCTCCATTCAGTGATAAATCAATGCTCGTAAGATTACCTGAAGACGGATCTTGATAAGGTCCATAGGGGATACTACTAGGACTGCCTCAGTAGTACCAGCAGCCAAACCAGCTATTCAAGGTAGACAAATACAAGTATTAGTAGAAGTAGTCGTATATGCGTTGATGTCGATAATTACCAAAAAAGATGGCACTCGTGCTCACGTTGCCAGCAGGATCGGCCATCCATGATTTATACAGTTCAAAAGAACTAAAGCGGATTGCCATCTTGGGAACAATACCAGACACAACTGCACCAAGACCTTTGTATAAGGCCCAGAACGATTCATTCTGGATAATCTTGAGACCCACTCCTGCAAAACCGAGTTTCTTGCCCTAATATCCGGTATCATGTCAGTCACTGCGCTTCGTATCTGGCTCTGTTCTGTCTACTTACGTTGCTGCCGAGACTGCGGTTGATGTTCTTTGAAAGCTGCATTCTGACCTTGATGGTATCCAGCGGGTGGCAAGTACAAGCCTCCATGAGGCCAGCCGCACCACCAGCAAGGAGGTGGGTCATAAGCGGGGTCTTCTTGCCGTTGTTGTTGTTGCGACTCATGATACGGACAAAATGGAAAAGAAGATGGAACAGATAGACGGGATAAAGCGGTGCGAGGGCCCTTTAAAAAGATCTTGGCAAAAACTCAGGGCAAAGAAAGCGTACTGCGTCGAAAGGGGTTGTGCATATGGCGCCGCCCTTCTCCTGGGTAATTTTAGCCACTTGATCTCCTTATTTGACATTAATTGACTCGTCCTTCTCTTTCCAACGGTAAACAAAATAAAGACGTGCCTGCCTGCGGCTACGTATGTACGTGCACCCAATTTGTCTTTCAGCCAAGCTGTGTAATGTATTTGTGCATTTACAACTGGATGATAGGATACGTAACTTTTAAAATACTAAGATATTCAAAGATCTATTTTCTCATTCGGTGCCTCTGCCTCTCTCTTTTTTTTTCTGGATTCTGGTTCACAGGGATTATGCTCTATTTGACCGGTCTGCTGTAATCAAAATTTTTCGGCAACGATCTGCGTCGAACCTTCCAATCTGTGGAGGCCATGCACACCCGACCCGAAATCCCAGCTGTCCTTGCCTTCTGCACGCGCAAAAAATAGTACTTACATCTTATCATCGACGCGCTGCATGGGCTTGAAAAAAAAGAAAAGAAACGATGGTGCGCTGATCTGAAAATCGCTGAGCGTTCCCTGGTACTTCCATTGGCTAAACCCTTTACCTGACTTCATCCCTTGACCCCTATCAACCTCACCCCTTATCTGGTCAATTAGGTACATGTGAGCTGCGTGCGCTCGCTCGTATTAAATCACTACTTCTGTATTCTGACTTTTGCTGAACGCCTCTTCATTGTGTTAACAAATGAAAAAAGCGGACAGAGTCAGTTACATCTTCTGTCCCTTTTTGGTTGAGATGTTGCATATCGATTCCTACTCTGTTATGTTACGAGTGCCACAGGTGAAAATATGTATATAGGTACAGTAAACTAGGAATGAGAGTAGAAGTTACATCACAGGAGAATAACGCTGAACAAGAACTTGCATGATGATGAAACTAAATCCAAGAACTTCCCGAGTGAAGATGTTTTCCAACTAATGCGGGAGAAAAGTAGCTGCATGATAAAAAACATTCCAGCAGTACTTACTGCCAATTATCCTGATCCCTGTGGTACCGACGGTAGAAATACTACCACCGAGTAGAGTAGAACCCTTCACAGGTTGTCAGAAGACCCTTTCTTTCTTGGCATTATGCCAGCTGAATGACAACCGCCCTTCCTATTCTTCTATTCATTTTTCTACTGTGACTTCTTTATCTCCTATCGATCATGAGATACGAGTGACAATCCCCTGTCTTTTATTAGAAAGACATAGCAAGATTGCCGTATTGCTTAGATCATGCTAATACAGTTACGCTGGTAATCATTGATGCAGGTGTTACCTAGGCCTCTATACTACTTCATACGATTTTGCCCTAAAAATACCGCCCCACGCATCATCAATCCTGTAGATCTGCTGCTGTAATGCTGTTGCGCACACCTTTTGTTTTGTGCTAATTTATAGGTCCTCGGAGAAAACACCTTGCCTACACTTTGCAAATTGATTACTTTGCGGAGTTGTATCCCAAAGTTGGCTAGCCATCAATGCTATCGCAAAGCTTCCGTATATACTACGGCAAAGCTTGCCCAAAGTATGTCAGACGTTCTACTTGTTCGCCCACGCACTTGAACTCTGCGTGTACTTCTGTCCTTAACAGGCGAAGAATCCGATTTCAATTTACATGATGGGCGTTATGCAAAAACAAATCGGCTTTGTACATCCTATGCCAGCTTAGATAATTCTCTTTCTCAGGTACACACTAACAATACGTAATATATTTTGCTTAGGTAATCCCTCGTAGTGGGAAATTGAGCAAACAAATTTGAAGATATTATTGTTTTTCATATAAACAATCAGAGATTATGCCCTCAATAAGCCCATTAAATGTACACGTAAAGCTATATAAGACCTTATACTTAAAGTAAAACGACAAAGAGAACTCTTTGCTATCTTTGAAATACGGGACTGCTTCATACAGGCTAACCGCCGCGATTGCGGTGGAAAGATAGTTAATAATTAATGCGCAAATGTAAATGTGTGTTACATGACTGGATCGATGCTAGTGAATTTGACGCTTAGTATAAATATCTCAGACTACATGCCTTGAACATCAATACATTTTGCAGATACATACTGCTGGATAACGGTAAGATAATCGCAACTTATATTATCGTGTTTTATAATTATATATATAAATCAGCATACTTAAATGCTTGCTCCACGCTAGACGTCTAAATGCGGTCCTTTACTTCAATTCTACTCGGCTGTGCCATCCCTGTTCTAGTAATGGGCCAATTGACAGGTCCTGTGGGCCCTATCACTTCCATCTCGTCTAAGAAGGCCACCAAAACGTGTGATATCACCGATTATGGCGCTGTGGCCGACAAAAAAACGGATATTGGTACTGCTATTGCTTCGGCCTGGGCCGAGTGCAAAAATGGTGGTGTAGTTATAATCCCCGAAGGCGATTATGCCATGAGCACCTGGGTTACGCTTAGCAGCGGAAGTAAATGGGCGCTTCAACTTGACGGTACCATCTACCGTACTGGCACAGACGGCGGCAACATGTTTATGATCAAGCGCACAAGCGACTTCGAAATCTTTTCCAGCACGGGCAAGGGTGCGATACAAGGCAACGGATACGAATTCCACGCGAACGGCTCGCTCACGGGGCCACGTATATTGCGCCTGACCATGGTGGATCGCTTCTCGGTCCACGACATCGCTCTCACGGACTCGCCTTCCTTTCACTTTTCTATGGAAACCTGTACCAACGGCGAAGTGTACAATATGGCTATTCGCGGAGGCGATCATGGAGGCTTGGACGGCATTGACGTTTGGAGTGACAACATGTGGATCCACGACGTGATGGTAACTAACAAAGACGAGTGCGTCACAGTCAAGTCGCCTGCCCACAACATTTTGGTGGAGAACATCTACTGCAACTGGAGCGGTGGCTGTGCCTTCGGGTCGCTCGCAGGCGGAACCAACATATCGGACGTTACCTACCGCAACGTGTACACTGTGAATGCCAATCAAATGATGATGGTCAAGTCCAATGGTGGCAGTGGCACAGTTTCCAATGTCCTATTTGAAAATTTCATGGGGCATTCGAATGCGTATTCCCTCGATATAGATCAACACTGGAGCAGCATGTCGACTGCAAACGGAGATGGTGTCCAGCTCAGCAATTTTACAGTCAAGAACTGGAAGGGCACCTGCAGTAATGGAGCGCAGCGAGGACCAATCAAGCTGGCTTGTGCCGATGGTGCTCCTTGCACCGACTTTACTATCGAGGACTTCGTCATATGGACCGGTACGTTTTTATTTCTTATGCTGCTGTACGTATACTTCATCTTTTTCTCTTCCAACTATAGAGACGGGTAGCAAAGTTCTCTACACTTGCGAGTCTGCTTATGGCACAGGCGCATGCCTGAAGAAAGAATCGGGTACGCCTACGTCTTATGGCATGACAACCTCTACTATCAGTGCTGTACCGTCGGACTATACTGCTCCCACTATGTCAGACGATGTGGAGGACAGTTTCGGCTACAATGTATCCGTTCCTATCCCTACCATTCCAGCCTCCTTTTTTCCTAATGTAAAGCCTATTAGCGCTCTGGCCAGCGGCAGTACGGCCAAGGTCAACGAGCGTTCTGCGGCCGCCACGACCTATGCACCATCAGCCACCGAGGCCATTCTTAATCCTTCTTCTTTGAGCGTGCCGTCTCCGTCTGTGAAGCGCCACATATCCAGCAGTTCGTCACCTTTGCCCCGTATGCCTGGTAGTGGCAAATACAAATTTGACAAGCTTATCCCTACAAGATATCGCGGCAATGTCTATGCAAAACCTTCTCATGTTCCTAATTAACGGCATATACACGATTTATTAAAATATAATAAATTTGAAGCAATGATAATGTGTAATATTGATGCAGCTTTTTTTTTTTCATTCGCATAGAGTAAAGGAGATATATACCTACGGTTTATGTTTTTTAATATATGGCAACAAAGATCCCATAGCTACCGCGCTATCGTGTAGGAAAAGGGGCAGAATAGCTAAAAACTAAAATAAAAAAAAAAGAAAGAAAGAAAGCACGAATACGTAAAATTTAATGGACATCTGATAGATATGAATGGAAAAAAGCTTATAACTTCCGTATGTATACTACTATTTTCATAGCCGCTATAACTTGTATGACTTTGCTGTTCGTCATAGTGGTGAAAGAGGGAAATATCTGTAGCTCAGAACTACACAGGAATATGTCGCATCAGAAAATACAGTCAGTGTCGGTGCCCAGTCACTGTCTATTGGTCTACATAGAAAAGTCGAGAGAATGGAACATCTGATATATTTTACAAAAATCTCTTATATATGAGTGTACGTGGTTAATGTGTTATCATAATTCTTCTCATTTTATTCTGACACACATGGTACCTACTGTATGGTAACGGAGTTGTGGACAGACCCTGATGGGTGGCGCCATGATTCGATTGCCTAAATGTAGACCCACTCATCGTTTGTGGCGGGACTACATATTACACTATGCTCTGCTCAGGTTAGTAATCTACAGGATAATCTGATCTACCATGCCAATATGGTTATCGCTTTCCTGTACTTGTACTTGCACATAGCTGACCGTATTTTCTTAGCATCAAAAAGTTGAAAGGAGGAGAGAATATCATAAGTGAAGATAGAGAGTGGGAGCTTGAATAAATGCACGTTATCAGTGAGTACTATGTAAGCTTTGCCTAACTCGGCTCTAGGATAGAAAGTATTCGACCATTTTATTGCTGATGTCAAGCAAAAAAGCGAAGGGATTGTACATCGCATAGGTCGGTTGAATAAGAAGGAGGTGCTAATATTTGGTTTGGTGATAAATAGGTGTTCATGACTCTATATATTAGAAGTAACGATTATTAAAGGACAGAGGATGTGGGTATGCGAAGTTAGGATAAAAGGTCTTAGAAGAGACGGACCAAAAGACGGCATAGTTGGAAATTGCGCGGAGGTATGGAGATCATATCAGCCACGTGAGGAGGCCGAGGTGTATGGGCGCGTATAGCTTTCTGCTATACCTCGTAGACCTCTGCTGTTGCATTAGATTATGTCCATGTATTGTTTGCATTATCTATGTAAATATACCTTATTTCCTCAGAAGCAAATTTTCTTGGGTGCTGCCATGAAGCGCACTGTTTTGCACCCTTTAGAGCCTTGAGCTTTCTCCTGAGGCGTATGCAAATCTTTCGGCTGGTTGCTCTCCTCCGGTGATGGCAAAGGCGACGCGAGGGAAGTCACCAAGAGACAAACAAAAACAGCAAGAATAACACGCATGGACATCATCGCAAGAGGAGAAGAAAGTCAACCGTATCTCAAGAAAATGAAAAAGGATCTATAAAATTGCTGAAGACGGTGCGGCGATAGGAATAAATAAGGGGTTATTACGGCACGTCGATGCAGATGTTGGCGTCGTTGCCAGTTAAAAGGCAATACTCCGCTTTATATACATATTATCTACCATGCTTTATCAAGTCTCCTTGTTATAATGGTTTCAAGTTTCACAAACATAGAGGGGGCCATGCCACGAGAATGGTTTTCTTAGCATTGATGGCCCATCCACATAGTAGTTTTCCCAATGCTAAAGCAATATTCTCGTTCTTCCTTTTTTAATGAGAAAAGCCTGGCCCTTTTTCTTTCGCATTCTCAGCGTCTTTGGAGCAAGTGTAGAGCGAGGTCAGGTGTGTCAGGGGAGCAAACATAGGGGCGCGACTGGCCCCACCATGCAGGTACAACCTTACTCATAGAACAATTTAACATTTGCTTCTGGCTACTTCTATCATTCATTTTGTATAGTACGAGCAGAGCATGAAAATAAACGCGCCCAAGAACCAGATAGTTTGTAAAGAAACATAATACGGCCTCAATGTCAAGAAAGGTGAAGTGAGGGAAGCAAGGCTTATATGGTGGGCTGAGTGATGGTGGCTGACCAACTCATTCGTATTTTCTAATGGAGTAATGTACTGGATAATGTGATTCGGAGAAGTAAGAGAGCAGTCTAGAGTGACAAGGAATGACTGTTCGAGAGAGACAGAGAGAAAAAAAAAGAGAGAGACTTCTGACCTTCTGAGTGTATTGAGGAATGGCTGAGAGATACTCAATTGAGCTAAGCTGTGACTGCTTATTGGACCCACTCAAAGGAGCGAAACGGCCCGGCATCCGTTCTCCCTCTCTCTCGACCTCATCATGGTGAGTTACATATGCTAAACCATACATCCAGACCATATCATCCATCATCACAGCCAGACGACTCATAGACGGATGGATGGATGACCCATGGATGGATGGATGGATGGATGGATAGATGGATGGATGAGTGAATGAATAGATAATTAACACGATATGTATAGGGTAAAAAAGACGTTCCTACCTCCTCGTCCGGAGGCAAGAAGGCCAAGAAGAAGTGGTCCGCCAAGAAGGTCAAGGACAAGGCCAACAACATGGTCGTCCTCGATAAGCCCACCTACGAGCGTCTCTTCAAGGAGGTGCCCACCTACAAGCTCATCTCCCAGTCTGTCCTTGTCGATCGTATGCGCATGAACGGTTCGCTCGCCCGCGTCGCCATCAAGGAGCTTGAGGCTCAGGGTCTTATCAAGCCTCTCGTCCGCCACCGCGCCCAGCTCATCTACAGTACGTTGTAATACCATGCCGTTATCAAAGTGTACTCATTTTCTTAATTTTTATAGCTCGTGCCACTGGTGACGAGAAGAAGGCCAAGGGTGCCGAGTCTGACGACGAGTAAATTTGTTAACCCTCCTTGCAATAAACAAATTGATCAAAAAACGTCTATTCTTGTTCGCCTTTATTGACCCAATGTCCAGACTTGCCGCCCGACTTTTCCAGCACGCGAATGTTTTCGATCCGCATCTCTTTCGACGCGGCCTTGCACATGTCGAACACTGTGAGTAACGCTACGCTGGTCGCCGTCAGTGCTTCCATCTCTACACCCGTCTCGCCCTTGCACTGCACCACCGACTCGCATTCTACACCTGTATTAGTCAACCAGAGCTCAACGCCAATGTGTCCTAGCAGCAGTGGATGGCACAGCGGAATGAGTTGACTTGTTGACTTGGCTGCTTGGATACCGGCTATTTGTGCAACCACCAGCACGTTTCCTTTGGCTGACTTGTTTTCATTCTGTCGTAAGAGTTCGAGCGTCTCGGCCGGCATGGTAATGTGTCCGCGTGCCCTGGCTTCACGCTTCGTCTTTGCCTTGTCCGTCACTGGCACCATGCGTGCTTCACCCGTGTCTGGGTCAGTGTGTGTCAGTTTCTTCTTGGAGGTCGAGTAGAAGCGTGCTCGTGGCTGATGAGGAGCATGCAAAGCGGGCATCAGGAATGGAAGCGAAAAAGAGGATGAGCCTGCTGAGAGAAGGAAAATAATGGGCATTTATTTACAAGGTCATTCTAAAGAGTGAGGGTATGTACAGCGCTAGGATAGCCATGCCAACTTTTATCCGCCAATGAGGATCATGGGCCTGTTCTTTTGCGCTGCAAGCTCGGACATACCTGCGTGCTGGCGCTTTTTCTTTTGGACGGCGGCACCAATGTAAGGGAGGAGGTCTTGGTCGGATACACCTTGGCGCATCAAATCCCGGAGCGATAGCTCGGTCGCACCAAATAAACAGACCTTGATACTGCCATCGGCAGTGATCCGTAGCCGGTTGCAGGTATCACAAAAATGGTCCGTCATGGATGTGATGAACCCGATCTTGCCCGCATATCCCGGTACTCGAAAAGCCTACATACGGACTTGATTTAGAAGGCACGTCTCATTCTATCTGTGCTCTGCGGATACCTTGGTAGTATCATTCGGGTCGTCTGCCAGCTTGGAAAGCGAGCCATACTTGGATTCAATGCGGTGGATTAAATCACGGTAGGGTACCAGCTTATCGCGGTTCCATCGATTCCCTGAAAGGATTTAGTCTCTTCTCCAGTAATAAAATCCACTTCACTTACCATCAAAAGGCATATACTCGATGAAGCGGACGTTGACGGGGTGATCACGTGTATAGGCCACGAAGTTTAAGACTTGATCCTCGTTGACGCCTCGCATCACTACACAGTTCAATTTGACTGCCCTGAACCCCAAATCAAGAGCGTGTTCGATAGAGTGCATCACATGGTCAAATCCTAGCAGAAACGTCAATTCAAGTTCTGCAATGCCTGTCCGGAATGTACCTCGTCTGCGAGTCATGATTTCAAACATGTGCCGATCGAGAGTATCCAAGCTGATGTTGAGGGTATCAAGTCCAGCATCGTGAAGAGCGGCCAATTTACGTTTGAGAGCGAGACCGTTGGTCGTCATGCCAATGCTCTTGACACCCATACTGCCCAGACCACGCACGATGTCGAGTAGATCAGGTCGCACCGTCGGCTCACCTCCCGTCAGCCGTATTTTGTCCACGCCTTGGTCGACGAACAAGCGTGCGAGACGCAGGATCTCGTCCGTCGAAAGTAGTTTGTCAGACGGTGTCAACGGGACCCCTTCGGCTGGCATGCAATACGTACCTGTATTATAAGATGTGTGAGCGTGAGAAAATAATCAAGAGTCGAACGTACACCTCAGGTTGCATTTCTCGGTTAACGAGATCCGGAGGTAGTTGTGCTTGCGGCCAAAGCGATCCGTCAGGCGGTCCGACACAAGGGAGCGCACAGACAACATCTTCATTGGCTGATATACGGCGCGTGATCAGTGCCGTGCTGATTCTGTGTATCTCTTACTAGATCTCACCTGGCATGTGCGCCTTGCCGCATGTGACAGAAACATGGTTTCTGTGTGAGTAAAAAAGGGAAGAGAAAGAACGAAGAACCAGTGCGATCCAGCGCATTAAGGTGGAGAAAGAGAGCTACGGATTTCGAAGACCGAAAAGTGGAGATGCTTCCGTTGTGCAACGCTATCATTCTGTTATCGTATCATATCACCCACGTTCATCTTTTGACATTCTCCTCCGGGAGAACACGAGAGAAGATAAGAATGCACGGCTCTAGAGTCTATAGCAATTGGGTTAGTATACCTGTTGATGGGAAGTATAGCATTTCCAAAGAAAAATAAGATAATGCATATCTGAGCTCTGGAAAGCAAATTTACAATACGTGGCTACATGATTGCAGGTTGGGTAACAAAAACAAGAGGTGAAAAGTACAAACAAAAGCCTAAGAGTCTATAGCAGAGGCATTTTTGCTAAAGGGCATGTGTGTGTGTGTGCATTATACCATGTGCGTTCAAGTACAA
>VAFG01000311.1:386352-442640 GCA_013461545.1 Syncephalastrum contaminatum | reverse complement strand
AAAAAAAAAAAAAAAGTTGTCTTTCTTTTCCTTATTTTCAATAACCCATGGCCAGTGGCAGAAAGCCAGACGAGGAAAACCAACTTCTGACCTCGTCCGCGGCAAGTAAGAAATCGACGGACGCTGTCAAGTCGCGCAAGAGCAACCAAGACAGGGGAGGTACGAGCAGTGGGCCTCCTTCTATCGACACCTCCAGACACGCCTTTTCTCGCTTAATAAGGAACCACTCCAACGACGGCTCCTCCTCCCGTGGCAGCAGCGATTGCGATGAAAATAACAAACGATCCAAGACAATCGCCGAACGAAAGCGACGCCGCATTCACCAACACCACCATGCTTCGTCCTCTCCGCGCCTGCTCTTTCCGCGTTTGATGCGCAAGCACAAGTCGTACGGGAGCACCAACAGCAGTCTGAGCGGACATACCTCGAGCAACGAGGACAACGTCAGCTCAGACGACGACGAAGCTGCCTCGGACGACCATGCCACAGAAAACAACGCCGATCTTGTGCTACCGGCTCTCGACCCAAAGTAAGCCTTTTTGTATGATAATGTGCATGACTGAACCCGTTTCGTAACAGTGCTCAGGAGGTCATTGCTTCGGCCGCGTCGCAAGAAGACCGCTGGTTCGTCAGGAGAGGCCATGTGAACTTTAGCAATGTGAGAACCAGATATCGTAAATCGCGCAAGACGGCTAGGTCAGTTTACCCATTCTCCTGTCCTGCTCCTCCACGTGCTGCATTCGCCTAGGGCTCATTTGTTCCTTCTTCTTTATACTAGAGATGAGAAAACAGAAGTCTACAGCATCATCAACCAGGTCAAACACTACTTTTCATGGCATCCCTACATTTCTGCCTTGCGCGACGTTTTGGCTGCTAACCAGACCATCGTTCTTTTCGTAAGTTGAGTTGCCACTGACGACCGAGTCCACTGACGACTCCACCTTTTGTGTATCTGACCAATAGGTCAATATCGATTTGCTGGTCGATCTCTTGTTCTGCGTAGCCTATCTTGTGGAGATGAAACAAGAATTTGATGTCATGCTGGAGCCACCGTGGCTGTACAAATATCGCTCTTATGACCTATGGTAAAACAAGATCGTGCAGCTAGTGCCGCGGCTCCATTGGCTAACCCGACCGGTCTAGGCTTTTCTGTCAATGGCTGACCTATTGGAACACCGGATCCTTTCTTACGCGTAGGCTTTTCTTGTGCTGTCAATATTTGCATCCTCACAATGGCGTTTAGGAATTTTCCAAACCGGTCACCCGCTCTCGCAGTTCATCAGCTTCCGATTCTTCATCGAGCTTCTGACAACCGTGCCCCTTCTCGTGTCCAATTTCATGAAAAATGGCCAATTCCTCTATGGTTAGCACGCATGATTCAAGTATTGATGAAACTCATCCTATGCACCAGTGCCCTATTTTCTACGGAGTTGGGTCCTTCTGTTGCGCATCAAGAGCGCCATGAAAATTAAGACCAATTTGCAAATGACAGGTCCGCATGTCGTTTCCTCTAAAGTGGCCGTAGCTCATCACATTTCCCAAATTAGATAAGCCGATCGATTTGCTCAAGACCAAATTAATACACCTCACCTCCATGCTTGTCGTCCTACTCTACAATGGCATGGCTGCGTTTCAGTACTGCGAGGCGACGTTTGCCAACATTAACTATACCATCGTGGATTCACTGTAAGCAGCTGCTTATCAACATTCTTTCTCTCTTTATGCTAACCTGAAGCAGCTATGTAGTCATGGTCACCCTGTCCACCGTCGGTTATGGCGGTGTGTAGATGTGTGAATGGTTACACATAACATCTTGGCTTATCCCTTTTTTCTTTTTTGGCAGACATTACGCCCCACACAGAAGCAAGTCGAGTTGTCGTCATGCTGCTTATCGCCCTATCCCTCTGTGTTTTGCCAAGTTTGATCGCCGACGTGTTAGCCACGCTGCGCAAGCGGAAAGGTAGGATTCTGTTATCTACACCCACTTGTATCAACTTGATTTTATCTATCTATAGATGGTGGAGGTCATGTCTCCAAAGGAACGATTCCTTTTATTCTGATCGTCGGCACGTTTCGACCTGAGCAAGTGGAGGAAATCTTGGATGGGTTCCTCAATAGAGTATGTCCCAACGCATCCACGCCAATTTTGACTGACACGTATCTGCAGGAACACGCAGAAGATCATCTCAATGTAGTTTTTCTGGACGTCGATAGGCCCACTGAAGATCTCAAGTTGATGGAACGTAACTCGATGTGGGGCCACCGCGTTCAATTTTTGCATGGTTCAGTACTGGTAAGCTTGCATAAATGGCAATACACAGTTGCACTCATGCACTTGTGCACTCTTTTAGAATGACAAAACACTTCGGAGAGCGGTAAGACAGCGAAGATAAAGAAAAAGTGACCTGTATTCATCGCGTATTCACGCATCACAGCGAGCGCGCTATGCCCGAGCCATTATTACTATATCAGGTAGGCTTGAAAACGCGCAAGCGGGTGACCACCCCTCATTCATATCTGAACAGATCAAAATGCGATGGACCCGAACGCAGAGGATGAGCGGAACACGGTGCGTCTGTGGTCACTGTACTGCTACACCGTGAGCCACAAGGTACCAATCTACACTTACAATCTCTCTCCCACGACCGCGATCTATCAAAAGGTGGCCAAAGAGATCATTTGCGTACGTGAATTCAAGCAATATCTCCTCGCAATGAACTGCCGTTGTCGCGGCGTCTCCACACTCCTGACCAACCTCCTGCACCAGCGGCAGCCCATCAATCGCTATGACGAACCGTGGCAAGCCCAATATGGTAAGCAATGATGCAGAACCGAGCACCTGGATTAATTCGATTTGCGGCTAGATGACGGCTCCTGTAATGAGATCTATACAGCCCGACCACCTCAGTGCATTATTGGCCTGACCTTTCCCCATGCAGCCTGGGTAAGTGGAAGCGCTGTAAACGAAAAATCGACTGACACCTATGAAAGATCGTGTATAAAGAGTGTCAGGTCATTCTTTTTGCCGTCAAGACATACTCGCAAGACTGTAGCGGCTCCCCAGAAATATTGCTGAATCCGAGCAATGACTATGTGATCCGCGAGTCAGACCGATGCGTGTATATTTCAGAAAGCCCACGCGAGATCAAGGACATTGAGCTTTTGGTATGGGCGCAATTCTTCTTCCAGGTACAGACCTCTCATACACCTCTATTTAGAACTCGGTCTATGTGTGGCAGTCTGTGCGAGGCATCGAAACCCGACCCAACAAGCGGCCCCCCGTTCTAAGTCCGTGCTCGAGCATGCCACAGTCCAAGAGCAATCGAAGCGACCTTTCCACCAAGCACTCGGAACCACCTGTCGGCTCTACCTCATCCCACGTCTCGCACCGGCGGTACAAACTCTCGCGGCTCCCCACCCCACGTCATGCCCTTCTCACCGGCAGCCGCGCCCTCATCATGCGTTTGGGCCAGACACCTGTCCCAGAGACACCCGTGCACGACGAGACGCTTCCCCAGCCCTTGCCATTTAATCAGGATACGTCACTTCCTCTGTCGTACATCCTCGAAGAACCGCCGCAGCTCCATGAAGTTCTGATCGAATCGGCCGAACACATGCGCGGTCACATTCTGGTGTGCTTGCATCATGAGGTGATCAATATATTCAAGTTCATTTACAACCTGAGGTTTGTTTTTATATTACTATTATTTGCAGCTTGCTCAGACTCATGCATTCTGCAGATCGCCCAACCTCCGGCCGGAACACCTGCAAAACATTGTCCTGTTATGTGCCTCGCCGCCCAAACAGAAAACATTCGAGCTAATTAATATGTTTCCTAAAGTGTACTTTATCACGGTAAGCCGACGAGTATCATTTGCATGGAAAGAAACTGACAGAAGAATACAGGGTGATTGCCGCCAGCCTGACGATCTTCTCAGGGCAGGTGTCAAGACGGCGAAACAAGTGGTCGTGATGAGGTAAATTGCATAACAACCCTTACCATGTTTCAGTATCTCATGTCGTCACAGTGAAATGGAATGCCTCAATCAATATGAGCGCAATTCGGACAGTCCCGCCATGTAAGTCGTTACACGAAACAAAAACATTCGATCACTCAACTGCCATCAGCATGACGAGCCATATCATTGATCTCCTCGTCCAAGAGCGCTACAAAGACTCTTACACGATTGTCAACCTCAGTAAGTTCGTCAATCGTGCGCCAAAAACCATGCTCATGTACCCCCTATTTAGTCGAAAAGACCAACATTCGCTTCATGCACTTGCTGCAAGGCAAGGACGTTGCCGAAGAAATCGATACATTTTACACGCCTGCATACGCGGCAGGCGACGTGATTGCAGACAGTTTGATCAGCAACGTCTTGCTCAGTCAGACGTACTACAAGCCCGATATTGTATCGATCATCAAGACATTGTGTGGGATGCCCGGTCCTTTGCTCGACGGGTCCGCCAAGCGACTGCTCAATGCGACCGACGATATCCACTCCGTGGATTCGGCGATGGAGCACGCGCCGCATCTAGCAAGCATGGCTTTACCGCCCATGTTTGCGCACCAGCCGTTCTCAGTTCTTTTTGAAACTCTCCTCCTCGACCACGGCGTGCTCTCGCTCGGCCTGTTTCGCATGCCGGACGACGCGCTCGGCAACGAGCTGCCTTTTGTGTATACCAATCCCGTCCCGTCCCTGATCCTCAAACCCTCGGACGTGGTCTTTATCCTTTCGTCTCCCCACTGGAGTTTCGAGTAAAACAAAGAAAAAAATGGGGGGTGCCTCCTCTCTACATACATAAATTAAACATTTTTGTTTTTCCTTCATACGTATCTATTTATTCAGTATTAAAAATCTACATCGTCATCCCATCCTTCTTTGCCAGAGTAGTCGAGTTTTTCTACTTGATAATAGGCGGACATGCCCGCCTCAAAGTGCTTGCCGACGTGGCAGTGAAAGAGCCATTGGCCTTCGTTGTCGGGAATCATGTCGAGCACTGTAAAGCTGACGGGCCAGAGGTCGACGACGTCCACACGATGGCCCTTGTGGAGGAGCGTGGCGCCATGCCAGTGGGCGGTATGAACGTCGTCGTCGCCCAAGCCAAGGGAGAGAACGTACCAGCGGACGGTATGGCCATGATACATGTGGAAGCCCGGGTGGTTATTAAAGACGTAGCCGTTGATGTGGTACATCCGGTTGGACTCGAGGAAGGCAGGGTCGGAGTCATTACGGGACTGCAAGTGAGAGGTGGAGGAGAGAAAGTACGGCGAGAAGGCTTCGTCGGTGACCATCATCAGGGCGAATATCTCTTGATCGATGCCTTTGGGTCGCTCAGGCGAGCCAGGGGTTTGCTTGTGGAGGGTATTATTTGGGTAAATGACAATGGGGCCTATCAGACCGGCATGCAGGTCTCTGAGCGGGTCTGCGCGGGAGGAATAGGCCCACAGCCCGCCAGGCGACGTGGCGGGCACATCCCACACGTATTGGTACGTCTCGCCGGGCCGCACTGCCGCGCCCGGGACCCAGGCCAGGATATCATTCTGCACCGTATGCGGATGCAAACTGTGCGGCACAGACGCTCGATTCAGAAACCGGATCCGCACTTGATCGCCTGCCTCGGCGCGAATGATGGGGCCCAGCACACCCAGAGAAGGATCGTGCTCGGCGGCTTGCTTGAAGTCGGGATCGCGGTATTTGCGGTAGCGAGCCTTGTGATAGACTCGGCCGACCCTTGTGTCGCTGGGTACGGTGTAGAGCGCCGCCATTGGGCTATCTTGGAGGGCTACGCCTCGCAGCTGATCCTCGCCCGAGGGAGCATAGTCCCAGTCGTACTCTTCGACGCTGATGTAATATTCTCGGATATTCTGCTGTGCATACACAGCCTGCACGCTGATGTATAAGGATATGAGCACCCAAAACAGGGAACGCCCACAAGAGCACAGGGAGGAGCGGTCGTTTTTACTTTTGCGCGATCGAACCTGCCATATCATGGCAGCATTCTCTATTTTGTTGTCTAGTTCGGAAAGAGAGGAAATGAAATAAAAAATATATAAAAAAAAGGCGGAGCAATGGTGATTGAATCCCCCTCTTGGATGATGATAATATTGGATGGGATGGAGCAGGGTGGCGTGTCTTTTTTTAGAAGAGATATCCTTCTCCACCATCACTCAGTCGCTGGCACAATCCACCATCTCTATTTTTTGTACAATTTTACCACGGTCTTTTTTCCCTCTCTCTCTCTCTCTCTCCTGGGTTTATAGAGCGCTCTCGGGCCTTCATTTGACACGATGATGCAATTCGAGAAAAAAAGCATAATGCGGAGGTGGTGATCAGTGTGCCCTGATAGATGGTAGTTTAATGCGGGTCATTGAGAGGGCAGACGGAGGACAAGTGAAGGGAACAGCCGAGGTTTGTTTGCATTGCAAAACAAGCGGGCTGACCTTGTGTTACCGATGCGAGAAAGCAGACGAAACTTCCCCTTTTGTCCTTGGAACCTCTTTCTTTTTCTCTTTGGCTCTCTTGTTGTCCCGTTCTCTTTCTCTCTTGCTTTCTCTCTCGCTTTCTCGCTTTCCTGTCGCTTTCGGGTCATTCGATTGCACATCTTTCCCTCTTTCTCTTTCTCTTTCTCTTTATTTTTTATATTTTTCATATATTTTCCCTGACCTCTTGACTTATCTCCTTCCTGCCTTGTTCCTTCTTGCAGTTACATCTCTCTCTCTCTTTTTTTTTTTTATATATTTACCATATTTGTCACTGATTCTATCTTTCTTACTCTGTAACGGACCCCTTTTTGGCTGCGCGTTTCCAGTTTCTCTCTTCTGCTCATCTCGTACTTCGACCCATCCCCATTGCATGTTGTCTATACTGTTGTCCTGAAAAAAAGTTTCCCCTTTGCCAACTCGTTCCTCTTTCTTCTCTCTCTCTCTTTAAATACTAGACCTCCTCTCTCTTCTTTCTACTTTTGCTACTTTCCCACTCTTCTCCCTACACTTCACTTTTCGCTTGTCCTACTCGTGCCATGACTGACCAGTCCTTTGCACCTAATCTCGCCGAGAGCTTTGACCGTCTTAGCCTGAACCAGCTGTCCAAGAGCTCGCCCTCTCGCCTGCCGCCTTTCCAAATCAAACGATCACGCAGCCAGCAAGTGCCTCTGCCTAACAATAACAATCATCATAATACAGATGCTACCTCTCCCCCTTCCAACTCCAAATCTGCCTCCAAGTGTAAGTCATCTTGATCGATATCTGATCAACAAAAGTTAGCAAGAGCGAGATCATGATGACTCATGCCCATCCTATCAAATCCTGATTCTTCCAATCATTAGCCTCCAACTTATCCCACGTTCCCTGCAAGTTCTTCAAGCAAGGCACCTGTACGGCCGGCGCCAACTGTATTTTCTCGCACAACCCTGATCTCACCTCCGAGTCGGCGGTGTGCAAGTACTTTCTTAAAGGGAACTGCAAGTTTGGTTCCAAATGCGCCCTTCTGCACACCATGTCGGGATACACGCCCGATACCACTCGCAAGCCCTTGATGAATAATCAACGGTCCAATGGCTCTTCCGCGGGTCAGCGACCCAACCTCGCTCACCAGCACAGCCAACAGCAGCAGCAGCAGCAGCAGCAGCAGCATATGAGTTACACCGGCCTCGCATCCTCACTGGGTTCGCCTGGCCTATCCGGCCCCGCAAATGGTAGTACTGGTGGTCTGAGCATGCGGTCTCCGCCTCCCATCTCCAGCTCGCTTGATTTTGGCTCGCCCGTCCGCTCTGGCTACTTTCACGATATTTACTCGACCAGTCCCGACCCCCAGCACCCTCACATGGCTTCGTTTAGCCACCTGACAGCTGCCATTCATCACCAGCAGCAGGACCTCTATTCGACCTCGTATGATCATCAGGACCGCCAAAAACTCTCGATGGCCTCGTCCCCGCTCGACGGCGGCTTCTTTGGCTCGAGCAGCCTGCGAAACGTGCCATCGCCTCACCGGTCCACCGAGCTCAACTCTTCCTCCTCACCCTTTGCCCAACGCTCCATGTTCTTGCACCCGTCCTCATCCTCGTCCGCCGCTCCCATCAGCACGACTGCCCACACCAACTCACAAAGCATGCTCTCCAGCTCGCTCTCGCGCGGTCAGTCCCAGCCCCTCCGCAGTATCCCCGAATCCTCGCGCTTCCTGGACATGTACTCCGGCTACGAAGATAACAACAACGATATCAACGATGCCATGCTGCCGTCCTCGCTCAATGACCTCCTCACCCCCACCGAGCTTCAGCTGCGCAGAGCACGCGAGCAACAGCACACAACTCCGCTACGCGGTATCGAACGATCTCCGTCTGATTCACTCCATCAGGGAGCCTACATGTCCCCCTTGGCCCAGCCCCTAGATATGGCGCACTCGCCCTTTGAGCAATCGTCGTCTTCGTGGCACCGCGCCTTCCGGCAAAAGAGCTCGGAGGGTTACTTTGATGACGAGCCGAACGGGATCACCATCCCGTCCCAGCCCAGAGAGGAAATCGAATTCAAGAGCAACAGGGTATTGCACAACAGGATCCAGGATTCTTTGGAACCCTACACGTCACGTAGCAACAGCAGTCATCTTCACCATCATCAGGCTGATGATGACGAGCCGTTCTACATGGAGGATACAGGTGCTAGTACAGCGGCTGCTACGCCAGATAACAAGACCTCGGACCGGCTCACTCCCTTTGGGTTCTCTTCCCTTATCAGTGTTCCGCGTTCCTCATAAAATCACTACAAGAAAACAATTATGACGAGAGCGATACTTTCCAAAATACTTACAGAAAAACACTTCGATACCCTCTAAAAAGTTGCCCCTCCCCCTCTTCTTCCTTCGAACGCTTGTAATCATACAATTAAAAAGAAAATATAAGAATCTTTTTTTCCTGACCAAAGCAGAAACAAATAAAGGACATGATGCGTGAAACATCTACAACAGAAGAGAATGTAGTCTATAAAGAGTGAAGGAAAATGGAGGAAAAGTGAGACGAAATGAAAGGAGAGGGAGAGGGAATTCTATCTACATGCATAAAAAGATATGGATGATATTAGATATCACAACTCATGCGCCGAGGCCGAGATAGACCAATGGTAACCAGAGCATGAGGACGGAGAGAACGGGGATGATCAGGTTATCATCCAAACCAAGGCAGTCGCCCAGGGCCTCGGAAAAGGCAGCGACACAGCCACCGTAGAGGGCCAGGGCCGGCAATGGGATAGACGAGCGTGAGGCATCATATGAGGCCACGGGCCAAGCAGAAGCATAGAAAAAGTAGGTCACGAGGGCACCGACGACGACTGCACCTAGCGAACCCGCCAGGGACTTTTTTCCAAACTTGGGTGTGTATTGACCCCACAAGCGGCCACAGATACTCGCAGTCGGGTCTGCCCAGGACAAATAGACAATGGCAAGCGAGGCGAGGTCGCGGGGGAAGAAATAGAGGGCAAAGATGCATCCCATAAGATAGTAGACAACGCCGTTCACACGCGAATGAATCTCGGTCTTGCGCATCAAGGGACCCATTACTTTGCAGTACAGTACGTTGAACCAGTCAAATGAAAACCGAAGTAGTTCGCCTGTCACCACAAGCGCAAGATAGGCGGTCAGGATGGGGTATATGTCACTGGTATCATAGCCGTTCTTGTACAGATAGAGAACAAGGAAACCTAGAGTACATAGAATACCGGTGAATAGACAGTCAATAGCAAGCGTTATAAACGAACGGTACCGATGGAGTAGTGGAATGCCTTGCGAGGCAGCTCCCAGCTTCCCTTGGGCTGAATATGACCAAAGCGATCCAGCGATGGTTGTTTTGCAACAGGCTCCGGCTGGTGTCGTTTTGCCTGCCCATTGACGGGTCGCTTTCGAAGGGGTGCCTCTTCAAGGATTTGTTCGGTCATGAAGTGAATTAAAACGAAAGAAGAGAGAAAGAGAAACAGAGCAAACTGCAGCCATTGAAAAGAAAATTTGCTGCAGATTTTCTAAAAGCGGTAATTTTGGACACTTGGCTGCCTGTTGTTCAACATGTGTTGCCACGCTTTTCTGTCCAAATGTACATGATATATGCCCATGCATTTCCATACATAGTCTACATTTATTACACACACGCATTTCTTAATTTTATGCACCTGAAACAGATTCTATCTCATCGATCAGGGCTCTACAATCAGTTGTAAATATTTGTTACTGGCTGTCCAGGTATGCATTTCAGTTCTGAGCGGATAATCGGTATGGGCGGTTTTCCATGGTAAGCTTACGTTATGTTACTCATAAGATTCCAAGCTCCCATTAGAAAGTCGACTTCTCATAAGTAAGCCCTCTTATGTAAAAGCGAATACTGTATGTATTCTGTGAGGGTTGGGTATAGATAGACCTTCCCAACCGAATTAGTTGATGCTATGATGTAGTAGACGGTTAAATTGTTCACCCGTAAGAATGGTGCAGAATATCAAAGGACGCGTCTGGGTTGAAAGGCTGCTTTTTCTCTTTCTAACCATAACGTCATGAACCGCATCGCCTCGATTGCTCAACGCTATAGATTTGTCTTGCCTCGAGCTTCTCTTCGGCCCTCCGTACCTCTTGGTATGTGCTACACGCTTTACCTTGGACCCATACTGAGATCTTACATATAATATACATATAGTACGACGACAGCTTCCTGCCATCAGCAGGGGACTGCAAGGGCGGTGGGTGAGCTCGAGTTCTGTCATGCACAGCGCACAATCCATGGAAGAAGCAATGAATCATATTGAGGAGCTCTTTGGTGCAGCCAAAGACGAGGTAAGCGAGACGCTTTTCCTACCATCTTTTCTGTCTTGCTCAATTTCATGCAGATGGAATATGCCCAAGAATCGGTTGGGTCAGTTTACTACCACGAAGACCGCGCCACTGCCGAAAAGGCCGTCCACGAATGTCTGGATGCTTTCAATTCTTTTATTGATAAACTGCCCTCAGATGAGATGCGAGACGAGGTCAGAAGCAAGGTCGGCATGAAGATGAAAGAACTCAAGATGGAATACGAATCCTTGCCAGAAGAAGGCGACTAGACGGGAATCAGATGGATAGAGATCTAATTAATCTATTCTATTCTATCCTTCCCATTTGCACTATTTGATATCCTCCCTTCTCTTATTCATCTTCCATTGCGTTAAAAGCCATAATAGATAGAATGCTTGCAAAAAAAACAGAACACTTTTATTTCTTTTTCGGGTCTGCGGGTACCTGGCCTGCCTTGAGCAGTCGTTCCAGCCTTGAGATCTCGTCGAGGGACGTTGCGTTTTTCAGAGCCTCCTATATACAGAAAGCATTAGGATTAAAAGTATTGGAGCCATTCATTCATTACGTACCCGAATCTTGGCTTGCTCCTCTGCGGACAATTTGGGTGTGTTCCCATTCTTGGCCTGCTCCAGACTATCGCCCACCTCGAATGTCTTTGTCTTTGTATCGCCCAGCGACTTGGACAGCGCGTTCTCTGCACCATCCGTCTCAAAGAGCTTGGCCGCCTCTTGACGTTCCTATGATACACTATCATGAACAATTGCAGATTATAAAACAGATGCTATTTTTACCTTGTCGCGCACTTTCGAGAAGTCGAGGACGCGTAGTTGTGGGATTTTGTGAATCAGGTAAAGGCGGTAGTATTCTTTCTTAGTAACAGGGTTGTCCACCAAACTCAAATAACGGAGACGTTTGCACTTGGCGAGCGGCTCGAGATCGCCGAGCTCTTGGATGGCGTTGTTGGTGAGGATGAGGGATTTCAGGTTGGGGATGAATTCGTCAAGAGGCTCGATACGATTGATCCGGTTGTTCGTCAGCAGGAGGTTCTGCAGTCGAGGCATCCGTGGAAAGTTGCCCAGTATACGCAGATCGTTGTTTGTAAAGTCAATCGTGTCATTCAGGTCCTAAAATACTGTCAGTCAGACAACAAAAGCAATATATGTAGTGCGATATGATATATACCTTTGTTATACCGAGGTTCTCGAGTACAGGGATCTTCAAATCTAGCGCAAAAGAACAAGCGTGAGTACTAGCGCGTCAGAGTTCATAATTAAAGTACCTCTCAGGACAAGTTCTCTGTCTTTAAGTGGGTTAATCCGCGAGACGGAATCATTGATCAAATCCGTCGTCAGTTTCATTTTAGCAAAGGACGACCTATTTGACAAGACGAACACGAGCTGAGAGGCTTTTCCCCCATCTGTCCGCCCTCCGCAATTCTCTAGCGGACTTTTTCCCCTTGTCTGCCATTTTCCGTCGTCCATGCTAGCATAGAAAGAACACCTTCATACGGCTCACTAGTCATAGCATGCGAATACCTCTGCTTCTTTGTCATTCATCCTAGTATTTTGAGTACAATGTAAGTACATTTACATGAAAACTTTATATTACGTATACCCCACCTAATGCAGCTCGCTTATTATGTCATTGACTGATGGTTTGTTGTCCTATTCTCATGCGTATTGTACCAGTCGTTGTACATTCATAGACTCATGTACAATACGTATGATAAACGTACAATTCATCCTATATCGCCGGTCAACATCGCCATGTGTCACGTAAGCTAAGCTTGTTCAATTACGCGTGGTTCCAAGTTGTACGCGTTTTAACTCTGTTTTGTATTAATCCACATGCTGGTATGTGGTTTATTCATACTCTGAAGCTGTGTCGTGCTCCGTAAGACAAGTTTGTCTAGCACGAGAAATGAGTGTGGGCAAAGCAACACCATATAAAGACGTGGGGTTGGGCAGACAACATCTCCCGCTAATTCAACGAAATCCCGCCAAACATAAAACACTTCCCGATACACTTCCTTCCACACACACACAAACGCGCCTGTACGTATGAAATTCTACGGGAGCCTCGCTATAGGCCTTGCTATGGCTGCCACCACCTGGGCCTACTTCCAAGGCTTCCAACCTTACGCCAGTCCACTTCGTAGTTTATGCCACGCAGGGAATGCCCACGTCTTCACCGGGTTTGGCCCACTCGATCGCTTCTTATGCTTTTACGTTTACATCTTTGACTGCGGCTTCCATGACCCGATCGGCAGTAATGTTCTGGTCGGTCTGCTCGCCATGTTTGGCGTCTCGCTGACCATCATGGCCGTCGAAGGATCGCGACGCGGTGCCAACCGTCTTTTGACGTATCTGCCGTTCTGGGGCGTGCTTGCCAACTTCTTGGGCATTTCGATCGTCTTGCCTCTGCTTTGGATCCCCACCTTTTACTACCAAGAAAACACGCGCCCTCATGTCAACCCTTCTCGCGCCAATGGTATTCTCCTCAGTATCCTTATTGGCTATGTCCTGCCCACGGTGGCCATGGCAGCCGATGTCCTGCCCCGTGAACAGCAACACATCCTGATCGCCGTGTGGCAGTTTGCGCCGTTGTGGATTACACCCCTGTGCAAATTTGCCTCTAGCATGCTCGCCTGTACCGACACGGTGGATGAACCCAGCTTTACAGAAGAAGCGCGTCGCAAAATCCGCCAGGCCGACAGCAAGTCCGCAGTCGAACGTCTGTATCTTTTCCTCGGTGTCATCAATATCCTCGTCCATTATTATCTTTACGTCCGCATGCAGGTACAGGGTCTTGGCTTCAAGGAGACACTCCTGACTCTCTGGAATAACCTGGATGCTTCGAGTCAAACCTTCCCTCCCTTGGATGCCCTGTGCGAGCTGTTCTCAACCGAGGTTTTCTTTGTTGACTTTGTGGGAACGTGGGTAGCGCTGATCTCCTGGGTTTACTTCGAAGACGGGATTGTCGCCACACTTTTCGTCATCGTTGGTTCTGTAATTGTGAGCCCAGCCGGTGCTACGGCCTTTTATGCAGCTTATCGTGAAAACCGTGTCCAGGCTATCAAGTCAAAGCAGGAGTAAACTTGTCAATGACGCGTCGAGTAGTGTCTTTTTATTACGTAGCTATATCTATTTGTTTGTAATTACAAAAAGTATTTGTGTGTACGCTCATAGTCGCCTGCATCAATGCGTTTGTTAAGACCGTGGAGTCGGAATTTGAGTACGAGGGCACAAAGCGCAGCAATTAGCATAGCACCGCCGTTGATCATATTGGACCCCACGTAGCGTGGTGCATCCGACGTCCAGCCAGAGTACAAGGCAAATGTACAGATGAGGGCACCAAAGTTGGCAACGGAGGATACAATGCCGGTCGCAGACGCCACCGCGACGGGATCGTCTTTGGAGTTGGCTGTCCAGGCCATGCTCTAGTACACAGAGTTGTGTAAACAGCACTCTTCCTTTGTGATAGCATGACTTACCAAGGGCACGGTGGGGTACGTGCCAGCAGCCACGAGCATCAGGCCAAAATAGCGCACGCCGACGTGCGCCGTAAAGCTCAGGATGGTGAAGCCGACAAAGGAGGTTACCGACGCGCCGATAATAAACCAGCCCCGGTCCTCGCAGCGATCGCTGAGACGCGTCAGGATATACACCATGAGGCCGCCAAACACGTAGGGTGGAATACTGAGCAGGCTGACTTGGATGGACGTGTAGGAGCCGATCTCTTGCACGATTTTAGGTAAAAAGTAGCCCAGCGATGTCGCAGCCATGACGGGCGTGAAATAAAGGATGGAAAACAGCCAGACCTTGTAGTCGCGTAGTTCTTGCACGACTTTGCGCCAGTCGTTCATCTGCTGACGCTGGGCATCGACTTGGCCCTGCGTGGCCGAAAGGCGACGCTTGATCAGGAGCAACTCGTCGTCGGTCAAAAACTTCTTGCTTGTCTCGGGCCGCGATGGCAGCACAAATAGAGTCAACACGCCAAAAATCACGGAAATGACGCCGGATATCAGGAAAAGCCTATGCCGCTTGTTTGGATTTCTGACAATATAGGAGAACTTTTTGCATACCATTGCCAGCCATAGAAGTTTTGATGGGTATCAATTCTTTGGACGCCTGCAGAAATCAGACCACCAAATGCGCCTACAAACTAGAAATCAGATATGTTGCATGCCACCTCCTAGTTATCTATCTATTCTTACCGGATGCTGGACCTGCCAGGTAAGTGACGCCAATGCGAACCGAAATCTCCTTGGGCTGGTACCAAAGCGTGGTGTAATAAGCTGTCGTGGAGCAATGAGTTTATGAAAAAAAAAAAGGTTTATACCACTGTACCTATACCAGGCCAGAGACCCGCTTCGAAAACTCCCTGTGCCATTGTGAGAAATTTAGGCTTGTCAAACAAATCGTAACGTCTCACCAACAAAAATCGCAATAGATAGAAATGCCAGGCATGTGAGATGGCAGCCATACACGCAGTAACAATACTCCAAGTGATCATGATTCTTGCCAGCCAGTAAGCAGGGTTCATGCGGGCCATGATCAAATTGCTCGGTACCTCAAAAATCTATGTATTGGATATGTCAGCAAAAAACACACTCGTATCTTGTAAGCACTTGCGATATAGGCGACATAGAAGAGACCCAACCCAATATTGTTTTCGCGCGCAGTCAAACCGGCTGTAGACATGAGGTCATGACCAGCCTCTTTGTTCATGGTCATGGCATAACCGACATTAGCTCGATCTTCTACGCTCAGAAAGTAGAGGATAAAGATCCAGGGCACGATGCGCCAGTCAAGTTTTCGTAACAGAGCCTTGACAACAGCCGGGTCCTCCTGCTCACCCAGCGTAGAGCTCTGGCTGTTGGGTGAAGCACTGTCTGTGCGCGAACGCTGTCTGACACTGCCAGGTTTTTCCATATAGTACAGTAATAATTAAAGACGTCTTCTTTTCTCACACAGTTTAATAAAGGCAAGTCCGCCAATAAAAGTGCTAATTCATCCTTGTCTTATACTGAGGCACCTATATACAAGATATATCTCTTCCATTTTGCGTTTTACTGCTCCTCTTCCGCAAGTCGTTTGTGATATTCGTTCCGGAACCAAACCACGCTCCTAGGCGCAATTCTGAACGTGCCACCCATCGTATGCTCAGATCGGTCAAGGAGCTCAGTGTAGATCGCACCTAGCTCGTAAAAGTTCTAAACAGAACGTCAGTTTGGTTATCATGATTCGTTTGGCCACTTACATCATCTGTTTTGACGCCCACGGAGTACAGAAACTCGGCCCAGTCAGCTACAACAGCGACGTGGTGACCCAGAGCACGCAGCACTTTCTCGTCTGCATAATAGTTGACAAGCAAACGCGCCAGCTCGCGATGCATTTTATAGCTCCATTTGGCAAGCCGAAAGAGGAACTTATCCATGAGGGTGGTTCGCCAAGCTAGAGACGTGGCACATTCGACCATGTAGTTCTTGGACACGAGATTGAGCACGGTTTTGCCGAGACTCTCATAGGCCGAGATATGAGCTGCCGTCGCAAGATTGTTCTTATCGTCGTTCTCCGGCAGGGTATCTACAACGATAGGTAGAAGGATGGCGAGCGTATTTATGTCACGTGCAGCAAGACGAGCTGTGCAGTATTGAATGAAGATCTTGCGACACACCTGGTCTTCGCCAAGGCGTGCTTGGATCGTTGCGATCGGCGTCATATCTCGCTGCGCAGGCGGTACTTCTTCCTCAGACATGATAACAGCCAGCTTGGTCACAAAGTCCATGACAGCCCGTTTGTCCAGCGATGGAAGTAGTTCGTTCTCCTTATCGGCATAGAATGGAATCTGAGCGCCCATATTAAGGAATTTGGCAATCGATTCAATCATGCTCTCCACCTCCCCGCTAGGTGCCTAACGGTACGTGTAAGTAGCCTGCCCGCTTTCAATAGCTCCAAAAACTCACTGTTCCCTCGACGCTCTGTTGCAAAAGATGGATAATAGTAGATGCCAAAAAGGTCGAGTAGAGTGGATCCATAAGGATCATGGCATAGTCACTGAGAAGATGTGAGTGATATAGCTCTTAAAACGTAGCCATCGCTTACTTGAAGGCAGTCGTGCCATTATACACCCGCTTAAAGCATTTCTGGATACTCTTAATGAGCGCGTCGTTCCTGACCAGATGTCGTGTATTCGTATCCAGCGCCAATATTAACTGTCGGCAAACATCTTTGGCGATCACCTATCAGGGTCACGTTAGGTATGCCTCCAAGTAAATAATGGTGATTTACCTCGTCCGCGTTTCTCTCGTGAAATCGCATCAGCACGTCGACTCGTATCGCGCTAATACTTTGGTAGGGTGAAGAGCCGAATATGTGTCGTGCAGTATCCACAAACATATCATACAATTGTCGATCGTCATTGATCATGTGTATCAAACGGTTCACGACCGAGTGTTCTCGTCTATACTTCATTAGCTTGTCTAAAATGTAATTGATTTGGATATATACCTGGTATTCAGAATCTCCTTGTAGCTGTCGGGTTGGATGTTCATGGCCAGCATGTCAATCTTTTCGTCATAATGGTACTCGTTTAACAAGGCGAGCACTTGCGTTTGGTAAAAGTCTTCATTCTTCTTCCAGATGCGCTGTTTCACGACGAGTGGGCAGTTCTAGAGAACCCTGTGAGTATCCAATATCAAGATATGGTGTACTATTACCTCGAATCTTTGGGTATCACTTTTAAGTTCTTCAAGAACGTCGTCTTCAATGAAGCGCTCAAACTTCTTAAGCAAAGCCATGGGTATCGGGTACAAGTACGCATTATCGATGTATTTGAAAACGTGCGGGAAAAGGGCGCAGTATCTTTGGAACCTTAGAGTCAGCATAGTCACCACACGTACGTGTAGATAAAATAAAAAAAAGAAGACTCACTGATCGTAGCCGAAATCGTCGCTTTCAATCTTCTGAATGAGGGCGCGCTTCAAGGCCTCCAAGCATTTTTCATGAATTTGAGCGCGTGAGCAACCCGAGAGTTCCAAAAGCGTGTACAGCAATTCAGTGTTCGGTAAGATAGTCTTTCCAAGATCCCGTTGAATGGCGTCAATCGCCTCTTTTGGATCACTCGCTTGTGAAAAGTAATTTTGAATCAACTGTTCACTGCTGGTGTGTGACATTATGTCAATTTGGAAAGGGGAAGAAGTGTATCTCAGCTGCGGCGCATGACAGCAAAACATATAGGACTGTAAAAAGTCACATTATGTTTACTGACATCCTCAGACTATGCCCAGTATGGTTCTCATACACTTTATCAAAGCCAAAGAGTATACAGAATGAATCACTTTTTAATTATTGCAACAAAAATTATGGAATGAAGAAAGAAAGAGAATAAATGGAAATCTAGAGAGTGGTGGCAACAGCAACGCTGTAATGGCCGCTATGGCTAATAGACACGTTCACAGACTTGACACCGGCCGAGGCAGCAGCGCTCTGGGCCTTGCCCGACAAAACGACGGTGGGGGCACCTACGTTATCAGGGACAATTTCGATCTCGTTCAGAGCAGCTCCGGCACCCTCGGAAGCAATCTGGCCATGCGACGAAAGGGCCTTGAAAACGGCTTCCTTGGCAGACCAGCGGCCAGCGAAGCTGGCCTGGCGGTCAGGACGAGCCATGCAGTACTCGATCTCGGCCTTCGAGAAGTTACGCTCGATAAAGGTGTCGTTATCGAGGTTGATTGCCGAGCAGAGCTCGATGTCGACGCCGACACCCTTCTTGCCAGCCTGCTGTTCAGCAAGCGAGGCGAGGACAGCGCGGGTGGCATCCATATCGCCCGTCATGGGCACAGGGCTAGAGACGGTCTTGGCGTCAAAGTGGTAGGACTTCTTGTCCTTGGCGTAGCTGGCGCGGGCGTTGGGATCCAGGTACACCTTGTACTCGAGCTCGTCGGTGTAGGGCGCCTCGTTCTTGATCTGAATGAAGTCGGCGACACCGGTGAGCGAGTCGTGGAGGTAGCGGTAGGCCTTGGCGTAGCGCTGAGCCTGCTTGGCCTTGTAGGTGTTGTATTGCTGCTCCTCAAGCGAAGCAAGGACGTAGTCGGGGTGGATGATCAGGATCTCACCACCGGCTTGACCGAAACCGAACGACTTGAGAAGACCGGCCTTGAGACCGTCGGTCTGGATGGTGCGCGAGGGGTACACAATGTACTCGAACTCCTTGAGCACCTCATCGACGTTGTCGGCGTTGCGGTTGCCGGGCACCAGGCCGCTGTTCAGGCACTGGATCATGCCGTTGGCCATCCAAGAAGCAGCGGGGCCCTTGGGGTGACCGGTGAGGTACTTCTGGGTGATGGCAAGCAGCGCATTGCCCTTGGAACGGCCCAAATGCTTGAGCTGCTGGTTGAGGACACGCGACTCGTTCTTGTCGTTGGCCTTGGTCGACGTGCCGTGGAAGGACGCGACACCGATGTCATCGATCGTCAGGCCATACACAGCAAGGGCACCACGCAGGGGAGCAATGGCGTGGTTTTGCTGGTAGAAGTTCATGCTCCAGGTGCCCATGGCCTCCTTCTCTTGGCGGCGAGCCTCCTTTTGCAAGAAATCGGTGCGCTCGGCGAGCCAGGCGTCTTCATCAGCAGCCTGGAGCTCACCGCATTCCTTGAGCTCCTCGAGCTCTTCGCGGAGCATGGCATACTCGGACTCCAACCAGGCCTTGATCTGGGTGCGGCGGTTCTTGAGCTGGCGCGCACGGTAGTTGAAGTTGAGCAGGGGCGAGGGGCGCTTGCCAGCGTTCTCACGGGCCGTGGTCAGGATACCAGCGCCAGGAGCGGGCACAGAGCGACCTTCCTTGTCGGTGGCAGTGTTGGTCAGGGCAATGATACCGTAGATGGGCGCACCAATCTCGATAGCGGTCGAGGCTGACATGAGGACGTGGTTGGCAGCACCATGCGCCTCCATGAAACCGTTACGCGTGGTCGTGGCAGGACGCGACATCTCAGCAGGAGTACGGCCGTGTTCAAACTCATCGACGGCGTTGGACGTGGCCTTCATGTTGGCGAACTCGTAGCTGGACTCCTCAGTGATGTCCTCAGTAGCACCAGCAATCATGACCTTGGCCTTGCCGGTCAGAATGCTGTCAACAGCAAGCTCGACAGACACAGCTGAGGTGGCACAGGCATTGACGGGCGTCTTAATGGGGCCGGAGGCGGACAACAGGAGCAGGTTGACCCAGGCAGGCATGGTGTTGATGAAGGACTCTTGCAGGATATCCTTTTGGACGGGCTTGTCGAGCAGACGGTCGCGGAAGAGACCGCGTTGGGCTTGCTGACCACCGACACCTGAACCCGTGGTGTTACCGATCTCGGAGACGTGGACATATTTGTAGAACTCGTAGGGATCCGTGATACCGGAGGACACAAAGGCTTCGACGGTCGAGACGATGTTGAAGAGCGTAACAATATCGACTTGCTCGATAATGTCCTTGGGCACGCCATAGCGAGCGGCGTCCCAGCCGGTGGGGATCTGGCCAGCGACCAGGCGGTCGAAGCGAAGAGCCTTGGGGACGTAGAGAGTGGCACCCTTGCGGAGGATGACGACCCACTCACCGCTGCTGGACTCATATACATCAGCCTTGTCACCCTGTTGAGCCTTGAAGTGCTCGGCCTCTTCTTTGCTGCAGGCGAACGGCTCGAGATCGTGATCCACCATGATCTCCTGCATAAGCATCTTCTTGGTGGGGTCGTAACCGTTCATGACCTCGGGTTCTATATATAATACAGTCAATTTTCTGCTGTGCTGTCAATGTTTTAAAACTTACCAATGAGACGGATACCGCTGTGTTCAAGAATCTGCTTCTCGTACTTGGACTTGATGTCCTTGTCCTCAACAGGTTCGTTGGACTTGGCATCGACCCAACCAGAGTAGGGCGTACCGTTCTTCAGGTTACCGTGGTGATGCTTGATGTAGCCCATGATCCAGGCCATCTCGATACAACCCTCGAGAGAGAACTCACCCTTGGCTTCCATCTCCCAACGGGTACGGGCGTTACCCCAAGGCGAGACTTCACCAAAACCAGTGACAACAACGACCTTGTCAAGGTCGAGCATGCCCTTGAGATGGCTCAGGTGCTTAAGCGCATCGTACTGCTTGAGCTCGGGGAAGTCGAACTTCATGTTGGCACGGGGCGTGACCTTGTGGGGCTTGTGTTTGCGTTCGGCATCCTCACCGTACACCACCTTAAAGTCGAGGGCATTCTCTGCATCGACGGCCTTGCGAATGTCGGCCGTCTCGCGGATCTCTTGGCGCAACTTGGCGCTGACTTCAGCAACATTGGGGATGAACTGCAGGCCACCGTTCAAATCGGCCCAGATGGGCTCCTTCTGGCACAGTTCGACAATGCTGGGGTGCATCAAGCCGAGAATGTTGAAGGACATCTCGACAGACGAGAACGTGCGGACACCAAGCTTCTCAATGCCTTCGGCCACCATGTTGTTGGCGCTCATCAGACCAGTACCGCGGGTCCAGCTATATAAACATGTAAGTATCTAGTGATATGAAATGTATAATTTCAACTTACCCAATGACGGCACCCGTGATAAGAAGGTAGGTCGACCAGCTCTCAGAGTACCAGCGGTTGAAGAGGGTCTCGAGTGCAATCTTGGACTCACTATAGAGACCGTCGCCACCGAAAGTACCGTGGTTAGGCGAGAGGGGCAGGATAACCTGGGCGGGGCGAGTATCACAGCCGTTGGCCTGCTTGTGCGACTTGACATTACCAAGGAGACGGAGCAGGTTGGTCAGCATAATGCGGTGGGCAAGCTCAGACTTGGAGTCAATGTTGTCGATCTCACGGCCGTTCTCGGGGATGGCAGCAAAAGGAATGACCATATCAAGATCCCAGTTGAGACCCTTGGGGTCGTAGATGTAGTTGACGAGCGCATCCACATCCTGCTTAGAGCCCTGGTTGAAGGGGACGACGACGAGCTCAGATCCACGCGAACCGTAGGTCTGGTAGATCGACTGGAAATACTCAGTGACCTGGCGGCTGAAGCGGGAAGTGGTCACGACGACCTTGGCACCACCCGAAACAAGACCCTTGAGGATCTCGGAACCGATCGAGTCCTTGCCGGCACCGGTCACGAGGACGCACTTGTTGGCAAAGGTGATGCCCTCCTCGGCAATCTCGGACAGGACGTCAAGGTAGACAGAGGTGAGCTTGCTACTGAACTCCCAGCCTGCGGGGTCGTTGACGTTCTTCTTCTTCAGGTGAAGGAAGGGAATGGTCTCGGACTTGGACTTGGCCATGAGGCGCTTCTTGTGGTCAGAAGTGCGCACGGTCGAAGACAGGCGACGCTGACGGCCACGGGTCTCCTTGACGATGGTGTTCGACATGGACATGGCACGCAGAACGTCACCGTACAGCTCCTTGACAGCCATCTTGGAGCTCTTCTTCATCTTGTTCTGGTTACGGATGATCTTGTAGATGCGGCTCAGGTTCTGCTGCACCTTGAGGCGGTTCGAGAACTCGGTCACCTTGCTACCCGAAGCCATGTCCTTGACATAGTGGGCAAGCTTGCGGCAGCCAGGGCGCGACACCTCTTGGTAGCCAATATCGCCCTTCTCGGAAATTGAGGTCTGGGGACCGGTGGGGAAGCTCACTAAAATACCAATGTAAGTACAATGCAGCAGCTTTTTCATGGGTCATATTTCTTACCATCCTTGTAGACAGGATCGACAGAGAGCACTTCCACGCAGTTCTCAATCAAAGCTTGACCAAACTCCTTGGCCAGGCGATAGGTCTCGCCCTTGTCACCAGCGCAGTTCTCGACTGTGTAACGCATGTAGTCGATCAGCTGCGGGTATGAGCGGGTCATAATATGGAGACACTTGGCGGTCACCTCGCGGTCGACGATGGCGAGCTTGCCAAAGATGATGTCGTACCACATCTCGAGGGCGTCTTGGCGGACCCAGTTCCAGTAAGAGTCGTAGCGGCGAGCCTTGAGCGTGCTGAAGACGGGCTTGATGCCCTCTGCATATACGTCGCCGTGCTCGGTAAGCCATTCATCAAGCTCAGCTTGAAGCTTGGCGGTCATGGTCTTCTCTTCCTCGTACTTCTTGTGACCTTCACGCAGGTCCTTCTGCAAGTACCGTGCGTACAGGTTCAGTTGCTAACAAAAGAGTGAGTATACAGTATAATGAAGCGAATGTATGACATACCTGGTAGATCAAGTTGTTCTGCTTAGCCTTGAGGGCATCGAACTCCTCACTGTTAATGACAGCAACAGCGCCACCAGCGCCACCAGCAGCACCGCCGCCGGAGCCGCCAGAAGAAAGAGTGATACCAGCCTTCTTTGCATAGGCCTGAGCAACGGAATCCAGCCACGACTTGGCATCGCCTTCGGCACCGAGACGAGCAGCGGGCTCCATGGTCAGACCCATCAAGAGAACACCGTCGGTGCGGCCAGGGCCGAGACCCCAGGTCGAAGACAAGTGCGATTTGGCATTGCTGAGGGTGAAGCCACCAGGCATCTTAGAGCTGATCATCTTGGCAACAAGAGTGCTGGTGTGCTTGCCCAACGCACCCGAGAAGCTACCGTCGAGCGAAGCACCAAGCTCTTCGAGAGGAGTCTCCTCAGACTTTTCGGGGACGTTGTTCCCAAACTCCTTCTGCAGATCACCCAGAATTTCGTTCTGGAGTGTCGACTTGCCGCCGACAAGGTCCTTAATAGCCTTGGAGAGGGGCACTTCATCCACAGATTTCTTGAGCTTCTGAGCAATGACGACGTGAATCACCTCGGTAGCAGTCACAGGGACATCGCTATACAGTGTTAGATGAGTATTCATACATAATGCTATAAATGAGCTTTTCCTTACCTAATGGGCTCAGCAGGACCAGCAGCTGCGGGAGCAGGGGCGGCGGCGGCGGCAGGGGCGGCAGCTGCAGCAGGAGCAGCAGAGGCGGCAGGAGCCTCGGAAGCAGCGGGAGTTTCCTCAGCGGCGTCCTCGAACTCGTAGTAGATCTCAGTTCCGTTCTTGGAGATACACAGGTTCTGACGGCGGTTGATCAACGCATCATCATAAGCCTGGTACTTGAGGTTCAGGGTGCGGGTGGCCATACCGCAGAGGGTAGGTGAGGGACCGAGTTCGATGAGACGCTCGACCTTGAAGTTCTTGAACAGCTGGTCTTGGGTCTCGATCCAGCGGACGGGCGAGGCAAACTGGTAAGCAAGCAGCTCAACAAGCAAGACGTAGCCGAGACGCTGCTGCTGGCCAGGAGTGGCGTACTTGTCATCGGACCAGTTCTTCAGGACCTTGGCGAGACGAGGACTCGAGGTCTGGTTGTAGACGTTCTCGATATAAGCCTTGTCGGTGCTGAAGGGCTGAGCCGTCAAGTTAGGAATGTACTTGGACGACAGCTGAGCAACGTTGATGTAGGTCGGGTTGATCTTCTTGGCAAGGTAGGTGCGGAAAGGAGCGACACCGCTGAGCAAGAAAGAAGAATGGAAAGGCACATCGATACCAGGGAGCGGGACAGTAGCGAAACCACGCTCAAGCTTGATGCGGCCTTGCTGCTGCTTGGCGCGAGTCTTCTCAAGCGCCTCACCAATCATCTCGGACAGGTGCTTCTTTACGTCCTCGAGGGGCATGGTCTCCATTAACTTCTGAAGGTCGATCTTGGACAACTTGATGTAGTTGAGCACGTTAGTCAGGACATCCAGGCAGGGCAGCGAACCGGCAGCGACATATTGCCAGTTCTCGACGTTGAAGTTGACAATCTCGAGCACGTCACCGCTCTGGCGGGCAATGGCATCAACGACGTAACGGAGGGCAGTGTCGTTGAACGACTTGCTGACACGTGCGGGGTTGACGGCGGCCATACCGTAGTTGCTGCGACCTTCGGCATCACGCTTGACAGCAGACTGCATGGTCATACCACGGTAGAACACAACGTCGACAAGAGACTCAATGGGCAGCACGTCACCGACAGAGGCGAGAGCAGAGTATTCACCGAGCGAGTGACCTGCAAAGGCACAGTTGGACTGGATGAGCTCCTTGGCACGCATGTCCTCGAACGCAGCCTTCTCCATCAGGGTCAAGGCAGGCTGAGTGAACTGGGTGGCGGACAGCAAGCCGTTGGGCGAGCGGAAGGTGTGGAAGGAGGTGCGGTCGTGGATGTCAGGGAACAGAGGCAACGTGTTGGTCGTACCATCAGCGTCGACAACATCGTAGGTCATGCTCATGTAGTTTTGACGGATAGCGTTACCGCGGGGACCACCAAAGTGGACAGTCTTCTCCTTGGGGTTGTCACGGACAATCTCAATGATCGAGAAGCCGTAGTTCTCCATGAAATGCTTGTCAGCACGGTCCCAAATGTCCTTGGCAATGGGCGAACTGGCGTAGAGGGCCATACCCATACCCTGCTCTTGCGAACCTTGACCGGTGAAGACGTAGGCAGTGACGGGCTGCTCGACCTCGGCGGTACCCTCGACAATCTTGTCACCGGACTGGTTGACGGTCTCGACACGAATGATCTTACGACCGTTCTTCATGCCAGTGTGGGACAACTTGGTCTCGAGGCGGTCGGAGGGAAGGACCATACCGACAAACTTGACATCGTAAGCAACGACGCGCTGGGGCACATTGTCGGCAGCAAAGATCTCGACAAATTTGCGGGTCGAGGCGCTGGTCCACATACCGTGGGTGATGGTGCCAGGCAACAAGGCGAGATCCGCAAAGTAGGGGTTGACGTGAATGGGGTTGTAGTCACCCGAGATCTTGGCATAAGGCTCATTCGAGGCAGGCGCATGCACAACCGAGGAGTAGGTGGACTCGGGAGGCATGACAGAATAGCCGCCGTTCTCAAAGAAGTGGGCCTGCTCGATCTCTTGGCCGTGGCGCTTGAGGTACTCAATCACAGGGTTGCCATGGCTCTCACCCGCTTCGTACTCGACCTTGCCGACCTGAACAAACTCCTTGGTGGAGATCTGCATGGAGACAGTGCCGGAAGTCTTGACGCTCGAGAACACCTTCTTGTTCTTGTGCTTGACCTCGGTGTTGAGGCGGAAGATGAGGGTGCTGCCGGGAGCAAGCTCGTGGTTGTCAAGCTCCTCGGTCCACTCAACCCACTCCTTGGACTTGAGCACAGCGATGTCCTTAACCTCGTTCAGCTTGATCTGCATGGGAGTCTCGACGGTACGCTGGAAGGTGTGCTCGTAGTCGTTGAACTGGCCACGGTACAAGAACTGGGAAGTGACCTCAAGCACAGGCTTGCCTTCGCGGACGATGATGCCCTTGACCTCGACAAGCTTACCGCTGTCGGTGTTGGTGATGGCATTGATCTGGGCATAAGTGTCGACAACATCACCAACGGAAAGGAGATCGGCACCGTCGAGCACGCGGAAGCCGTTGGACAGATGGACAAGCTTGAGGAGATCACCGTCAATGACCTTGGGGAAGATGGCCTTGATGATAGCCTTCCAGCCGACGACAATGGCAAAGTCCATGGGAGCATTGATCTTCTGGCCACGGTCGACGTAGATCTCGGCCTGGTTACCCACAGCCTGGCAGAACTCCTTGATCTTGGCAGCCTCCACAGACTCGCCGGTACCGATGAGCTTCTCGGTCACGGACAAGTTTAGGAAGTCATCCTTGTTGTCCATACCAAACCAGAGCTTGTAGTAGAAGTCTTTGATGCGATCATTACGACCCTAGAAAAAAGCAATGAGCATGCGTTCTCTGCGTACAAACATTCGGTAACTTACGGTCATAACTTCATGGACAGGGGCATAGCCAAGCTCGGGCTTGTACTCAAAGATGAGGTGAAGAGGAACAAGGTCGGCATCACGCTTCTCGTAGAGACGGACATCGATCTTGTTACCGGTGAGGGCAACATCGACAGCGGTGACGAAGTCGGCCGACTTGCCAGTGGCGCTCCAAGTACGCTTATCCTGGACCTTAACGGCGACGGGGCGACCATTGGCATCGCTGGTCACAGTAACCTTTTGGCCGGCACGGGGACGGAAGATGAGCTTGAGGGGGTTATCCTCGAACTTCTTGCCTTGCATGATGAAAGAGGACGTCAACAGAGCACGCAGCCAGTTGTAGCTGGGGCCAGCAATAGACTGGAACCAGGCGTCCTGGTCAGGCACGGATGACTCGGACTCGCCGACGGTGAAGACCTTCTCGCTGCCTGTGGACTCAGCAGGAGCCATAATGGCCTTGGTGTCGATGGCAGCACCACCAAGATACTCGATCTGAGGGATAGCTTCCTGGGCGTAGAAACGCTCCTTGAGGCTGGCAATGTGGCTCTCATAGATGTCACCAAGAATCTCGCCGACAGGCTGGTCGACGCGGTTGGCATACTTGGCAGCGACGGGGCCGTGAAGGATACAGGTACGCTGGACATCCTGATCAACGACGGCAGCCAGATCCTCGGACTGCCAAAGCGAATCCTTCTTGAACCAAACCTCAAAGTCCTTGTCCATGACGGGAATGAACGGCACAGGCTTCTGGCCACGGCGCTGGCAGAGGGTCACAAAGTGAAGAACATCCTCCGAAGTCAACAGCTGGGTTTCGGCCTCAGGGAAATGGGCAAGGAACTCGGCCACAAAGTCAAAAGGCACGTCGAGCTGCGAGTAGCTCTGGAGAAGCGAGATCTGCTCCTTCTGAAGGAAACGCTCCTCGACACGGCGGAGGAAATCACCGACCAGGTTGCGGAGGGTAATGTCGATCCAGCGGTTCTCGACCTTGATGAAGAGGAGCTCGACCATACGAGCAACGACTTCGCTGTAGGTCATGTCTTGCAGGTCAACGACATCGCCATTCTTCTTCTTGCCAAACCAGACCTTTTGGAAGTCGGCGTTGAGGCGCTTGATAAAGTAGTCCTTTTTGGCGAGGAGAGCGGGCAGGCGCTTGTCCTTGGGAAGGTTGAAAATGCTCTCGTCTAGCTCCTTCCAGAGACGGACACCACGAGTGGCGATCTTGTGGATGGGCTCACCGAGCTCAGAGCGGACGGTAATGATACCACCGGCAGGGCCCTTGTAGGTGTTCTCCCAGCTGGCATCGTCCACACCAGGAGCATCGACCATGGCCTGCTTGACGGCAGCAGAGGCGAGGCCTTCCTTGGAGACCATCATGCGCGAGCCAAACAGGATACCATCGAAAGGCATGGGAGGATAGTCGAACTGCAGAGCCCAGTCACCGGTCAGGTAGGGCAGCGTGTCATCAGCACCACCAAAACCAGAGCCACCGACAAGGACAATGTTGGGCTGACGGCGGATCGAAGCGTAGGTCTCGAGAATAGGCTGATGGAAATCCTCAAAGCTGTGATGGCCACCAGCACGACCACCAGTCCACTCCATGATGATGGGCATGGTCGGATTAGCAGCGGCGATCGAGACAACCTAACGTCATGTAGCGCATGAGACACCCAAAACCAAACCAGTATAATAAAGCTTACCTGACGGATAGTCTCAATGCTTCCGGGTTTGAAAGCGATGTGACGGATACCCGAGTTCTGGAGGTTCTCGATCACCTCGTTGGCGACGTCCAAGCTAGGCACACCAGCGGCAACGCAGACACCCTCCATGGGCAGACCCTCGCGGCGCATGACCTGGATAAGCGGGTACTGGAAGCCCCACTGGCGAACGTTGAGGAAAAGGATGTTGAGAGTAATGCCCTCGCCAGGGCGCGTGAGCTCCATGATCTTATCCACCTTTTCACGAAGCATGCGCTCGCTGTAGTGGCCACCACCAGCCAGTTCGACGTGGTAGCCGGCATTCATCACGGCAGATACGAAATCCTCGCTGACAGTCGAGGGCGTCATACCAGCCACCATAAGCGGAGGCTTGCCAAGGAGGCGAGACATGCGCGTATCGACGTGGATGCGACCATTGCTAAACCAAACTGTAAGTCAATCGTTTTCCCGACATTATGGCATCCGCTTACCTGGTAGTTTGGACGAGCTTGGGACGGAAAGCCTCGGCCCAGTTCTGAGAGTAAGTGACAGCGCGCAGGTCGGAATCAAAAAGGTCGGCCTTGTACGACAAGTCCCGGTTGTTGCCCTCAAGCGCACCGGCCAGCAGAATCTGGACACCAGTACCCTCCTTGTTGCGGTGGGTCAGACCACCGATACCAGAGGTACCACCGGGACCAAAGTCGATGATGTGGGTCAGACCCTGTGTGCAGATCGCCTCACGCCAGTGGACGGGACGCGACGTGATCAGCGAGACCAGCTCAGAAGTCAAATCGGTGGCGGACCGCAGGTCGTTGCCTAAACAGTCACTGTCAATGTCTATGCCATTGGTGCCCCAACGCCCCAGTGACCCAAAAAGTGAAACACCTGCGGTTTCTTTCTCCGCCCAAAAAAAACTTTACACATACCTGAATCGGTCGCATAGACGGGGATAGAGAGATCCTGGTTGGCAAAGCTGAGGTTCTCGCGCTTGATATCGTCCTTGATGATTTCCAGGGCTGTCTCGAGATAACAGCTGTGGAAGGGGGCGGTGATGGGCAGGAAACGGGACGAGAACTTGAGCTTGCGCTGGCTGTGCGGTACTCGGGATTGCTCCAGACCCGTCGGTGCCTTAAGCTTACGCAGACTCAGATTGAGACCATACAGAGACTGCGGCGGGCCAGTGCAAACGAACGAACGGGGGCCATTGAAGAGAGTGACCTTAATTTGGCGGTCGGGTGCCAAGTGAGCGTTCGTAGCGTCGAGATGCTGGCGCACTTGCTCTTCTCGCAGACCAGTAATGGCCAGCATAGGCGTCGGGTTGCCTTCATTGTTGGAAAGTGAGTCTTCCAAAACCGTGGGGTTGAGAGTCGTGGGGGGGAAGACTTGTTGAGCGCGAGTGCCGATCCAGAAGAGCATACCAAGGGCCTTCTCAGCATTGGCGATAAACTCTTCCTCGGTGCCAGAGGAAGCAATCACCACGGAGGTAATGATACCTTGACTGTGACCCGTAGTGCCTGAAACAAACCAATAACATTGGGATCAGCTTCCTTGTTCCGATTCCGGCAAAACCTTTTTTTTTTGTTTTGAACAAAAACACTTACCAGCCAAAAGCTTTCTGATGTCTGCAGGCGAACGGTCAAGGACGCGCAGCATGACATAGTAATGGAGGAGTTGAGTGAGACCGATCAGAGGGAAACTGACCGGGGCGGAAACGAGATATTGGAGGTCAGGGCGCAGCTCAGGGTTCTCGAGCCAGCGCACGACGTCGAGACCTTTGGAATGGAAGACGCTCGCCTCCGAGCTGCGAGCGTGATCTGCCAGCACAACCGCCATGCGCTGGACAAAGGACTGGACCAGGCCTTGGTATGTAGTCCAGATATCGGCCAACTCGTCGAAATATTCTTCAATATTGCCTTGACCGCCAAACACGGCAAAAATGCTTGTATCGCCACGAGCAGCAGCGGCGAAAAGAGCAGATTGCGAAGGAATGGCCTCCTCCTGGGTCAGGGCGTTGTTGTCCTTGAGGACGACGAGAGCCTTGAAATATGCCTGGATGACGACAGTCCGCGAGTCTGTATCCAGGTTACGGGTGATCGCATGCACATCGTTGGACTTGAGGTATTGGGCACGGAAATGCAAGAAAGCAGTACGGGCGACGGGCAAGAACTGGGGCTCGGATGCAGCTCTTGTTGCGCTAAAGTTCATGAAACGTGCGGCCAACTCAATCTCGGTGGTGTCGATGTCTTCTGTCTGGCTAGGAAACTCCTCCTTAAGTTGCTCGGCAGATACCCAAATGTCGGCAGGGACGAGGATGGAAACCTCGGTCTCTTTTTGGCGCACAGAGAGAGGGCGCAGGACTTGATGTTGCTGGTGGTTCATTCTGTATATGAGAGCAGACAGGGCTATTTACAGAAGAATATAGTATAAAAAAGAGACAGAAGAGGTGGTCAGTGCCCCAAACGGTAAGAGTCGATTAGCTTGTCCTACCTGTATGCGAATAGTAGTAGTAGAGCGTAGAGAGTATGAAAGAGAAGAGAGAAGGTAGAAGGAGAGAGAGATGGCAGAGAAATGGGATATGATGCGATATGAATGAAGATGTGGAAGAAGTATTTGGTTTAAGCGCACACCCTTTGACCTTTTTGTTCCCCCAACAAAAAAGAAGAAAGATAAAAAATTGACAGCTATTCGGTTGGCAAGAGAAAAGGTAAATGTCGGAGTGACTGGTTTGAGATGTCCCCAATTGGGTGCCTCCCCCAACCTTGCCTCAATGCCACTGCAATCTGGGTTGGTGACACACGGAGACTCTGAAGCCAAGCAATGGGGCGACTTTATTTACAAACCCATCAGAACTAGCTTCTATTGACTTAACCCATCCAACCCATCTTTTTTCCTGTGTTTGTATACGTTATCCTACCGCCTATTGACACGTATTACGATATCAACAATTTTTGAAGTCTTTACACTTTCCTTTCCGCTTCTTGGGGAGGAGGGGTCTTTGCTCGTCATTATTGTTTTCCATTGGAAGAAAAATCTTTTTTTTTGCCCCATGCAAAAGGACCCTTCTTCGGCATAGCTTGAAAGCAGACACAAACGAAGAAGCAGGAGTCTCCTGCTTCCCAGGATCATCCACATACCGCTTCTTTTCTCTTCTCTCTTGACAGAATAGTAAAGGGCAAGAGAAAGAAGGGATGCGTCGTCGTGCGCCAAACGACTGCATAAACAGCAGTACTCCTTCGAAAAGGATTAAACTTAAAAGGAAAAAGCCAAAGAATACATGAAAATCGGTTTAAGCACGCGTCTCGAATGGGATCCTTTGCCCGTTACTATTATTGCAGCTGTTATACTTCTATTGTGCAGTCTGTCGGCGGTTTATGCTTGAAGACTCTTTCTGATAGGTGGGATTTGGAGGGTACTCTCATTTCTGCTCTGTTTGTTGTTCTATTTGCACGGGAAATCAAGCTGCAACATTGTGACTTTTCCGCCCTCTGCCCTAAAGTCGACTATATTCTTTTGAACCACTGTTACATCAAAATGGCATCCCAACTTGATAGAGCCCTCGACGAAGTCATCAAAGACAGAAGACGAGAGCCACGACGCACTTCGTCTTCCCAATCCGGTGGTGGTGGAAGAATAAACAAGAGATCAGACCGTGGCGTTGCATCTCGATTGGGCAATTCTCCCTTCGCACGCACCGTCCAGCTACGCGGCAACAGAGGATCAGCTGGAGGAAACGTAAGACCCACCATCCGTCCCGTCTCTTCTCATAATCATCTGTCGATTCGTAGGCTGGAAAACGTGACTCCAACTCGCAATGGCGTCACGATCTATTTGATGACGATCACCGTTCGGGTCGCAGCATCAACTCGCGCTTAAGCGGTCGCTTTGGTAACGCCGGCGGTAGCAATCGTCGTAATGGACCTCGTGGTTCAGACAGGTTCGACAGAAGCTCTGGCTCAGGCAGAAACGACAGAAATGCTGGCGCAGAAATCGTGGTTGAAAACTTGCACTATAACGTCGTTGAGAAGGATCTCGAGGTACTGTCATTTTTACAGTGCTTGTTGTCACAGTTGCTTAGATATGCGTTAGGATCTGTTTGCCATGGTGGGCACGGTCCTGAAGGCCCGAATCGAGTTTGATCGTTCCGGTCGGTCCACTGGCGTGGCTCACATCTCATATACCAGACCCTCAGACGCAGAAGCTGCCATGGCAAAGTACAACAACGTTGAGCTCGACGGTATGTATTACAGACACATATTTGTTTGTTTTAACGAGAGAGGGTAACTCATTATTTTTCAGGCCAACCTATGCAGATAAAGATGGCTGAACGCGAACGTACTGAGGGTGGTGGAGGCAGATCACGAGAACGGTAAGCAATCATGATAAAATGATGAACGTATCACTGTCGAGTACCAGGATTTTAAATTTTTACATCGGTTGTCTTAGCGGTGGTGGACGTAACCGAGGCGAGCGGACCAAAAGCAGTCGAAGTGAAACCGATCTCGACCAAGAAATGGATGCTTACATGAACAAGCCCGCTGCAGAGGTAAGAAAATTCAGAGAAGAAAGAGGAACCCATGGTTTATTTATACATGATTTGTACTGACAACCTTGTGTAGGAGGACAACAGCATGGCTATCGATTGATGAAAAACCCACGCAAAATGGGACCGGGACTTGAATTTGGGGGTGGATCTATACTTTTCCCGTACCATCACCGCTTTGTGCACTTTCCGCTTACTTCTTCTCGTTCAGGAAATACAATAGCCCTTTTTTTATACTACCACTTCATGAGGATGCTTCTGCTCCTCATTGTCTCGCTCTTGTGCTTCTCCAAGGTACTGTCACAGTCCTTGCAAAATCCGGCTATCTGGCAGGCTCCCAGACTCTACAATGTCAGTGATCCCGCCGACACAGGTATTTCTGTCGAGCAAGATTCCCGGATAGCCATGTCCCAAGACTTCCAAACCATTCGTGCTGGCCATGATACTGAATCGCCTATGCGGGTATGAAATGATCCAAACAAACAAACAGTACCTATCTTTCATATTACTCATACGAACAAACATATGCAGCGTCTCCTCTTTGACTTCTCTTATAGCTGCCAGTCGACCAACACCTCATTTGAAAGTCTGCAGGAAGATAACCTAGACAACCTGCAGTATGTCTCGATACAGAACCTCCCCAAGATAGCACTTATCCAGCGAGGTTATTGCAATTGGTCCGAAAAGATTCGGGTGGCATCCAATATCTCTGCCGCGCATAACCTCAACATGACTGCCATCATCCTCTTTGACAACGATACGCATGGACAACAGATAGATGTCTCAGTGCAGCCTGCCGGCAGCGTCTCGGGCACACCAACATATGCAAGCCAGCTTCCGGCTGAGCGCAACGTTTCAACCATGCAAGACAATGATATCGATGGCTCGACCGCCGGCACACCCCCTGTCTACTTTGTACCCAACTCATATGGAAAGACCCTGCAGTCCATGATCACGAACGCCACGGCCCCAAATGCCAAGCAATTCTGGCAAATTACCGTACTACTTTCCGCGAGCTGGGTGAGCAAGGACGATAACGACGGTCTGGCGGTCAGTCGAGGCTACCTGTCCTATATTATTGCTCTAGCTGCCATCTTCCTCATTGGTAAAGCCTTCACCTTTCTGCTAACCTTGTTATCAAATTTCTCACCCGTAAACTTTTTTAGCGTTATTTGCGGGTGTCATCTTTCTCCGCTGGTGGCGAGTCCGCCAGTTGCGTGAACAGATGGAGTACGAGGCTCAGGTCGCTGCTCATGCTTACAATATGCAGCTGCGCAACCGGCAGGCCAAACCTCTGCCCGTCGATATTGTCAACGCTCTGCCGATCACCAAGTACAAGGCGGATGCTGTCAAGAACGGAAACTGTGCGATATGCCTTGAAGATTATGAGGAGGACGTCAATGAAGTCCGTGTGCTTGGTTGTGGTCATGGTTTTTGCGTCTTGTGCATCGGTAAGGCTTGCAAACATTGGTTTCTGGGGTTGCACGGATTTGCTTATCGATGGTATATCATAGATCCTTGGCTTACACAAAAGTCCACCATTTGCCCCATATGCAAATGGGATTGCCTGCCTCCCGAAATGCGAGAGGAGTCCAGCGAGGACTGCGATGCATCCACCTCCACACCTGACCACGTTGTTGTCAGCACCGTCCCTCAACCAGCCCCTTCACATCTTGTTTCGTCGCACCAAGGAACAGCGCCTATTGTTGCGCGTACTCAGCCAACCACTACTACTACTTCCGCTACTGATGCTCCGACCCATTCTTATTCACACGCTTCCTCCTCGGCTGCATCCGCTTGCTCATCCTCATCATCCGCTCGCGACGGCAAGGCTCCTACCAATGCCTCAGAAGCCACCCTGCAGCCTACTAGCAACGAAAAAAAGCAGCCGGAAAAAAATGAATCCACGGACGACGCAGCTCCAAAAGACGCCCCGAAAGACGATGGAAAGGATGAGCCTTCAAATAATGAGAAGGATCAGCATGGTTCTTCCTCTTGATCATAACAAGAAAACGATACCTCCCGTGCCTGTAACTCGATATATAAATTATTTTAATTAGTAAATATTAGTTGTAAAGCAGCTTAACTCTGCATATATGCGCAAAAGCATCATTTGATATTCCTGTACCAATGTATATTTACGTGTCACAATTCTGCAATTGAACACACGTGCTTTTCATGAACAATGATAGAAAAATGGTATGCGGGTAATTTATTAGGGAGAAAAAGAATGTTTTGATACTATGGTATGCAGATGGAAGAGGGGAATGACAAAAGAAGAAGATAGAGAGATAGATGCGGATTTTATACCAGCGGGACGGTGTTAATGAGTTCAAAGACATACTGATACTCTGGCTTGAACGGATGTGCCATGCAACCATGAATAATGGGTGCAGGGCCACCGCCAGCGGCAGGCAACGTAGAGAACTGGAGGCACCGCATATGTTCGCCCGCCAGAATCTGGATCAGCTCGCCCGTGAGCGCATGACGCACTTCAATGAACCGGCTGTCGAACCCAATGACATACGGGTACGAAAACGCCACGGACGTGGGCGTGCCCTCCCACGCCATCCAGGAGTCAGGGATCAAGATGCCGTGGCTATCGACGCGGAACGCGAATTGACCGTAACAAAGCAAGTATTGCGATCCCCCGCATCGGAACATACCGAGCGGCCGGATCTCTTCTTGCTGGGATAGGAGCGGGGCAAAGTCGGGGTGTTGCAGGTCGGGGAGGTTGCGGTTCATTGCCAGATGTTCGGGATCAATGATTTCAAAACCGCGAACGCACACCACCACGATACGTGCCTTGAGAAGGTGCACCGCAGACGATTCAGCGCCGATATAAAACTCCTTGTAGAGCTTGAACCACGGTGGAGGCTGTTTGCTGAAGAGGCCTGTCTTCGTCGTCAAGTACTTTGCGTTGGCCGCGTCGCGTAAATCGCCACAGACCGGCTCAAACGCGCGAAAATGGCTGTCCATGCCGCGCTTTTTCATAGCAATTACGAGCATGCGGTTGTTGCAAAATCCGGCATGGAAGTAGCTGATATGTTGGGCAATCTTTTGACTCGGGCATGGCTTGTTAGAGCCGACGAGCGTGTGCAGTGCATAGGCGTACAACGTCCGGTCTGCCAAGACCACGAGGATCGAATGCTCTTGCAGAACCGCAATCTGCTGCACATCTGATATCGCAACGACTTGCTTCATGCTGTTTGTATCGCCCTCGACACCTGTCCATACACCCATATTCGTACCAATAGCAATCATACGGATACCGTGTGCACCTTCTATAAATACGGTCGGATTAGAACTGTCAACGCCAATGGATCATCCGCTTACCATAAGGTATTGAGCAAGTGACCTTTCCATTATTCAAAGCAGCGGAAGCGTTTGAACCGGCAAACGCGGTGTCGCTGAGTGTACGAATTTCAAAGATATGCTTCTCCGCATGTGCATGGTCCAAATCGGCCTTGGCTTGCACGATCTTCTCCTTCCACGCAATGCGCGTTTCACTGCTGTCCGCTGACAGCAGATAGTCACCTCCACGCCGGCCCAGATGGGAAAGAAGCATAGGTACCGCCGAATTGTTACCAGGCGACATGGGTTGTCGTGGTGATAGTGGCTGCTGCTGAGAGGAATTGGTGGAGTTGATGGTGCTGGACATAGTCCGCACGCCAAGCGCAAATCCCTCAGTAGCTTCTTGAACCTGCAGTAACTCGAGCGGGATGGGGCTTTTTGAAAGATGGTATTCGGTTACGCCGCCTTGACCTTTTCGCGGCTTGGTCATGACAAGCAAGTGGTCAAATAAAAAGACGTGCAAGTCGATGGTTTCGACACCCATATGCGATCGTCGTGTTAACCGTCCTTCGTGTACCAATGAGCGTTTGGGATCATCAAGCTTCAGCTGCTGATAAGATCCTTCTTGTTCCGGCTTGTATCGGATGGCGTCTGCAATTTCTAGGATGCGTTTCTTCTCCTTGGTCGCCTTGGTCAGCTCATCCATGCGGCTTGCTACAGAGCGCAAGATATCGTTACACTGGTTCAAATATTCCTTGTCTGGGTGGCTGTCGTCCGTCTTCTTCAGAATGGCGCCGATGAGCAGAGGGTAGCGCTGCAAGCGGGTCACGGGAAGAATAAGGAAATGCCGGAAGGGGAGCTTGCGGCATTCAGCTTGCTTCTCGGTCTCGTGGACAAAATTGCTGAACAACATGTTCGTCGCTGTTTCTTTCTTGACAGCATGTTCTGCAAGGATAACATGAGGGCCGTATTGGGCATACACGTCCATGAAGCGGTGAACGTAGCGCAAAAATATGTCACCAATCTGGTCGACGAATCCACCGGTGGCGGTCGTCGATCGTGCAACGCATTCGCTTTGATGGTCACGCAAGTCTCTGCAAAGCTGACGATGCAGGTCAAGCAACTCGAGGTAATTTCCAAATACGTAATCGCAAAATTCGTCGCGCTTGTCAGCCTCCAAACATTGAGCCGTGCGTAGCGGCTTGGCGAATAGCTGTTAACAAGTAAAGCGTAAGGCTTAGGCTAGGCGTTTCATGAGTTGAGACTTTACCTCATCTAACAAGTTTAGATCACGGACATAGTCTTCTTCGGTGTAAATGATTTCATGAATCGCTTCTTGCCGCTTGATTTCCGCATCAGGCGTATTCTGGAGGACTTCGCGGGATACAGTAGCGGACCAGGCTCGAGAGAAAGTCTAATAAGATTGAGTCGATAGATTCTGCCTCGAGAAACGTGACATACCGTATCATGGGATGAAGCGGCAGATTTGAGCGAGGTCTGCCTGTTCAATTCGGCCTTACGTTTCTGCAATCCGAGTAAACAGAAGGGTAAGAACGGGTAAAAAGAGGGTGTGACAAACACAGGCAGCACATGATGATTCTTACCGACTTGTCAAGCTCGGAAATACGATTGGGACAGCAGGGTGCATAACAGCCGCCCTGTCCGGGTAAACAAAAGTTGGTGTAGCAGCCAGTGAGGGGCGTAAAGACACCCTGGGGCAGTTCCTCGCTCTCAGCAGTTTCGTCGATCAAAGTGTAAACCTCGCTAGCGGACTGGTACAACGTGTTGCGTTTGAGAGACTTTTCCGAGTAGGAGATGGCGCTGACGAGTGGAGGCGAAGTTTTGACGAATGAACGGGCGAGATGTAAGCATACGGAAGCGGGAACGCCACTAGGCAACAACCCTTCTACAATTTGCTGTATCAAGTATCAGTCTACCTGCATTCCCCCGTATTATGGGATACTTGTACTTACCACTGCTTCCTCGCCTGTAAAACTGGAAGGATACTCTGCAGTGCAGAACATGCGCCGGTGCTCATTGAGAATCTTAACCTCCTTGACAAGTTTCGCGCCCGTTTCTGATAGCAAGGCATAATTAGGGAAGGTAAGAATGGGAGTAGTAGTATCAGGCGACTTGATATCGAGTGAGGGAGCAACTACTGGAGTAGCCGGTGCGGATGATTGCTGGTTGAGAGAACTGGAACGAGGAACATGAACGGGTGAGTTTAAGCTCGTGTTTTGAGCGACGGCGAGGTGAGAAGGAGATAATGGCGGAGAGAGTGCGGTGGTGGGTTGAGCTTCGATCGATTGAGGTTTGTTATCGTCGATGGCTTTGATGGCCTCGCTAAAAGGTCGGCTGTACTGCTCAAGTAGGGGTGAATACCCACTTGACAACGGCTCCTCGTCTGAACACGATAATATAGACTGTCGGGTCTTGAGTCCATTCGGCTTGACCCCATTCACTCCCTTTTCATGAATGCCATTCTTAGAGGAGATGAGCCATGCGCGTTAGAAATAAGTTTATTCTTACAGTAGTTGATTCGTCGTCAGAATTCAGGACCAAGGTATCGTCTTGTCCTGCAGATAACTCGTGTATAAAAGCGTCGAGATCTTGATATAAAGCTTCCAGGGCAGGAGATTTGTTGGGGGATTCAGTCTCGGTATAACCATTAGAGCGATGATGCTGGGCCATGGTCAGTGCGATGCATGAGAAGGAAGGAGGGGGTGGAAAGGTTGTCACTGGAAAAATAAAGTGCCTCTCTCTGTTCCTCTTTTCCCAGTTTTGTACAATCTTCAATTGGATTGGAAGCAGGGTGATGTCGTACAAAGGCCTCGCCCACTCTTACATACATAACATTAACCCACACATGCATCCCAGTGCCTCCATGGAAACAAAATGCGCACAGTCTGCTAATATGACGTTCTTATGCTATGCTTTCTTTTCTTATCTAGCAAAACCATATACATTATGTATAACGCTGTAAGGATCATTGCAAGTCAACGAGTTAAGGGGCTAATCCATGGAAACTCTAATTTGTTTTTTTATCTGGCTGTCTGGATTTACTGCTGCGGGGGGCCATGACTCGCAGAGATTGGCATTGTTCAAGCCGCCGCTCTATTATTCCATTGCAACACGAGGCTTGGCTCTGGGTCCCATACACGTGTCCGTGGCTGGAAACAACACCATCTCTTACTTTTCCATTATTCCATCTTTCTTCTATAACCTCATTGCCGGGTACAAATTCAAATACGATCGAGCCAACACCTCCCGCTTTCAATTTATATTGCTCGTTCCTCTAAAATTTTATTGGTCTCTTTTCCTACCGATAATACGTATCATCGTCAGCGTTGCTCGCATCACCCCGAAAAGGCATCTAAAAATGGAATGCTTACCACTGTGGCACAGTCGCGTTTTAGTCTTCTTTCACCGCATTTTGGAGTGGCACGGTGGCACTTTTTCTCATAATAAGCCAGAAAGGTTGGTTAAAACTTCAGGCCGATGCTATTTATTCGACATGACCATGTGCTTCTACTATTTTCGATCAATCGCCCGCTGTATGCCCTCTTTTATAATTCTTGCCTACACTCGTCAAAAAAGGCAATCGATATTTTGCGTTTTGCCTACGGCATCATTTTCGCGGAAAATTAAAGATGCGTTGCTTTGATAGTGTGTGTTACACATACATTTTCATTACACCATTGCATGGGAGCATATCATTTCCTTGTCCTTGCTTTCATATATATGTATTATATAGATATGAGTATTGCTGAGATACTTACTAATCACCCTGCTTCATTACTACAGTCTGATATTCATGGTCCATTCATACATAGTTGTATTCATTGATCTTCTTCTAGATATACATACAGGCTATAAATAATAACAAGTGATGCTTTTTTTTTGCTGAAAACGTAACGTAACTGACAATACATAATAGGTACACTTTCTGTTGCTTACCTGTAAGTGATCGTTCTTTATTTCAGAAGGAGAAACAAATTGCTAGTAGCTGAGGTTGGGATTATAGAAAGCCTCCATACTCAAAAGTATAGGAATCGACAAACACATCGCACAATTTAATATGGAGTACGTACAAGAACTTTCTTGCTTTATATCCATATCAAGTAAAAATTTGCTATTTCGTGGCTCCATTGTATTCCATACCGTTCGTATGTTCACGCCCCGTGCCGTCGATGCTGTGTTACAGAGAACCGGTTCGTAGGAAAACTCGGACAACAACATGTATGCACGCCCTTGCTCCATTGCTGTGAATTGATTGTGCGTGGGCCTTATTAGATAGAATATATACTCAGAAAAAATAATGGAGCGTACGTATTTATTACTTTATGACGTTCTCATTGAATCTACACATCTTGTAGTCTTGGTGATCCCAATGCCCTCCGCCATTTCCTTCATTACTAGGCTCCATGGACAGATATACGGCAGTCATGGCACCTCACTTCGCTGAAGTACAGATGATGAACTGTAACGACGTGCGTAGCAGATATAAAGATGGGCGAACCCAAAGATTTCTTTCCAAGTGTTCCCAAGGCTAGTGCGCACGGTGCCTATTGGAATAACATGATAGTTAGTCCCGTAATATGATCACAAACTTCGTTAAATATTCATGTACCTGGGTGGTAGGCATTCGCGGTTACACTACTCCTTTCAGTGTACGGTTCAGATATTTTTAGGTACAGAACACTACACAGCTTGGTTCGCCCATACACGGGCCCAGATGTAAGGAGCATCTTCCATGTGCATGTCCTTCAAGTCAAATTTGGCCCACTTGATGGCAGTGCAGATGTTGACAACGCGTGCAAGTGCTAATATCTTCGAGATGGGCAAAAGGAGGTCAGCAAGGCAAAATGGTGCCAAGTGATTGACGCCAAGCTAATGGATCAACATGTTTGTGAGTTGTTACACACGAAAATATAGTACTTCATAGCCATAACCGCGTCTTGAAGCCATATTTCGTGAGCTGACCTCTAGTCGTAAGCACAGCTGCGTTGTTAATGAAGACGGTAAGGTCGTTCTCTTGGCTCAGAATCTGCTTTGCGGCATTTCGAACAGTGTCAATGTCGGAGAAGTCAATTGGTATCAGTAATTCTTATCGTCGTCCGATGCTTTCCGTATGCTTTCCAAAGCATTTCGTGACCTGCCGGAATGGCGGCAGAGAAAGTGTATTCTACATTTTTGATTGGCCGGGACCGAAGCTGGAGCCTTTCCTATGCCATGGTAGAACCTAATCATGATTTTTAGAAGTCAGTAATCCGGTTGGGAAGAGCAGAATACAAAAACAAAAAAAGGTTCGGAACCTGGCCAGTTACAATGGCGGACCTTGTCTTGGAGATTTATCTTTGTTGTAATCAAACCGCCGAATGAAAATGGAACGTATGGCTTAAGTTCCAGCCAGACTGGCTAAAGTAGTAGCGGTGGTTTTAGAAAGCGCCAAATCCATCATTGAAGCACGATGAGCGAAAAGGAAGCCTTCCTTTGCATTTAAACTGCAGTCTAACCTAGTTGCAGACAATCCAGGTAAAGCACCTTTTTCCGTGGAGTAGTATGGACCTCTGCCCGGTTCGCCTCTTGAGTCATCCACAGAAGTCGCAAGTGTGCGCACAATATGGAAACTTTCATTGTCGACCTACCATATAGCAAATCTAATGCATTTTTTATGAGCAGTATACACATACCAACTTCTATATCGGTATGTTCCTTTTCTTCATAATATGAATCGAAACTATAAAGATCAAATATAACAGTATTAGTAGAGATAATTCAGTAAATCCAAAGATCTCTTCTTGGAACCATATATAACAGCATTTGCAAACTCACACCGCACGTCCTATAACTTCATCAATGAAAAAGTGGAAAGCCCTTGTAAGTGTTTAGTGCATCATGACAGAAACATGTTATACAACCACTCATAAAGTATTCCGTAAATCAAGGCTGAGATACTATATACATCATGCACAATTGCGGAAGACCCATTTTCTAGACATAAGATATGGCGTATCACGCTCACCGCTCCTATGTAAGCAGCAGCGCTGACACTGGCTCTGCTTTTTCTACCCTGCTTCATCCGTTTTCTCCTTCTCCTTCTCCCCCTCCTCCTCCTCCTCCTCCTCCTCCTGTTCTTCTTCTTCTTCTTCTTCTTCTTCTCTGACGCCGGCGATAGTGCCTGCAATACCGCTTTCCTTGCCTTCAGCAGCGAAGAGTATGGTTGCGATGGCGAATATAGCTCGGCCGAAAATTGTAAAGGCACTTAGTATGTGTGTGTCCAAGAAGGGATATTCCGATGCTTACAGCTGCGCGTACAATGGTAAGACGAGTGCCTCTGGCTGCAACACAAAAGTACACTGATACGTTTCACAGCAACGGCAGCGCAGGCGATAACAGCAGCAACAAATAAGTTGGTCACCAGCAGCGGCATATATACTAGCATTAACCAAGGAAAATGTTACGTGTATGTTATTCATTATACACCCCCCCAAGAAAATATTGAGCTTACGAAGTACAACTTTCCAAATTATTTACTCTTTTACTTTCGTCTAAGCACAGAACTTGTTTATCATCTGGTATTACTTCTCTGAATTGGAAGAAGGTGAAGTTCATGCAAGTTGTAACTTGTTATGTATCTGATATACATGCAATTTAACTCGCGATGTTACCAACTTACGTTCCATATATTGTTCTTTAGAAAGAGCCGGATAATAGTGTTTCTGTTTGCTATCGTTTAGAGCTATAGTATTTTGTTTTTGCAGGTCATGATAGGTACAAGTATTTATATGCGGTCCAAATATCAGATGATCAAATACAATTAGAGAGGATGACAAAACGTTCACTCCGTACATTTTCTGTGGTACCCGTAAATGAAGTACATTTTGATCTATCACAGCTTGTTTGACGTATCAGCACATAAGTTAACGGCCTCGAGAGTAGAAAGACATGCTTCCATAGAAGAAAAGAAGAGACGGATGACATGACAATGATTGGATTGGTAGTCAGTATGGTGTCCTGGGTCATTTATGGGCATGGACACCACAAATCTATGACTATAATATTTTCATATGTTCATGCCGCGCCTAACGATCGAAAATCTCATATCATTTACTTTCTTAAAATCTGAAGAGTATAGAAACTATGATATAGCCTATATGGTCTACATCGGGCGTCTACTTGCTTCGTAGTAAATATTTATGAGTGGCATAGGCTGTTATGCGTCAGTATGTGCTCGCTACGCGCCATACGTGACGCCCGCGACGTAAAAAGTTTAAATGAACTAATGCATTTTCCATATACCCGATACGCCACCCTTGTACCTCTCGGCCTTCTCAGACTATTTCTCGACCAGAAAAAATTTTCGTTGAAAGTTTATGAGTTCATTTTATAAATGACATTAGCCTATGCAATAGGTGATGTTTAACATATGTGTATAAGCAATATGATCCGATGATTTGATGTCGATTGAGCTCGAGACAGCCTTTCTGGGTCAGCCTTCTGGGTCAGCCTTTCTGCTTGCATGCCTAACGGCTATATGACTATTCGCAAAGCACGACCAATGATTCAATTGCGAGCTTACATATATAACGAGAACTGTAGGAGCTATAGATAACTTATTAAGCTTTATTTCCAGCAGATGAAGCCCATTTACAGGTATCATCGATGCGGTCAAGCGTATTCAGAAACTGCGTAATTATTCGCCGCTAGTCGTTCGTTCATAAGTATCGCTTTGCGATGCTATAATGCTTCAGTGCCACGCTAATGCATCCGAATGGTAGCCACCGCCATGTTTTGAGACAACTGGAAAGCATGCGGGGCCTTGAACTCGGTTTGGCCAAATCCAATGCAGGTAATGCACATGAGACTCTCATAATACCTGCTGCCTTTCCAGGTATTGATCTCGCAGCGACTCGAAAATTTCAATGTCCTGTGTCGCTCTCAGGAGTTGAACATTGTTTTATAATGGCATATATAGCAGTTTTAGCATCATACACTTATATCATATCAAGTACTGATGGTCAGTTGTGCATTGTTTTCTGGATAAGCAATAAAAAATTGCTCGTAAGACAAATGGGAAAGCGAAGAAACCACTCTTTTCCACCATTCTCTTCTGTAAGCATACACGCCTTTCAGATATTCAAGACTGCCAGTATGTTTGGATGACAAAATCAAGACGTGCCTGTTTAACTGACACGACGGAAACGCGTTAACGCACGAATATTTATAAGACTTATTTCTATCATTATGTATTTTTTAATCCTTCCTCACATCATCACCATATGATACTTGGTTTGCACATACACGTACGATTATTTTTAAGAATGAAAATACCTTGGCTGTGAGCCGTACCATTGCAGACATCATAATCGTCTTTCATGAAACCGGTACATGGATAAGATCCAATAAACGCCTTGAAATGGAGATATATGCGCATTGCGTAGATGATTACATGTATTTTACAAGACAATAGGACGAAGGTTATAAAAGCATTATCCACATGTAATAAAGCCACGTGTTAAAAGAGCGAAAGTATGAAAAGGCGTACTCCCATGCTCAAAAGCTCAAATGGGTACAAATATGACGGTGGCCCAAAATAGACCAGAAGGAGTTCTGCCTTTCGCGATCGTGTTACCTAAATATGCAAACAAATGCCTGGCGGGGTATTGCGTTGCTACATAATAGTGTTATTTATTATCGGCTTCCATTCGATGGAGCATCATCAGACACCTCTTTGCAGCAAGTGTACCAGCTGAGATCATCCATATCTTTTCCGAGTCGCCTCGAAATGAATTAGTAGAGATGACACTTAATGCATCGGTGCATGATCTGTACTTCGAAAGTGCTGTACCAGCTAGAGCTCCAAGGACACGCGGTTGAAGCGAACGAGAAAAGGGGTGTGCGGTATCTGCAAGGATCTAAGCACCGCCAGGGATGCCTAATACTGAGCTCTATAGGCACCTGGACGGACTACTTGGGTTATTTCGTGCTGTATTCGAAAGCGAGCTTACGCGTACGGCCTTAATAGTCTAGAGGCTCGTGGAGCAATATTGCTATATCCTTGGCCGACGAATACATCGAACAGTGAACGTTCCGGATGATTCGATTCGTTGTTGTCACTGTTTTTGGTGTGACTCTCTTAAGATGACCAAAGCCTATTATGTCCAAAAATGGAAATCCTAAGTTTAGACGGTGCGTCAAACCGCACAGAAATACGCCGGCGGGGCTATCCAGGGTTGTCGGCAGGAGACCTTCCGCTGCTGGTGTTTCGGAATGGCGGATCAATTCATACCTTGCATAATACGCGCGTCGGCCCGTAAGTTTTGTATTTCAAAGAAGAATCGGTGTCCAAAAAGGGAGAACTATTTAGCCCTACGAAAATCGTCCTGCTATAAATGATCCCTAAACTGCATGAGCCCAAATGTCAAAAATACCTTTTTCTTTCCTTTCAGATCATTTACCTATGTCTGAAGACACCACTACTTCACTTATTGTGACCCTCAAGGGCACCACGGACATTGAAAAAGATGGCCGTATTATTCGCTTTGGCTCGGGCGCCAACCTGAGCACCGTCCGCGGCCTTGCGGCGGAAAAGCTGGGAATCGCTGGCAATCCTGAAGACCTTGTACTCCTCGACGCGTCAGATCATGTACTTGCCGGCATCGAGCAAGTGCGTGACCAGCAAGTTGTTCACGTCGACCACAAGAACCAGATCAAGGAAGTCCCCGGCCCTCGAGGCCTTCCTTTCGTCGGCAATTTGCCAGAAATGCTCCCTAATACGTATGTACCTTATTTTTATTTTATTCTTACTTTTTTCCGTCCACGCACACATCCGCTCACCTTTTTTGGTATGTAACAGAACTCTGGGATGGTGCCGCATGTTTGCCAATTATGGCCCGCTTGTCAATATCAGTATTCTCTCCAACCAGGTGATCGGTACCAACGACCCCGCTATTGCTGAGCTTTTCGTCAAGGAATCCGAGTATTTCACTAAGAAGCTCGGTCTTGGTCTTCAAGAGATTAAGAATTTTGGCGGTCAAGGTCTCTTCACCACTGACACCGATGACATGGACTGGAAGCTGGCTCATAAGCTTCTTATGCCTGCTTTCAGCCCGCGCGCCATCAAGGTAAAGCATCAATTTGTTACCATCGATTATGCTTATCTTCTGACTTTCACATATCATAGGCATATTTGAATGAGATGGGTGTCATCAGTATGCAAACAATCAAGGTTATGGAGCAATACCAGCCTACAGACCGTGTTGAGGTGCTGGATTGGACGACACGCGTCACCTTTGAAACGATCGGCCGCTGCGGCTTCGGATACGAGTTTGGTCTCCTTGACAGCCGCGACGCTCCCCCACATCCGTTTATCGAGGCCATGGGCTATTGTTTAAAGCAGGCCGTCAACCGTTCTCAGCAGCTGACACTGATGCGCAACCTTCCTTTGGCGCAGCACAAGAAATACTGGTCTGACATCAAACTCATGAATGACACTGTCGACGAGGTGATCCGCGACCGCAAGAACAGCGACGAAGCCACTGATATAGACAAGGACTTGCTCGGCTTTATGCTGAACGCGCGTGACGAACATGGTCTTGGTTTGTCTGACGAAAACATCCGCAACCAGGTCGTTACGTTTTTGATTGCTGGACACGGTACGTAAGACGAGAGAGAAAAATGCTAAAGCACAAATATTCATGTCATGATGTACATAGATACCACTGCCAACACGCTTGCCTGGTCCCTTTATGAAATCTCTCGCCATCCTGACGTGGAGGCCAGACTCTTGCAAGAAATTGCGAATGTTGGCATCACTCACGACAAGATCCCTACCATCGAGCAGGTGTCCAACCTCAAGTACACGCATCAAGTTCTCAAGGAGACTCTGCGCAAATACCCTCCCGTCCGTCTCCTCGGCAAGTACTGCAAGAAGGACTGCATTGTTCCTGGTGGCTACAAGATTCACGAGGGCACCCACGTTACCGTCCATCTTTATGCCATGCATCACAATCCAGAGGTGTATCCTAACCCGGAGGAGTACGATCCTGACCGATTCTCGCCCGAGGAAGAGCAGAAGCGCTCGCGTTTTGCTTGGCTGCCTTTTAGCACTGGCCCGCGTGCCTGTATCGGTATGGCATTTGCTTTGCAGGAGGCCAAGATCGTGCTCTCCATGCTTCTCCACCGTTTCAAGTTCACCTATGGTTAGTGTGGATCTCGTTATAATTTAAATATGGGTGACTAAGTTGTGTATGTTTCTTAGACGGCCCTGATGTCGCCTTTGATCCCCAAATGGCCACTACCAAACCCGTGGATCTTCTAATGAACATTCTGCCTCGCACGGACATGCCCGAGCCCACTTCGGAGCCCTTGCCTGCCGCTCCCAAGAAGCCCGCATCTGAGAAAGCACCGCACCCCGAAGCCCTGATCAATCATCTGCAGCAGCAGAAGGATCAGCCCACCGAGAAACTGCCTTCGATCACCTTTTTGTTTGGTACACAGACCGGTACAGCCCAGGACTATGCATCCCAGCTCGCATCGCAGGCCCGTGCTTTTGGCTTCCAGAACGTCGAGATGGCCGAGATGGATCACTGGAAAGTTCTCCAAGGAAAATACGAGCCAAGCCCGAACGGAGATTTGGTCGTGATCTGCACCGCCACCTACAACGGTCAGCCGCCCGACTCGGCCGAGAAGTTTAGCAAATTCATCACTGAAAAGGCTGGCAACGAGGCCAACAACAAGATGCTCAGCGGTTTGAAGTACGCTGTCTTCGGTCTTGGTAACGTCCAATGGCGCACCTACCAACGTTTCCCACGTATCGGTAAGTACACACGCATGAATAGTTTATTTCTCTGTTTCATATACTAATTCAACCCAACTTATGTAGTTGACAATGCTCTTGAAGATCTCGGTGCCGAGCGTTTCTTTACACCCGGTGAGGGCAATGCCGATGCGGACATAGATGCCGAATTCAACGAGTGGTGCGCGCACTTATGGGTACAGACACTGAGCTACTATGGCCTGGCCGTGCCCGAGTCGTCGTCTGTTGTGCCCTCCGCGAACGTTAGCAGTGGTAACCAACAGTCGGTGCAAGTCCAATTTGTCGGCCCGAGTGACCAAGAAAAATGGACGGCTGCGTCGCAGAACCGCAATGGCGAAACAAACTGCTCGGTCGAGATCAAGCGCGAGCTCCAACATCCCAGCTCAGGCCGCCATACCTGCCACATGGAGATTGATATTAGTAAGCTCACGCCACTCAGCGAGGAGCATATGTACGAGCCAGGCGACCATCTCGAGATCATGCCCGAGAACGACCCGCGGACCGTCGAAGCCGTCGCGCTCAGCTTTGGATGGGTTCTCGACTCAGTGTTTGAGGTTGACCGCGACTCGCTTTCAGCGAGCGTCTCGCCCCGCTCGCTCGCTAAGGTGATCCAGGGCCCGTGCACGGTTCGCAACGCGCTCACGTACTTTGCGGATCTGTCTTCGCCGCCGTCGCGCACTCTCCTCGCCATCTTTGCTGAACAGCTTCGCCAAGTCGATGCCTCCACCGCTGAGGCGTTCTCCAAGATGATTATGCCCGACAGTAAAGATTACCCAGCTTTCATCGCACGCCACCGTAACATGCTCGACCTCCAGCGCGCCTTCCCCCAGGTGAACCAGCTCGAGCTCGGCCTCTTCCTCGCCGCCGTACCTGTCATGCAGCCTCGCCGCTACTCCATCGCGTCGTCGCCCCTGCAACACCCCAACAGCGCCCACTTGGCTGTCGGTGTCGTCGAGGACAAGCTTAAGGATGGTCGCGTGTACCATGGTCTGGCTTCTAACTTCTTGAACGCGCGCGCCCAGTCCTTCCGTGGTGGTCTCAAGTCGTCGCGTAGCACGTTCAGCCTTCCCAAGGATCCTCAAGTGCCGCTGATCATGATTGGTGCCGGTACCGGTATCTCGCCTTTCCGTGGTTTCTTGCAGCATCGCGCTAAGCAGCCGAATGCGGCACCAAGCGCTCTCGCCTTTGGCTGCCGTCATCCAGAGCAAGACGCCATCTACAAGGACGAGCTCGAGCAGTATGTCACCGATGGCGTCCTCTCTGACCTGTGGATCGCGTACTCACGCCTGGAGCCTCCCTCACCTGTCAAGTATGTCCAGCACCAGCTGCTTGCCAACGCAGCACGTGTGTGGACCCTGATTTCCAACGAGCAGGCGCATGTCTATGTCTGCGGTGCCGGTGCTATGAGCCGCGACGTGCGCCGCGCGTTCATCACCATTGCCAAGAGCTTTGGCCACCCCGATCCCGAAAACTTTGTTCAAAACCTCTTGGATGAGGACCGCTACAAGGAGGATGTGTGGGGTTAAGTGTCTATTTAGTCGTTTTCTGTATATATTTCTTGTTACCAATATAGAGTGTTCCTTTACAAATAAGCTTATGCTGAGTTTGAAGTCCCAGTGGTTTGGTGTGAAGTAAGTTCATGCAGTTGATCCCACGCTTACACAACTGCAATGCTGTGTGAAAATCCACGATCAGGAGTGTGTACCTCTTCCTTCTTCCTTTCACTTGCATTCCCCCACCCCTCTTTTTCTACCTTGGACAGCCATGGCCTCTCTGGTGGATACTGATTTATGGACAAAAGCCGCGCAAGGCATCACGTGGGCCGTGCCGCCGTCGGCCGTCTTGTCCGAGACGCACGACGGTCGCCCCAACCCTTACACGTGGTTTCCTGGCGGCCATCTCAACACTTGCTACAATTGCGTAGATCGTCATGACCCTTCCACCACTGCCCTCATTTATGATTCGCCCGTCACAAACACCAAACGTACCTTTACCTATGGCGAGATACGCGAAAATGTGGTCACTCTCGCGGGTGCTCTCCGCGACTATGGCGTCACCAAGGGCGATACGGTTGTAGTTTACATGCCCATGGTCCCTGAAGCGGTCTTCTGCATGCTGGCCTGCGCGCGTTTGGGCGCTGTCCATAGCGTCGTATTTGGTAAGTTCATGGGTCCCGTCACTTAGTAAGCGAAACTCATGATCAGCAAAGGCGGTTTTGCTCCCAAGGAGCTTGCGAAACGCATCGAGGACGCCAAACCCAAGGTGCTTGTCACAGCGAGCTGCGGTATTGAACCAAAACGCATCATCCCTTACAAACGTAAGCCGCGCTCTTTTCCGCAAATCAAGCTGACATAAAAAAAAATAGCGTTGGTGGATGCTGCACTCGAGATTGCGACGCATAAGGTACCGACAACGCTTGTGCTACAGCGCCCCGGCCAGGTCCAGGCACAGATGAACCCCTCCAAGGGCGACAAGGACTTTGCAGCTGAAATGGGACGCATCCGCGCTGAACGCCGTGGTTTTGAAGACTGCGTCCAAGTGGCGAGTGAAGATCCTCTATACACGCTGTACACCAGTGGCACAACGGGCGTGCCCAAGGTAAGTATCACAGATATATATATATATATATATATACAAAAAGGGGGGTAGACAAGGTTCATTTATGGTTTTTTTTTTTCAATAGGGAGTGGTACGCTCGAATGGCGGTCATGCAGTTGCACTGCATTGGACTATGAAGCATGTATTTGACGTCCAAAAAGGCCAGGTCATGTTTACAGCTAGTGACATTGGGTAAGGCGGAAACGCGTCTTACTTTTTTTCTTTGAAGTCCTCACACGATAGGCAGATGGGCTGTAAGTCACAGCTACACCGTCTACGGGCCTCTCATTGTCGGAGCCACCAGCGTCCTGTACGAAGGCAAGCCTGTCGCTACACCTGATGCGTCTTCCTTCTGGCGTATCCTCGCCGAATACAAGGTGCGTACTATGTTTACCGCCCCGACGGCTGTGCGCGCAATTCGACGCGACGATCCCGAGGCCAAGTTGGCCAAGCAGTACGACTTGAGCCAGCTGCGTGCCCTGTTTCTGGCAGGCGAGCGCAGTGACCCGGAAACACTACGCTGGTGCCAGGAAGTGGTGAAGGACTCGCTTGTTATCGACCACTATTGGACCACAGAACGTAAGTATAAATGGAAATAGGAATGAAGGTATTAAATGGTATCATTATAGTCGGCTCCCCTGTCACCGCGACTTGCGTTGGCGCCGATACCATTGATCCCATCAAGTGGGGTTCGGCAGGCAAGCCTGTTCCTGGCAACATCGTACGCGTCCTGTCCGAAGATACCCATGAGGAGTTGACCCAGCCAAACCAATTTGGCCACATTGTGCTCAAGCTGCCACTCTTGCCCTCTTCATTTCCTACTTTATGGAAGAACGAGGAGGGCTACAAGAACAGCTACTTTACCAAATATCCCGGCTACTACGACACAAGTGATGCAGGCATCATTGATGAGGAAGGGTAACTATTCTTTTTGGGCAATTACTTAATCAGAGGGATCTCAATCTTGTTTATGTGATAGCTATGTTCACATTATGACGCGCACAGACGATATTATCAATGTGGCAGGTCATCGTCTTTCGACTGGTAAATACATTTTCAGAATGTTTCCTTTTTCCTGCGACTCACAGCTTTTCTTCTAGGCTCCATTGAGCAAATTTTGATCGCCCATCCCATGGTCGCCGAATGCTGCGTCGTGCCGCTGCCGGACAAACTCAAGGGTCATGTGCCTCTCGGCTTTTGCGTCTTGAAGCATATGGATGGCATCGATCAGAAGCAATTGATGGCCGAATTGGTGGCTGCCACCCGCCGCGATTTGGGTGCCATTGCCTGTTTTGAACGTGCCGTCTTTGTACCACGCTTGCCCAAGACGCGCTCGGGCAAGACCTTGCGGCGATGCATCCGTGATATGGTCGAGGGCAAGGAAGTCAAGGTGCCCGCTACCATCGAGGATGAGACGGTGTTACCCGAGATTGCACACATTCTAGATAGCCAAGGTCTTATCCCTGGACTTAAAGAGCGACTGAAGGCCAAGTTGTAGATTGCACTACTACATACATATCAAAAGCGAAGAAGGACATAGAAGCATCTATCTATTTATATACAGGATGTCATAAAGACGCGTTCTTTTGGTTAATTTGGAGTGTGGTATCAAAGAAGTTCTGGAGCGCCGTCTTGTACAAACGTGGCTCGACCTGAAACATGTCCATATGCATCGCGCGTGGAAAACGGACCAAGGATGCGTGCGGTGCCGCGTCATAGATACGCTCCATATGGGCAGGCGGTACAATTTCGTCCCGCTTAGAAGAAAGGAGTAGGACAGGCTGTTGCACGCGTTTAATCCGGCTCAGCGTATCCCAGTGGTTCCATAGAAACCAACGTGCCATCATTGGATAGGGCGTGTACCGCGGATACATGGCACTCACCATGTCGAGGATACCTGTAAATGTGTTCTCGAGGATCACACCACGGATCCACTTTGTATAGGTGCTCGCCGCAAGCTCAACGCACACCGCGCCGCCCAGGCTGTGTCCATACAGATAGATAGGTCGTGATGGGTAGAGGCCATGGACGCGTTCCAGAATAGTACGCGCATCGAGGGCCAGACCGCGCTCGGTCGCGCGGCCTGTGCTGCTGCCAAATCCTCGGTAGCAAATCCCGACGATAGTCGTGCCAGGTGGACAACCCGCCAGCATGGTGTCAAATAGCTCAAAGCGATGAATCATATTGCCTGCGTTGCCTTGGAAATAAATGAGCACCGGAGCTGTATCACTCGGTGGATGATTCTTGTGTTCGACGACAAATCCATGCAGCTTTTTATGGTCCGGTGTCTCGACAGTCTGCTCCTCAATGCGGAGGGAAGTGTACTCGCTTGGGTCGTGTTGCTGCTGGCGTGCACCTGGCGGTAGATAGCCGAGATAAATGAGCTTGTTCTGAAACAGGACGAGCATCATGCACTGCAGATAGTGTGAGCGTGAGCATGTGAGCGTAACAGGACACACCCACTTGCACGTCTCTTTACCTTGTAAAGATACAAGCCAGCGGGTACACCGCCAATAATCATGGCCGTTGTAGCCCAGGTGGACAGTGGTCTTCTTGGCCTGGCCAGCCCAGATTGTGCCGCCTTAAATGGACGCCATCGCCAAGGGCGAATGCGATGCATGATCTTATTGAAACAGGACGAACAAAAAAAGTTGCAGGACGAACAAGTCCGCTGGGATTTTACAGTTTTAATGCTTTGCGGCTTAACAGGCGAACATTGTTCATCATGGTTTCTATGATAGCCTGATACTGCGATGGCTCCTTTCTCTCCGACTTGGCTTTTTCACGCGCAAGCTCGCTTGGGTCGATCACTTCGAGCTCCAGCTCGTGCCGTACATCCGGCTCTCTGTCCTTGGCGCCCTTGACCTGGGTCAGATCAAACGTGAATCCGCCATGCTTGTAAGACAGTCGGTCTTTGTTGCGTTCGTACACAGGTTCACTCGTCGGTTTTTCTCCTGCGCGCATCCATGAGTCATAAAGGAGACATACAAGCCAAGGGCTTACGTGGTATTTCGATGTTGATGGATATTCTATAGTCGAGTGGGCTCTTTGGCGAGTAAATATTGAGATCAGCGACGCGCACCTTTTCGACAATGCCGTTGGGTACAATGGCGCCTGTCTGCTGGTCTGTCGTGACACGCCATTTGTTGCGCGTGCCCTGAATCGCATAGAATCGGTCTGTCTCTCGCGTGTGTTTATAACGTATCCGCTCGCCCTGAGGTAGAATTGATTACTATTTTCTTGCATAACCCGGTGTGCATTTGTTACCTTGTGATCGGACGCGTTCGACTTGTTGACAAGATCATTGAGCATTTTGTTGAAGTGTCGGTGCTGCTCGAGAGGCATATTCGATTCGAATCGTGTGTTACGTTCCATGTCGTAAGTCAAGACTGTAGGAGAGGCAAGGCATCAACGAATGTCTGTTAAACACGGTCGTGTATTACTTGTTTCTGTGCACGCAGGAAGACTGAATCGCTGTTGCGTATGCTTGTCGATAAAAACACCGAATTTGGCTTCGATCTTGTCTGAATTAGCACCAGCAATCGCGTTCGCGCTTGTTGAGAGACTCACCTCCACGTTGGCTTTGTCACAGTGCTGATATATGAAGTCGCCCACATGTCGGACAACATCGTCGATGGCTTTCATATTAAAGATGGACGGTTCACGCACAATCGGCGCGCTTCTACTGCGTTTCGCTATGTTGTCATCCCCGCCGTCGTCCTCATGCTTGCGTTTATGACTGTCAGAATCCATAGAAAGAGAACCAGAAAAGTAATGTCGAATGAGATGGATCCAGCCACTTTTTTCACGTCTTTGTCGGGGAACTTGGAAATTTGGGAATACACCGCCTGGCAAAAATATGCAAGTGAAGCAAGTGAATTTGCTCCAACCTGGTATTGTATAGTATTGTATAGTTGCATTTCAATTTCATGCATACAAGCACCACATACGTAGAGTGGGGCAGGGTAAGCAGGACAAGGATTAGGATGCATCTAGTAGAAGAGTCATATTTAGGCGGCCAATTTAATGCTATTATGTTATTGTGCGGTGCACCTTATTTACGTGTCAGTCGTGCACGAGGCAACCTACTCTCACCCTATATCATTAAAATGCTCTGAAAAGAAAAAGTTTGACAAAAGCAAGCAGGGTCAGTGCAAGTGTCAGTCAGGATCATGTCGCGCTAGTCCCATTTTTGACACGTAATAAGCGCATAAACGGGCGGCCAGCGGAAAAACGAAAGAATCGAGACAATGATATAGCCAAGGTATAATATCACCCTCTGCTATCCCTGTGTTTATAAGGTGCCGCTTATCAATCATGGGACTCCTCATGGCCTGGAACATGACAATAATAATGATATCCGAAAAAAGAAACTAGTTCAAAACGGATGGAGAGACTGTACCATGTTTCTTTAAGGAAAACGAGGAACAAAAAAAAAGTAAAGAGGGATAAATGGTTGTGAAAAAAAAAGAAAAGAAAGAGAAAAAGAGAGAGAATTATGTGGATCCAAAAGAAGGGATTGATATCGTTACAGGACTATGTAGGTGTCTACAAGACAACGCACACCTTGCCCTTCTTCTTCTTGTTGACCATGAGGGCGGCACGGGTCGCGTGCTCAAACACCTCGCGAACGCCCTCGCCCGTCTTGGCCGAGCACTCGAGGTACTTGTAAGCGTTAATTTTCTGAGCAACCAGAGGGCCCTATATATAAAAATAAAGAGAGATATGAGTCAGCAAAGGAGGAAAGGAGGAAAGGGATCGAAGAAGAGGGGCAATAGAAGAGGATAAGAGCCAAGCGAGATAGAGAAAGACAGAGAGGGGCTGTGCTGAGCCCCAAAAAATGGAAGAGAGCGAGAGAATGTAGTGTCGTACACTACTTTTAAGTTCCATACCTCCTCAGACGGCACGGGTCTCTGCGAGTTCTTTCGCAGCTCTTCGATGGTAGCAGGATCGTTTCTGAGATCCTTCTTACAACCGACAAGCAGGATGGGCAGGCCATTGCAAAAGTGAAGGACCTCCGAGATCCACTAAAATATTGTCATTTGTTGAGTTTATCAGGCACCCATGATATATATATGTGTCGGTTATACCTTCTCTTGGACGTTCTCCAGCGAGTCCGGAGAGTCGACGGCAAAACATATGAGGATAACATGGGAGTCAGGATAGGACAAGGGTCGAAGACGGTCGTAATCCTCTTGGCCTAAATGTATGGCATATCATACAAGCGGATAGGTAGGTAGAGCAATAATAGATAGGCAGATTGATGATGCAGAGATAGACACGAATAGTGAATAGAGAGACAGATACAATAAAATACAAAAAGTATAGTTGAGTGAGGGGTTCGTGTACGTGCGTGTGTTTATATGGCATAACATATTGTTATGCGCGATATGCGTTTTACCTGCAGTATCCCACAGAGCGAGTTCGACATGTTTTCCATCGACTTCGACATCGGCAACGTAGTTCTCGAAGACGGTGGGGACGTAGAACTAGAAAGGAAGAGAGGAATAAGAATGAATGAAATCATAATGTACAATTACAGTTACATACCTCAGGGAAGGTGCCCTTGGAGAAGACGATCAAGAGACAGGTCTTGCCGCAAGCACCATCACCAACGATGACAAGCTTCCTTCTAATTTCGGACATGCTAAACAAGATGGAAAGTCAGATGAGGGCAAGTAAAGGTAAATGACAGTGTTCGTAATTGGCTGGAGAGCAGTGGGTTACCTTCTGTGTAAAAGATGGAGGGAGTAAGGTTAAAAGGTAAGTCTCCAATCCACCA
>VAFG01000311.1:369172-386164 GCA_013461545.1 Syncephalastrum contaminatum | reverse complement strand
CAAAACCCAAAAAAAAAAAAAAAAAAAAAAAAAAAAGACCACACTCCCCCATACACACATATTCTCTTTCTCTCGCGCTCTCTTATTTAAACATTCACAACGTTAGTGGTCTCTCTCTCTCTTTCTCTTTGACCCACTGCCCTTCTTCATTCATTCTCTTATTCATTCCCCCCCTTTCTCTTCATCACCCTTGGTTGTCGTTGTGCTTCTTGTCCTCTGCCCCTGACGGCACACACCCACATGACTCACAAAATACTACTCCTCAGAGACCTACGGGCGTGTGTGTTTTGAATAGAGAAGAAAAGGCGTACCTGAATGTTGACGAATCGCGAAGCAAGAGTAGCGTATTCACAAGTTGGCTGTGTCAATGCGCGTGTGACTGCTGCTGATTGGACCAAGCCGACGCCGGCCTTTCTCACCCTGCACGAGCCCTCTCTTGTTATTTTTGCTTGGCATCCCACGTTGCACAGAGCCACTCGGTCTTGCTGACTCTTTTGGGATACGGATAAGAAAAGAAACAAAGAAAATTAACTGTCATTCTCATATGACGTGTAATGATTCTTATAAGGATGGGCTGAGGCGCGCCGGTTGTCGTCGTGCTGCGCGCATTGTTTTTTTTTTTCCTAATACACGTATGTGTGAAATTGAATGGGCGCGTTGCCCTGGACAATCAATGGTTGTTAGGCATGTGACATATCTTTAAACATGTATTTTACTATGTATTCTGTAAACTTAAATACAGCCATGAGAATTTTAAATGTGTTTGTTTTCTTGTTGCTTCTGTTTCCGCAATTCCTTGTACGCGTCTTCGGCTGCCTTTATGAGCAGCGGTAGCTCCTTGTCGAGCGGCGTTACGTGGGTCTTTTCATACTCTTTCATACTCGACTCTAGCCCTTTCGCAAATTTCTCCATACGCTGTCCTTGCTCCATCATCCAGCCCATCGAGGAAGATCTGCTGTCCTCTTCTGTTTCTTTTCTTTAATCATCTTTTGATAATAATGCTCAGTGCGCTTACCAGCACTGTTGCGTTTGAGGTATTGGGTAGAGAAATGGATTATAGTCTCGGTCACGTCCTCGCTTTGTCCAATGTCCCGCTTCTCACCCCTTTATAATATGTATGAATGTATGAATGTATGCCTGAATACCTGGATTTCTCTAGGTCGACACCACTTACATTACACGCGGGTTCGCTGCCATGGCTGCGCCGACAAAACCGGCAATGAAAAAAGCGTAGAAAAAGTGCATCATGCGTTGTCTACTCCAAATTCAGCGAGAGACATCTTTATATAATAATATGCTAGTCCTTGTTGGAATTTTTCTGCTTATTTCATTCCAATCCAGTACTATGGATAAGATCTAAGTATCAAGCTTGGGCGACTTCTTGGCCGTATTGTGTATAAATCATAGCAGAGAAAGCTTGCAATTCCTTGATATAGGCAAAACCCTAAAACCAAATCGTCAGTCAAGAATGAAGGTTTCGCCCAATAAGGAGAACTTACGTTCAAATATTCATTGCCAGCAATGACCAGGTGCGCCTGTCGGCTGATGGTAGGCAGCAAGTTGGCGAGGGTGATCTTTCTGGACGCCGCTTTCTCTGTCGCATCGGTCACCTCCGTGATACGCTGCTCAATGGGCTCAGCAATGGGCAGCAGCGCACGGGCAAACGCATGGTGGTCAAAGATGGCAAAGACTTCATCCAGGCAGGAGCCCAGGACGGTTGTGAAGTCGGGGCTAAGGATAAACACATTTTAGTACTTACGCATTTTGTACTGTGTGACTTACCTATCAATGTAATCCTTGGTCTCGTCAATGAGTTGCTTCAGACCTACACTCGACTCGCCGGCCGGGGCAGGGATCTCGCTAGGGAAGCCCGTTTCGCGGAGATATTCGCGGATATCTTCCTCCGTCTCAGGCAGCATCCAGGACTGATAGTTGGTGGGTGTATAACCGTCACTGCCGTACTCAATGTGTCGCCGGAGCTTGCGCATGATTTCCTCGGCCTCACCATAGGAGATGATGCGCTTCAAGGGTATATCGCCAACGACCTCCTTGACTGCCGCTTCGACACGCTCGGAGCAGATCTTCCAGCCACGGTGCAACAACCACCAGCTTGCACTCAAAAACATGCGTTCGGTCTGAGGGTCAATATAGCCGCCGTCGACAGCGTCGTCGCCGTGCTGTAACCGGATGGTGGGCTCGCTGCGGTTCAGAACGGAGACAGACCAGACATAGGTGAATCGACCAAGGAGATTGAGTTGGATATGGGTGAGGAGCGTCAGCAGCGTGACAGAATAGATCGAGGATAGCGAACGCACGAAACCTAAGCAAGTCACTCTGTGAATCTCATAGTCCCTTTTAACCAATTGAGAGCACTTTACTGGTGATCTTGATTTCCTCCCACAGTACGTATTTTTCCTTTTTGCTGAGGATGCCTGGTGGCGGCGGTAACGTCGAACTGTCTTCCGTCAAATTCGAGTTTCCAAGGCTACCAACGCTTTCGTCCATGCCGGTTGGCGCGGGAGGTTGCAATTGCTGCTGCTCCGGCTGCTTTGGTTGTTCCTCCTCTAATGCCTTTGTTTCTTCTGAAGATTTCTCCGCCTCTGCTTTGCTTTCTTCTGCTGACTTCTCTTCGGCACCTTCGTCCTCTTTCTTGGTCTGTTCCTCAGCCGATACCTCCTCGTCTGGCTTGGCCGAAGCAGCTTCTGCGTCTTCGGCAGCCTTGGCCGCCTTGGCCTCCTCTTCCAAACGCTGCTGCTCTTCTTCCTCAGCGCGTTGCTGGCGAAGGCGCTTTTCCTCTTCCTTTTCGAGCTTACGCGATTCTTGCAACTTGGCCCAAGCAGCTTCGACGTTCATTTCGTAGAGGATCTGCTCGCCTAAGGTGGGCAATAAGGAGAGGACGGTAAAGACACAGTCGTTTTGGTTCTGCTGGAATCGGCGTTTCAGGCTAAACAGAGGGAAAGGGATGAGCGATCGTTGCAAATTGAGTCAATTCTCGTACTTTTCTTCGGCCACACGTTTAGTGGTAGCCTTCTCTTGCATGTCCCTCAGCTTGTTGGTTGCATAGCGGCCGAGAAGGTAGCTGCCTGTGCCAATAGCGGCTGTCACAAATAGACCCTTTCGATGTCGCTTTGTGTAGTTTTTGACGGATGTAAGGAGTGGCATTGGCGAGCGTATAGAGAGTAGGGTGTTTGGGTCTTGGAGTGTGGGGCGGATGACAAGGTGACACCGACACTTTTGGCGCATTTTTGCTTACAATCTCAATCACGAGCCCAGCGCCGCTTCAATAAAATAATATCACAAACACACTGTTACAGTTCGTGCTTCATCTCAATAACAAACTTTTCCCTCAGAAGATAATATAAAAGACGCTGCATTTAATAGAGCATATTCGGATGGCTGGTGCCGCTCTTCCGTTTGATATACTGATAATGTATGTGCTATGCCATGCGTAGATATGTACATCCCAATCTGCGGGTCGCTGCATTTGGTTGATCCAGCGCGGCAATGTGTGTTATGTGTGTGTGAATCTGCCACTCCTTGGGTCTGTGCCATGTTGGGTGACACAGGTGCCTGTCAATATAATGATACACCTAGCAGGTATCTAAGAAACTATAATCTGTCATATCTGTGGCACAAACTTTGGAAAGTAAGCATGCCTTGCAAAGTTTATGAACATTTCTGGTTCAAGAGTCTATATTTTTGTTTTTGTTCCTGTGTCTCTTACTGTCTGTCGTCAGAGAGACAGGACATATTTAAATAACTACCCCTGGCCAAAACACATGATATGGCTTGGACATACACCTAATGAGAGGGGCTCCGTTTCATTATTTACTGGCTCTCGCTCGCGATCGCCCAGCCGCTTTCGCCCCCACTCGCTCGCTCATTCTCTTGGACCGACCAAGCAGATTTGTTGCCACCATAATTTCAATATCTGCTAAAGACGGAAAAAAAGTACGCGCTTGACGATCATGAAATAAAATGGAGTATATGAACAAAAAGTATAAAAGCAACGACCGGTGCTTCACTCTCAATACGAGTCATCGCGATGCGTTTCTTGCTATTGTTGCTGTCCTCTCTTTTCATACATGTTGCGTGGGCCAAGCTTCGCAAGTTTGAGCTCAATCTGTCGCAGGGCCAAGTGAATCCGGATTGTGGCGGCGAGTTCACCCGCGTAGTTGTCAATGGCCAGCATCCCGCCCCGCCCCTTCGGGTCGTCAAGGGCGATGAGGTGCACGTCTTGGTGCGCAACCACGGCAGCTCAGGCCACAAAGCAGCTATTCATTATCATGGCATCTTTCAAACCAACACAACTGAATCAGATGGCATGCCGAACGTGACGCAAGCAGAGATCCTTCCTGGCGCTGAATTCCTTCACAAGTTCAATGTGGGTGACCAGGTTGGCACTTACTTTTACCATGCGCACGTCGGTATCCAGGACGAGACCATCTATGGCCCGTTTATTATCTACGAATCGGAGGATGCCATGCCAGATCATGATGGCGATATCAGGAACGATAAGCGCGCGCACGATGGTCCTTACGCGTATGATGGCGAGCGAGTTATTCTTTTATCCGAATGGTGGCATCAAGAAGAGCAAACACGCATGGACTCCATCCTTGGCCCTACGTACAAGGGCATGCGACCCGCGGATAGCTACCTCATCAATGGGCGTACGGTTTATAATGACACGGAAAACTGCGACGGCTACTCGGCAATCGACGTGGAGCACGGCAAGACCTACCGTCTCCGTGTTATCGGTAGCTTGACGTTTGCCTCACTTGGCTTTGCTGTGTCCCACCACACCATGACCGTAATTGAGGTCGATGGCGTCTATGTCAAACCCTATCAGGTGCCATACCTCGAAGTATCCACAGGCCAGCGCTTCTCGGTCCTCATCACGGCTGATCAGGCGCCAGAGAGTTATTATATTGAGACGAAACCACTCTGGCTCGAGCCACTGGCGATGACCAGCAACGGCCGCGCCGTCCTTCGCTACAATCACAAAGACAACGACGACAAGGAGAGCCATCGCCATCAGCATGCCTCTCACTTGGCTCACTATCCCCCCATGTTTACCCGCACGGCTCACCACGCCTCGAACCAAGACCATATCGAGTTCCCGGCCGAACAGCACGAGTGGTATTTCCCATCCCTGGAGCCTGCTGAGGACCCTGGTCACGACTTTTCGGCGCCGCCGGATCGGACGATTGTGCTGACGCCCTTTGAGATAAAGATGCCAGACAATACGACGCGGTGGTCCATCAACCAGCATCCGGTGCTCGAGTTTACTGAGCCCCTCATTCAAACCTTGATGCGCCACCAGCACCTGTCCATGAACCACACTGCGATTGAGCTCAACCGAGAACAAAAGGGCGACGGCTATGACGCTGCGACTCAGTCGTTTCCTGTGCGTTACGGCGAAGTCATTGATATCGTTGTTCATACCATGACGATCTTTAACGGCATTTGTATCGGCCATCCTTGGCATACCCACGGCTACAACCACTATGTGATTGCCAACGGGGCTGGCGAGTATAACGAAGAGGAGCATAAGGACATTCGCACCTATCCCCATCCGATTGCCAAGGACACCTCTTTTGTATATCCAGTTCGGCCAGAGCAGCCGTCAGGCGGTAATGTTCCATGCGGCTGGAACAAGATGCGCCTGTATATGGTATGTGATAGGCTATGCTATATGCGATGATGATGACAGCTGACTCGGGTGGATAGAATAATCCTGGCTTATGGGCTTTCCATTGCCATATTACTGGACACATGCTTCAGGGTATGATGACCATTCTTCAAGTCGAACCCAAGATGGTGCCTGCCTTGCAGCATGCGTGATATTCCTCGTTTTATTTGTTTCCTTTGAATCTCTTCCTATACTCTTTGTAACTGTACAGGCACCATTCCTCCTATGAGGAATAACCTAATATCGTGTTCTCTTGTTTAAATTAGTTCGACATGAAGCATTACATACTAATAATCACACACAGTATACCACACACTGTATTTACTCTGGTTGCACCACCGTGACATTATAGCGGATCGAAATGCGCATGACAAATCTGGCAATCAAATGCACACACAGCCCAAGTTTTTAAGTTTTCTTTCCTTTCTCTATCCCATATTATCCAGCCGTCAACATGGCAACTTTGTCAGGCATTACAGTGTTTCCCATTAAGTCCTGCCATTCCGTCAAAGTAGACTCATGTCGAGTGGACAATCTCGGCCTGACCTTTGATCGTAACTTTATGCTCATCGAAGACGAAACAAACCGGTTTATTACTCAACGGTAAAGGGCCCAAACGCGTCTTGGTCTTATTTATTTTGTATTTATACGCTTCACCCCAACCCTAAGAAAATACTCGTCCCTCGCTTTGCTTCAACCTCTTGTGGACGAAAAGCAAGGAACACTGACACTTACCTCGCCTGAACAGGCACCTTTGACGCTGCCGCTGAAACCAGATATTTCAAAGCTTCAAGTCAGAGAAAACGTGCAACTGTGGAAGGACAAGCTCAAGGTGTACGACATGGGAGATGAAGCTGCGGCATGGGTGACCCAGTTTTTGGTCAACCATCGCGAGCACGACCAAAAAAACCATCACAATCCCGAAGAAAAGGCAGTGGCGGTTGGCAACGCCAGGCTAGTGACACTCGACGTGCCGACGCCAAAAGGCTATTATCGCCCAGCCCACGCAAGACTACCTGGCACCCACTCTCCATTTACGGACTGGTCACCTGTGTCGCTTGGCTTTGAATCAAGCCTAACCGATATCAACGACGCACTGGTGAGCACAGGCACGAGTAACGGCCAACGTATTCCAATTGACCGCTTCCGCAATAACTTGACCATCCGTGGAACTCTTCCCTGGGAAGAAGACACTTGGCTTGTCGCACAGTAAGTGGTGTTAGATCTGAAAAGCTTGATCTCACGCGTGTCTATAAAGAATCGGTGAAGTGACCTTCTACATTATTCGACCTATTGCTCGTTGCACTGGTAAGAGAATAAGCCAAAAGAGGTGTATCCAGATGGTACTTATGTCTTTATTCTAGTACCAGGGGTCAATCAGGATACGGGGATCAAGGACGACTGGGGTGAGGGCAACCTACTCAACTTTCTTCGGCAGAAACGAAGCTTCAAGGAAAGACCGGACCACGGCTTCTTTTGTGTCGACGCTGTTCCCTTGACGAAAGGCACCATCCATGTGGGAGATGAGATCAAAGTCCTGGAGCGTATACCCGAAAGCCATATTGCGCAGTGGCATCAAGATACTGAACAGCGATACATGCGTCCTATTGCAACCAACTAAAGAAGAGGAGAAGTAGATGTAATATCTATTAAATATAAATAGAGAGAAAGAGAGAGAGAGAGTTATTCTGTCAAGGGCTTCTTGAGGGTAAGAAAGTGGAGATCGGCGACCTTGAGCATTTCGGGCCAGATAAACGGAATGCGCTCCCCGGTTTCGACGAAACCGAGCTTCTTGTACCACGTCAGGATTTCGACGCGTGACTCGAGGACGTGGATGACGGCAGTGGTGAAGCCCTTGTCTTTCATGGTCTGGAAGGCATGTCGGACGAGACGGCCACCGACGCCCTTGGACTGGTATTGGGGTGAGACGGAGAATAAACCAATCTCGGCCTCAGCGGGCGCTCCTTCGATCGGTTGAATTTGGAGGGTGCCAATGACTTGGGCAGGCTGCGTGCTGCGGTCGAACGCATACAGTAAAGGCCTGTTGGCAGTGTCCTTGACAAATGCATTGATCTCTTCCAACGTCACTCGCTCGCCAAGAACGAGATCTTCCTCAGTGGTCCAGCCACCTTGAAATATGCATGGTTAATTTTAAGCTTCTTTTTTTTTATTATTTCTTTTCTGTTCTTTTCTTTTTGGCTTTCTCACCTGTGGAGCGGTACGCCTTGTTGACAACGCCATGCACTGACTCTGACAGTTTGAGATCGTCGAGAGTTGTCTCGCGCACGTACAGCAATTCTTGTTGCACCATTGAGGAAGAAGTGAAAGATCGTAAAACCTGGAATTGACTCAGTCTCAGTAGACTTTTTCCTTGGGCGGGGAAGAACATCTGGAAAGTTTATCCGTGTCCGGCTCTCGGACTTTTTCATTTCAGTAGCCAGGAACAGAAAGTGTGTAGCTACCTATTAATTGTGTAGCTGAGGCTGTTCTTTTCACGATAAATAGCACTTGGATTATTCTGCCATGAAGCATTTGTCCTCTAGCGGGCGGTTGTGCAAGCTTGCCAGCAGAGATATGAGCAAAGTATACCCAAATTCCAACCCGCCGAACATGTACCATGTTTTATAAGTCGCGTGACATATACCCAAAGTGATGCACAATAGCTTGTCTCAACACAGTCGGTCTTCTTCATCCTTCTTGGACAGTATATGCTCGAGTCTACAATACATTGCAGCAGCATCATGTTGGATTTTATCGTTATGTACGAGCAAATAAAATCCCGACACTAACCGATGAGACACGGTTGATAACTCCAAAGATCGGATTGGTACATGCAAAGGTCTATTTACTAACTTGTTAGGTGCCTAGTAGGATATATTAGGACAAAAATAATAAACAAATAAAGAAGCATCGCTTTTGGAAGATGTTTTAAAAATCGTATGTATATTCCGGGCTTTATATGATTGTAATAGCTCGCGTTGAGATCGCTGCGCATCTTGACATGTGCCTATATAATAGAGCGAGCCATGTTGTCAAATGCACGTAACATGCCAATGATGCAAATATACATAGCCTCCTTTTTTTCTTTGTTTTTGAGTGTATAGCGTTTTGTTTACATTAGAGATCTGAATTATGTTACCCTTCCTTTGGTTCTCTGGTATAGCAATTATGATCTATCATAAACGCATTATACTGCAACCTCTACTAATTCATCCGACTAACATGAGAACTGAAGACTATATTTCTGTTTACACAAAGAGAAAAAGAGACGAATAGAGACCTCGTTCAGTATCTGATTGGGTGAGTGTCGATTTATTATGGATCGAAAGAGACGAAATGAATGAAAGGCCGAAGGCATTCTTCCGTCTGGAGGATCGTCGATGATTGAATTTTTATTTTCGATGGACCTTCCTCTAGGGTGAACTCCGCTATTCATATATCGCAGGCTCTTTCCCTTTTTTTTTTTTTTCAGGCTGTCCCGAGTATATACTCTGGTCCTTGCGAAACATGGTAAGCGGGGCCCCTTTTTTATGCCATTTTAATAGGCTGTTTGCTTGCTTTTTACGGTTCCATGAGAACCAAGGAAGGAACATGCCAAACATTGAGACAACATGGCTCGATAGAAAGGATCGGGTAGCCTGGGAACCTTATCTGATCGTCAATCTCTGAATAGTTCCATCACCTGTATAATTATGGGCCGCCTCCATTCGAGCAGGACGCAGACGATCATGGCTTGCAACCCATACTAAAACTCGACGCAAGCAAACACCCTCAGGATCACCACGATCCCTTCGGACTGTCCGGCGCATCTCCACACGGCAACCCTAACAACAATAACAACAATCATAATAATCAATCTGCCCAGCCGGGCAGCTCCGCTTCCTCCCTCTCCGGCACCCTCCCCACCTTTACCTTCGTCTCACACCATCCAAACACGCCCACCAACACACAAAACCACTTGTCTTCGCATCTGCACCTGCCGGTAAAATACTTGTCTTTGAATGCTATATTTTTTGTATTCACCGTCGGATGGAAACGGAACTTCTTTACTGATAATGGCTACACAGGTACAACATGCCCTTAGACATCCCCACACCAATCAATTGGCACACACCACCTTCATCCACCACGGCCTCGACGAACCCAACGACCGCACCGACCACGATGCAGCAGGCCTCGGTGATCGGTCTCCATCGCTGGCTCATTCTTTCGGGCAATTTAGCTCTGTATGTATCTTCCATACTTCAATTGATAACGAACAAAGAAATTGGCATGTGCTTATCTGTGAAAATTTTTGGCAGATCGACCCGTCCCACCACATCATGGCGAACTTTACCCACTCTTATGGCGTGTCCGGCGTGTACAACCCTGTCGACATTACACACATCGTCAACAGCCCCGTGCTCACCGTGCCAGACTTGCCTGCCACTCTGCCGCCGCTTAACACTGCCGCGCCACCCCTCGATCAGACCCGTGACGCGCCCGATACCGTCGATGACGGCCCCGAACCGAAGCGCCAGAAGCCGTCACCCAAAATCAGCCGGGAGCGCGCGCCGTGGACGCCGGAAGAGGACAATCTGCTTCGCCTGGCTGTGCAGCTCTATGGCGACAAGACTGAGAAATGGGCAAAGATCGCAGCGTGCGTGCCTGGCCGAACAAACAAGAATTGCCGCAAACGGTGGTTCCATTCGCTTGATCCGTCCCTACGGAAAGGCGCATGGACGGATGAAGAAGATCAGCTGCTGCGCGAAGGCGTCATCAAGTATCCCAACCAATGGAGCAAAATTGCCGATACCCTCGAAGGACGCACAGATGACCAGTGTGCCAAGCGGTGGCGCGAGAGCTTGGATCCAGCCATCGATCGGTCAGAGTGGACCGAGGCAGAAGATAAGCGCCTAATGGAAAAATACGAAGAATTCGGCTCGCGGTGGCAGAAGATCGCCCAGTTCTTCGACGGCCGGCCGGGCCTGCACTGTCGAAACCGCTGGCGAAAGCTGCAGCGCATGATTCAGATGAAGAAGGAAAAGGAAATGGCGGCGACTGCGCTGGGGCCCAACGCCTTCGTGAATGGCTTTTCGGACGAACTGCGACAAGCGCCGCGGCCCGTCATGGATACCACCTCTTCATCATCTTCTTCGGATACCTCCTCGGCTGGCAGTACCGCCACCGGCTCTTCCCTCCACAGCAATCACGGCCAAACTCTGTCACCGCTGCCTCGCCACGACGCACAGCAAGAGCTCGACTCTGCCGAGCTACACAGCGACCTCAACCCTTACGGTTGTGATATACCCGGCTGCTATGCCAGTTTCCCACAATCCAGTGGCCTCTTTTACCATATGAAGAGCGCACATCCTAATCTGGAAGGGGTCGACAAACCTTACCGCTGTGCCATGCCCAGCTGCTCCAAACGTTATAAAAATATTAACGGCTTGCAGTACCATCTGCGTGAGGCCAAGGGTTCCTCAGGGCATGGGTTATTTGCTGTTCGTCCGCGTTCCAACAATCCACCACACCAGTCTCAACAACATCCTCAGCAAATGGCCTCTCAGACTTAGTTGTTTACTTTCTCTTTATTTTTTCTTTCATGCATTTCATTCACTCGCTCGCGTCTGTTTTTCCTTACATTGTATCTAGCTATAAACTATGGTAGTTTTACGGGCATAATGCCCGAGCCGGCTGGCTTATAGTTGGCTCACGCTTTCTAACTTTCTTTGTCTGGATGGAGTGTGGTACGGTCTCGTGTTTCCTGTTTCTTCTTTTGCTGGACCTTCCTTAGTTCTTGCTAGTGCGCATCAAATCTGGAACAAACCAGCTTCACATCTGGTTCGTCCTCCGTCGAAAGAGCTCTGTAATGGACCCCATTCCATTCCAGTGGAAGTAATAATAACTCTCGGAACACATCTTGACGTGACAGGTTTTTTTTCGGAGAAGGGTATGCCTTTGCCTTCTTGTAGGCAATGCGGACAGACATGCGTGGTGCAATAAAGGTTAACGCGTACCATTGGGCGTAGTTGGGAACGATCTAGTATCGCATCTAGACACTCCGTACATGCGTAAATATCCAATGAAAGATAGATAAATACTATCAAATTGAGTCCTGGGTTTGGGGAAATCAGGAAACCGGATTGATCATATAAAAAAGTCTTCGATCATTCTGATCCGCGCGACGAAACTTTCGTATGTGCGTTCCACACATAACAATCTTATTATATAGATAAAAAGGTATGTACTTAAATGATGAGTTGCTTACTTGCTATTGCAGCGTACCTATAAGTACGTGACGTCTTCGTTCTATCAAAACCATGCCCCATACAAGGAAAAAAACATACATTGGTAAAAATACATTGGAACACGTCAATTTGGATGCATTGCAGCATATCGAACACTTCGGATGGGGTACTTTCCTTGTATAAAGTATCCTACTAAATAAACCCTCGTTCCAGTCACATAGAAAATTCAGTCGCTGTTAAATATAGTGGTATATATATATGCTCGACCAGTAACCAACTTTCTTTTTCCTTTTTTCTGCAAATATTATATTCTGATGATGAAGTCCCTTTAGGTGACGTGCGCTCGGACGAACATTTGAATATTTATAAATTATGCGCATGTCTTGAGACAATTTCCCAGAAGCAACGACGGTAATTAGACATTTTATAGCATACACAATATAAAGAAGGCTTTATACATATCTCAAGATGATTGAAAACACCAATTTTCGTGTCTGATGCATAATTCAAGGGCAAATGCTAAATTTAGTGTCCGGGGAAATACTCGGGCTTCTTTCTTTGATTCGATCTCAGTCCTTTTGTTCTGTTGTTCTCTCCAAGGAAGGCGAGGTTCACTAATGTCACGGCTCAAAAATCGAGGCCTTTTGGCGGCCATCATTGGCGGCCTTTTGTTCCTGACGTGCCTTCTCGTCCAGATTCCGTACTGCCAGCCGAAACAAGCCTTGCAAGGCGAGGAAGCCCTGGCAGATACAGTTGTGCGTCAAGCCGCAGAGCAGTTCGACCACGTCACCTTTGAGAATCTCGACGACAAATCCACACGCAACGAGGTGCTCATCTTGACTCTTTTAAAACCGGACATGATACCCCACTTGGATAATTATTTCAAGGCATTGAAGCGCCTGACGTACCCCAAAGACAAACTCTCGTTTGCCGTTCTCCTAATCAACCCGACCCCGACATCTACACACGCCATCCGCCACCGCTTCGAACGCGCTCGTCCTGGCGCCCAGGTCAAGATTTACACAAAGACCTTCGACGACGATGTAATCACGTTTGCCATGGCCCCGAGCCAGGAGACGGTCTATGAGCTGCAGCCGCTTCGGCAATCTTCACTCGCACGTGCGCGTAACTACCTCGTCCAGTCTGCTCTCCTCGACAAGCATGATTATGTGCTCTGGCTCGATCCGCGTCTGGCGAGCGCTCCCCCGACCCTTCTCCAGGACTTGATCCAGGTGGATGCGGACGTTGTCGTGCCTAACACGCTCTCGCGGCAAGATAACGAAGAATGGGGCCATGACAAACGCAATTGGCAAGAGACCCAACTCTCGCGGACCCTTCAGGATGAGGTGCCTGAGGACTTTGTCTTTATGGAGGGTAAGACAGAAGAGGACAAAAAAATATCCAGTCAGCAGTACTGACCGACTGGATGACGTGATTGATTTAGGATGGATTGAATTTGTGACACATCGTCTGCTCATGATGGACATGCCCTCCGACGTGGGCATGACGAAAGTGGTTCTGGACGGCATCGGTCCTCGCTGCATCCTCACGAGAGCAAGCGTGCATCGCGAAGGTATCCTATTTCCGCCGTTTCCATACCAACACCAGATCGACTCGGAAGGATTTGCAAAGGCGGCCAAGGCATCAGGATACGAAGTGTATGGTTTGCCTGGCTACAAGGTATACTATGATCCTCCTGATGGTCACCAGGATTGATCATGCTTGGTTTCAGCTTGCAATCATCGTTATTTTTTTGTTTGAGTTGGTGCCTTCTCTTTTAACAGTATATATCCCCACCAACATGACGTGTATTATAGTTCTTAATAAAATTGGAAAAGGGTGGTTACGATTGACAAAGGTGTAATAACATGAGAAGATGATTTGAAGGTATATCAGGTGGAATGAGCCAATGAGAGCGAGATATGGGATGGTGTGTCCAAGAAGACGAAAAGAAGGTTTGCGTTTGGATAGCATAGAAAAAGAATAGCCCCCAAAAGGTGTGCGGTGTATAGAATTACCGAATTTGTTGCTGGGGTGCTCTGCCCTGGCTCTGAATGATTTAGAGCCCCGTCCGATTGTAAGCGAAAAAAAAAGTAAACACGTTTGGCCCCCCAGATCAAATTCACACTCGTCTCTTTTACTTTAACTCTTCTCAATCATAATGTCTGTTCCTGGTAATTATTCATCTACTATACCATCCCACTTTATTGTGTAGCTGACACGTCATTTAGTTGCCTTCAACGACATTGGCAAGCCCGCCAAGGATCTCTTGTCCAAGGACTACCCCATTGGTGGTGTCAAGCTCGAGGTCAAGACCACTGCTCCCAACGGCGTGGTATGTATAATTAAAAGGGTATATTTTCGCGTTTTACTCACACAATGATCAAATAGACCTTCAAGGTCAACGGTCAGCGTGACAACAAGACCGGCATCATTGTTGGTGACCTCGAGACCAAGTACGCCGACAAGGCCAAGGGTGTCACCTTCACTGAGGCCTGGACCACCTCCAACCACCTCAACGGCAAGATTGAGCTCGAGAACAACCTTGCCAGTAAGTCACGCTCTCTTTTATACGTCCCTTGTTAACCCCGCCCGCCTTTTGTTCTGCAGAGGGCCTCAAGCTTGAGCTTCTGACCTCGCTCCTGCCCTCCGTCAACGAGAAGGGTGCCAAGATCAACGCCACCTATAAGCAGCCCAACGTCCACACCGTTGCCACCCTCGATGTCTTCAAGGTACCTTCACTTATTTGAAGCGCGTCTGGAACCTTCTAATTTATTCTTTTTGCACAGACCCACTTCAGCGTCAACTCCGTCGTTGGTCACCAGGGTTTCCTTGCCGGTGGTGAGGTCTCCTACAACGTCCTCGATGGCAAGGTAATTAATAAACATATAAAAGGAAACGTGTGTCAAGAGTCTAAACGATACGCGTAGATCAACCGCTACAACGCCGCTTTCGGTTACTCTGCTCCCGAGTACGCTGTTGCCGTTCACGCTTTGAACAACCTCAACAGCTATGCTGCTTCGTACTACCACCGCGTCAACAGCGACCTCGAGGCCTCCGGTAAGGCTTCGTGGGATGCCGCTGGCAGCAACGCCGTCGCTCTTGAGGTTGGTGCCAAGCTCAAGCTTGACAGCTCTGCTTTCGTCAAGGGCAAGATCTCCAACGCTGGTGTCTTGGGTGTCGCGTAAGTTTTAGAAGAATCCAGGGTTGAGCATATACTCACTTTCCTTTTAGTTACACCCAGGCCCTCCGCCCCGGTGTCAAGGTCAACCTTGGTGCCTCCATCGACACCACCCGCCTCAACGAGAACGCCCACAAGCTTGGTCTCTCGTTCACCCTCGAGAACTAATTTTACACTCGTACCTAGAAAAATGGCAGACGCTGCATTTGTTCCAAGAAGTACATATAAGAAAAAAAAATCCTTGTCCATTGCCAAAAACATCATTTTATTTCGATATTGGGCTAAAGGGGGGTATGTGCCAGAGAGAAAGGCAAATCGCTATCTTTGGAGGAGCGACGTCTAGTACTCGACCTCATCCTCGATCTCAGATTCACCGAGAGAGTCAGAGCCGACCTCCTCATAGTCCTTCTCGAGCGCAGCCAGGTCCTCACGGGCCTCGGAGAACTCGCCTTCCTCCATACCCTCACCCACGTACCAGTGGACGAAAGCACGCTTGGCGTACATCAAGTCAAACTTGTGGTCGAGGCGAGCCCAAGCCTCGGCGATTGCGGTCGTGTTGCTAAGCATGCAAACGGCACGCTGGACCTCGGCGAGATCACCACCAGGTACAACCGTAGGGCGCTGGTGGTTGATGCCGACCTTGAAACCAGTAGGGCACCAGTCGACGAACTGGATGGTGCGCTTGGTCTTGATAGTGGCGATCGCGGCGTTGGTGTCCTTGGGCACGACGTCACCGCGGTACAACAGACAGCAGGCCATGTACTTGCCATTGCGGGGGTCGCACTTGACCATCTGGTTGTTGGGCTCAAAACACGACGTGGTGATCTCGGGCACGGACATTTGCTCGTGATAGGCCTTAGCGGATGAGATGATGGGTGCATAGGTCGCGAGCGGGAAGTGAATACGAGGGTAGGGCACCAAGTTGGTCTGGAACTCGTTCAGATCCACGTTAAGCGAGCCATCGAAGCGGAGCGAGGCTGTGATGGACGAGACGACTTGGGCAATCAAGCGGTTCAAGTTGGCATACGTAGGACGCTCGATGTCCAGGTTGCGACGGCAGATATCGTAGATGGCCTCGTTATCCACCATGAAGGCACAGTCCGAGTGTTCAAGCGTGGTGTGGGTAGTCAGGATCGAGTTGTAGGGCTCAACAACGGCAGTGGACACCTGCGGGGCAGGGTACACCGAGAACTCGAGCTTGGACTTCTTGCCGTAGTCGACAGAGAGACGCTCCATCAGCAGGGCGCCGAAACCGGAGCCGGTACCGCCACCAAAAGAGTGGAAGACGAGGAAGCCCTGCAGGCCGTTACAGTTATCGGCGAGCTTGCGGACACGGTCGAGGACGGTGTCGACGAGCTCCTTGCCGATGGTGTAGTGACCACGGGCATAGTTGTTGGCAGCGTCCTCCTTGCCGGTGATGAGCTGCTCGGGGTGGAACAGCTGGCGGTAAGTGCCAGTGCGGACCTCGTCCACGACGGTAGGCTCCAGATCGGCAAAGACGGTACGAGGCACATGCTTGCCGGCACTCGTCTCGCTGAAGAAGGTATCAAACGAGTGGTCGGACGTGTCCTTCTCGCTGGGGATGCGGCCGTCGGGTTGGATTCCGTGTTCCATGCAATACTACGCCATAGATAGTCAGGGGGACCTGCCTCGCTATTTTGCAGAAAACCCAAACACACATACCAGTTCCCAGCAGCTGTTACCGATTTGGACACCGGCCTACATCCGATAAAAAACGCTGTCAGTACCCCGCTTGCATATGAAAAAAGCCAAAAGGATTTGCGCCTGTATAAAGCACGCGCTATATAACGTACCTGACCAACGTGAAGACTGATGATTTCTCTCATGGTAAAGGTAAAAAAAAAGTGATATATAGATAGATGCGGGTG
>VAFG01000311.1:336112-369002 GCA_013461545.1 Syncephalastrum contaminatum | reverse complement strand
TGTTTGATGAAAGTCCGGAGTTAGGGCGAACGTTAAAGAAGAAAAAAAAAAAAAAGAAAGGAATCGGTTTGGCAGGGTTTATAAAATGGGAGGATGCGCGCGGGCGAAAAGGAACGACGTAACTGCACGTTTTGACTTTCCGCATGGCGTCTAGCGCAAAATCCTGCGTGCACCCCTCCCAGCCATAAACTTACTCTCACTCGCTCTAACGCAACCCACCTGCATCAGCCCATCCTTTGCCCGGACTTCCTTTTTTCTTCTCTCTTCTTCTTTTTCTCCTTCCAGGAACATCCTCCTAGAGCAAGCACCGCAAGCAAGCATGTTTGTATATAGACGAATAGATTGTTACAGAAACATGCAATAAATATGAGTAAGAGTTTATCAAGACATGAGGTCGACCCCAACGCTTTGAAGTGCATTGACGGCCCACGCGGGATATTTGTTCCGATCTCCAAAATAGTTGGCGAAAAACTGCTTAATCCACGCCGGAAACGCGTCGGCCTCAATAGCACTGCGCATCTCCTTCATCAATCGCAGCTGGAACGCGACATTGTGAATCGACACTAAATGACAGCCAACCGTGTCGCGCGTCGCGACCATATGCACATACGCGCGAGTATAGTTTTTGCAGGTCGAGCACTCACAGTCTTCCTCAAGGGGACCAAAGTCATTGGCAAACTTGCCCGATTTGAGTGATAAGATGCCCTTCATCGTAAGCGCGTTGCCAAAGCGCTATGTGGTGACAGACGGAATAATGAATACCATTGTGGAAAAACGCGTGCTTTGTTTGTCTTACCGCTGTTCTGGTAGGGTAGACACAGTCAAACATGTCAACGCCGAGTGCGACGCAGACGACCAAGTCTTCCGCGTAACCGACACCCATGCAGTAGATGGGCTTGTGTTTGGGTAGCATATCGGTACATTGGCTGACTCTAAATGAGAGAGTGAACGTGTTATATAACACATGCTTGCACATTTTTACATTATTATAAAGTATAATAGCACTTACATCCGCCAGAATGCATCCTTCTCTTCTCCGCCAGAGAGACCGCCGACGGCATATCCGGGTGTGTCACGCTTCACCATCTCTTCAACGCATTTCCTTCGGAGCTCCTTGTCCAACCCGCCCTGGATAATCGCAAATAGATTTTGTCGCTCCGGGTACTTGTGTGCCTTAATGCACCGGTCCAGCCACCGGATCGATCGCCACATTGCTTCTTCCACACGGGGTCCCGTTGTCAACGATGAGATCACGTCGTCGAGCTGCATCATGATATCCGCGCCAATTGAGTTCTGCAGGTGCATCGAGTGCTCCGGTGTCAGCATCATTAGCGACCCGTCGTGCGGTGATGCGAACTGCACGCCCTCCTATTGAACTATTTTAGTGTGCTTTTTATATATGTATTTTTTCTGCAAACCTCCGTGATCTTGGCCAGCTTCAAAAGTGACACCATTTGGAATCCGCCACTGTCCTACATAGTATAATAAGAAGAGAGTGGTTAATTCAGCTTGTACTAAAAAGAAGAAAAATCATTTGACAGGTGTCCCTTACCGTAAGGAGATTCCGATTCCAGTTCTGGAACTTGTGTGCACCGCCCACAAGATCCAGAGTTTCCTGGCCTGGTTTCAGACCCTGCATAGACTCGAGTTAGTCACGTAAATGTTGTCATGTCGGTCAACGTACCAGATGGTATGTGTTGTTGAGCATAATTTGGCAATTCAACTCCTCAAGCTGGTTCGGGGTCAGACCCTTCAAGGTGCCCTGCGTGCCCACGGGCATAAACACAGGCGTGCTGACAGGGCCATGCGGAAGCGTTAAAATGGACGATCGTGCCTTAGTGGTTGAGCAGCGCGCCAACGTTTCAAACTTGAGCGCACTGTGCATTACGGGAAAGGAGGGGAAGGCTGGAGTGGCTTATTTGTATTTGCTACTGCTTCTTTACTGAACTGGTACAACTTGTTCTGTTCGTCGTCGGTCTCCGGATGTGTTCGGTTTCAAATTATATTATTGTAATACATATCCTCCCCCGATCGCCCTTGATAATACTTGATTCTATCACCAAGTGCAGCGTGCTTGGTTATGGCCTTTCTCTGCCGCATTTGGAAGCGCAAAGGCTACAAGATGAACTATTGCAAGTCCTACCTTTGAACTACTATTTCTATCCTTCAACATGAATATTAAACTTATACACCAACCATATACGCGCACAGAGCTTGTATGCAGCCCCTCCTGGGCCACGCTTTCCACTACGCATATTCTCTCTTCTTCATTTTCTTTCGTTCAGCCGCATAAACAATAGTTCACTCCATTTTGACACATTTTGACGTCAGTTTCGAACTCTTGTTATCCATTATGTGGCTATGATTTACTTTTAACGACGCTATTCGCGCTTGTGCGTTTTTGATGCCGTCTTCGCTCGGCTGTGAAATTAAATGGTATAGCTGCCAGTGTGTACTGAGCGCCAAGTATAATAGGCTGTCTTTGCTAGTTGTGATGTTCAATTTTCATGTACGTACTTATATATGAGCTTCGTCATGTGTGCATAATTCATTACGATATGTCATTACAATCCTGCACGTATTGTATACGATAGGTAAACAATGGTCACTCAGATGCAAAAGAACAGTGCATATGAGATGTACTACCGTGCGATTCATAGATGTACACAGCTATTGCTTTGATTATGTTTACACAAAACTTCACCTTTACTCCAGGCGTTAAAATGGGAAAGGAAATGGTGCGCTATTGTATTACGTATTTATGTAAAAGTGGCAGATTTAAACTGCATACATATGTAATCTAGTGCCGAGCCGACTACTATGTATATATATTGATGTGTACGTGTGCGGAAATGTATTGGCAAGAGGACTCGATATATCTAAATGGAACCCGAATGCTGGGTTACATTGGCACACATATGTCTATTGTTGTAATATTTATCTGTTGATAGTTTTGATGGTGTGCCACCGATTCAGGGGTCGGTTTATCACTAAAAGAAAGAAACTCGGAGACTCCACATTTCCAATTCATTTTCCTTTTCAACTTTATATATAAAAAGGAGTCTCGTTTGTTGCTCAGTTACCCACCTTTTCCATGTCGTTGGCTACTCCTGTTGCTAATAGCAGCAATGCCACTGCCGTTTGTAATACACCTGCTTGCATCGAATCCGCAAAAGATATCCTCAGTTTCATCGATTTCAATACCCATCCTTGCGATGATTTCTACCAGTATACCTGTACATACAAAGTTCAGTGCGGGTGAATGGTGGTCTTACGTTTCCTAAAAATTAGGTGGCTCTTGGCTGAAAAACCACGCCGTGCCGGATGATAAAGGCTGTAAGGAAATAATAAACAAAAACAAATCATGCATTAACCAAGGTATCACAGTTATGAGTGTCATAGTTGACCGGCAAGACCAAAACTACCACCAGCTCATTCAAATTTTGGAGGGCTCATACGAATCCATGCTAGAGAGCATGGACAAGCCGCCTGCTGATTTTGGCTTGAGCGAGCGCGAGGTAGATAAAGCAAATTTTGGCAAAGTCCAAGACTATTACAAGGCATGTATGAACACACAAGCCATTGATGCTCTGGGGCCGACGCCTATCTACCCGTATCTGGCAAGACTTTACGCAGCCGCCAAGACGAACGAAAGTGGAGTTACAGATTTGCTCAAAGAATCGCTTCAGCAAGGGGTACAACCCCTCGTTTCGGTCTCCATTGACGCCGACGACAAAAATCCTGAAGCGTACGCTGTCTCCATCATGCAACCCAATTTGGGACTGCCTTCGAAAGACTATTATAACCAGCCTGCCACCCTCGACACGTACCGTGACGGTCTCACGCAAATGCTTACGTCCGTATTGGGCCAGAACGATACCGATCCACTGCGCGCCAAGAAGGCGAAGGAAGCCGGTATTGCACTTATGGATGCCCCTTCCATTGCGGCTATGGTGCGCCGTGTCGTTGATTTCGAGACGAAATTAGCCAACTTCAGCGCCAGCAAGTAAGTTCACGCCATGCATAACTAACTGCAATTTGAGGCTCAATCCGTGAGTAGAGTTGATACTCAGGACCCCCTCGTCATGTACAACATGATGCAGCTTGACGACGTCCAGAACAAATTCCCGCTTATGGACTGGCGTCGCTTCTTTTCGGGTTTTGCCGACCCGGCGATCCCTCAGCAGATGATTGTGTCTACCCAGTCGTACCTTGGTAACTTGACGCAGATCATTGTGAAGGGCGAGGTCAGCAAGGACCTGATCCGTGACTTTTTGGTGATGCGTGTCATCAAGGGGTGGGCGTACGCGCTGGACAGCAAGACGTATACGGCATACAAGACCATGCAAAACAAGATCAGCAGTGGCTCCACAGCCCTGAAAAAGCGTTCCCAGGAGTGTATCGAGGATACTAATGAGTCCTTTGGCCAGCTCATCGCGCGTTATTTCGCCCTCATCAACGGCCAAGCAACAGCAGAATGGCGGACAAGAGCGAATGACTACCTGACGCTCCTGCAAGAAATCTGGCTGAACCGTCTAGGCTCGAACGACTGGCTGGATAAGGAGACCCGCGCCAAAGCTATCGAAAAGGTACCTGCAGATCATATTGTTTATGTTTACATTTGCTGATCCCAAACTTTGAAGGTGAACAAAATTACGCATGATGTTGGCTACAGCATCAAGACACCCGACACCCGCTTGCCTTCATCTCTCAAGGAATACTATGCCGAGGCACAGATCCACCCAAACACATTTTTCGAGAACGAGCATTCACTTGTTAAAGAAGATTTGCATCGTGATTGGAAAAAGCTGGGCACCAAGGTGAACAAGGAAGAATGGCTTATGAATCCAGTCGAAGTCAATGCCTACTACACGCGCACGTTTAACAAGGTTCGTGAAAGCTAATTATATCGCGCAGCAGATGTTTTAATCTATACACAGATGGTAGTCCTCTCTGGCATGCTTAGACCGCCCTTCTACAACCACACCAACCCGGCCTACCTCAACTTTGGCAGTATCGGCACCATCATTGGTCACGAGCTCTCGGTATGGACACGCGTCCGTGGAAGCATACACACATTTGTTTGTACTAATATACACGCGTATAGCATGCATTTGATAACACCGGACGACTGTATGATGGCGATGGAAAGATGGTGCAGTGGTGGACGAGCAAGACAGAGCAAGAGTTCAATGAAAAAGAGCAGTGTTTCATCAGTCAGTACAGTAACTTTACCGTCGTTGGACCTGACAACAAATCCATCAACGTCAATGGCAAGATGACGCTGGCAGAGAACCTGGCGGATAACGGTGGCGTAGCTGCTGCGTACGACGCGTTCCTCCAGATATGGAACGGTGGACCGCTCGCCAAAGAGAAAGCAGAGCATGTACAGTTACCTAACATCAATATGACTGCCGAGCAATTGTTTTTTGTCAACTTTGGACGGACGTGGTGCAAGAACACGCGGCCTGCGGAAGCGGCTCGCCAGGTGCGTCTTTTATTATTTATGCCTGTTTGTTTTACTGATCTGATGGGTATGCTCTTAAATAGGTGTATACAGATGTGCATTCGCCAGACAAAGTACGTGTCAACGCGGTGGTGCAGAACTCGGTCGAGTTTGCCAAGGCCTTCCAGTGTCCTGCCAATTCACCGATGAATCCTTCCAACAAGTGCAAGATATGGTAGAACGTACCTCTTTTGTCTCTAGAATCTATTTGCTTCCATTCTGCTCTTTTTTGTTGTCGCCTTTACTATCAGAGGTCGTTTTGTTTGAGAAGGGCGAGATGCTGTTATGGAAGTTTGTCCAATGCGACGCTGCTGGTTTGTACTGGCCACCGATAGTGCTCATAGTCTCCAAATTGCGATTGAGGTGACCGAGGTTGGTGGTGAGTTGTTCAAGTTGCTGTGCTGTTTGATTCAACAGGGCAGCGCGCTCTGCTTCGAATGGTGTTTCTCCCATTGAAAGAGAAAGAGTGCAATTCAAAGAACGAAAAGAAAAGCGACTTGCTTTCTTTTATTTCTCTCACACCACTCCATAATGGCCACCAACAAACGGTTAAGAGGCGTCAGCGTTGCTTTACCCTTCTACACATACAACAGCGCGTCACCTCTGACAGGCAAGAAGGCTTCCGATTCAGACCACACGCATCGATGGACCATCGCAGTCAAAGGCTTTGACACGGACCTCAGCTTCTGCATCAAAAAGGTCGTCTTTCGACTTCACGACACATACCCCAATCCCGCCCGCAGTAAGTCAGTCTCGAGATCTCATGACTACTTAGATGCTTACTTCTTTGGTCAGCTATCGAACAGCCCCCATTTGAGGTGCACGAAACAGGATGGGGTGAATTCGAAGTCGCGATCAAGATCTATTTTCAACCTGTAGCCAACGAGAAGTCTGTCCAAGTATACCACCACCTCCGTCTTCACCCATACCAGGACGATCCCTCTGGAGGCCCATGGCAAAAAGACAAGCCTGTTGTCAGTTTTTGCTATGATGAGTTGGTAAATCTTGCAGCTTATCAAAACCCCTCCTTCCTAATGGTGTCATGATAGGTCTTTAATGAACCAACCGAAGCATTCTATCAAGTCTTAGTTGACAATCGTATTGTGAACACATCCGGAGGACTGCCTTCCAAAAAGTACACGGGCAAGGACGTCAATGTACCACCGTTCAGTCTCCAGCTTGAGCAGGAGGAACTGGCCAAACTCGACCAGGCCCAGCGTGAGATCAACGAGCAGATCATTGCCTTGCGGCAACGGAAAGAAAGTTTGGATAGTGAAAAAGCAAGAGCGAGTTAACGGTGTATGTATATAAAAAGGTGATTAATGAACATATATATGTAATAAGAAAAACACAACACTTTCTACATGGACCGGCGGCCTTCCGATGTTGTCTTGGGGAGGGTATTGGATTTCTTTGGCTGCTTGACGCCAACGACGCCGCCGCCCATCGACACACTGTGCGTATTCGTCGCACCGCTTGTCTGTTTCCGCCGAAGCACGTTCAAGCCGCCGCCCTTCTTTTTCCTGTTCACCATGGCTGGGCTCGCGTCCTTTGTGTTTTGCTCACGCAGTCGTTGCGCATGTCCCACAATGCAGCTGATCAGGTCGTTGTATGTCTCTGCATCCATCATCAGCTGCTCTCGTTGGTCGAGAAGGTATCCTAGATATTCAGATGCTTGTCGCTGCAGTCGATTGAGCTCCACCACCATGGCCTGTAGCTTTTCGTCGGGGAAAATGCGTATGGTATCTAATACGGATCACCATCAGAAACCAGCAATACGAAATTCCTTCTATACCTTCTGTCAGCTCGCAATAAGCCTTTGCAATGTCAATATCCAGCTCTGGCTCTTCTTCCACGACCTTTTTGGATGAGCTGACTTCCTCACTGTGTCGTACTTGAGTCGACATCCCTGACAGCGAGGCGGAACGGACGTGGCTCGCAGAGGACCGCTTCTCGGCTTCTGCCATGGACATGGTCCGATTAGTGTCGTTGGTATCAATGTGTGATTGAGGTCTCCGGTGTGCACCGTTCATCATGGGTGATTTGCTTCCCAATCCGCCCGCGTTCATTTTCTAGATGTTCGGTGTTAGTCGATACTCGGCACTTTATATTAGTACACACCTCATCATAGTTGATCGTAACACCCAATGCGTTGAGATAGGCACGGTTCGTTTCAGAGCGTGTCCACTGAAACTGGCCAATGGAGCCTGTGATAGGGTTATAAAAGACTGAATCTCTTGAAAGCTTGTCCCAAAGCTCAACACTGGACGACTATGTAAGAACAATGCCGACCTTTAACGCGTATCTTTAGATATACCTGCATGGTGTGCATAGGATGTTGGGATCTTCATTCAAAGAAGAAGGGGATGCCACATGCACTTGACTGGAAGGAGAGCCGAACAAGGTGCCGAGGTAATTGCCTACGTATCCAGCGATACTTTCTAGACTAGCGTCGTTCTCCAGCATAGAGACCTAACAAATACTAATGAGGACGTGTCCTACCCAAAGTACCTTGGCTACTCACATACTCTTCATACTCGAGCGGGCTGGCAGGCTCCAAAAGAGGGCTCTCAGGTGCCTCGACAAAGGCGTTCTCGTCCGGCATGTCCTCAGCCGCTTCGAAATCGTCAAAATCGCCAAATTCGTCGTCCTCCAGAGGCTGTGAATCGTCAAAGTCACCAAAATCACCAAAGTCATCATCCTCGCCATCGGCTGGCGGAATCGCTTCCTTGGCGGAGTCCTCAGTAGTGGCTTCTGCCACATTGGTCGCCTCTTGGGTCACTTCCTTTGGATCCTCTTTTATGTCGTCTTTTGTCGTATCGCTCATAGTAAAGGTTTAAAGGAGCGGGGGAAAAAAAAAATCAAGCAGCGCTCCCGTTTTTAGGTTGGCTGGCGGATCCCATGACGCTCTCTCCACTTTATTTGCCTTTGACAGAATATAACATTGGCTCTACTTTTGTATGTAAACATGCTCACTGATGTGCAATGTCTATCACTCGCGTTTTCGAAGGCTACTATGATGACACAAAGTACGGGATGATCATCACTTTCAAAGTGGTCTACAAGTCCCGAAGAATATCACGCGTAGATAGCAGTAAATGCGCCTTTATAATTTTGAGCTACATGTAAAGGCAGAGGACGCTTATGTTGTCAAAGTCAAGGCAGCATAGGCTAAATCGAGGACTGGGCATCGCCACGGTATTGGAGTAATAGTACGTTAGAGAGAAGCGAAATTACAGCTCAGCCTCTGACGTCAGCCTATCACTGGGCTGGGCTGAATGAGGTCGAAGAGGCGGGCCAAAAGAGTTTCTTGTCACCTAAACAAAATGTCGACCCTCCCGCGTACGATTAAGAATGTCCTCAAGGCGGGCCCTCTCAACTCGCTCAAGCAAATGAACACTATTGGCGATACAAAGTACGGTGCTCTTATTGGCACTGATCGCAACGGCAACAAATTCTTCGAGAACAACGACGAAGTGTCCGGTACATTATATCTATTTTAATCCAATCGCTTGCCAAACCCTAATGCGACACCATTATTTAATCAGGCCGTGAACGCTGGGTTGAATTCGCCAGCTCAGAACCTGACAGTGCTGATATTGATCCTGCTTGGTATGTCTTACGAGCTCACAATGAATGATTCCACTTATATAGCGTGAAATAGGCACATGTGGATGGCTCGCATGGTGCAGGAGCCCCCGACGGAGATGCCCTTGGAGCCCAAGAAGTGGTGGGGCCAGCCTAGCCCTAACTTTACCGGCTCCCGCAAGGCCTTCAAGACGTACAGCACTACACAGCCCAAGGTCACTGGTTGGGAGCCCACCGTTCGCGCTAGACAATAAAACTATTATCCTTTCTTTCTTACCGTTCTCTTCATCCACAAGTACATATAAAAGCGCTATACAAAAAAGAGAGTGAGGGGAGACTTGCCTTCTTTCTTTCTATTATTATTATTATCTAGTCATGCAAAAGAAGCCAACAAGAGAGAAAGAGAGAACGGGGAAGGGGAACAATGCTATGCACGAGTTCTAGGTGCATGGAGAGCCCGACTTCCCGAGACGGAAATCTTCCTTCCGTCGTCCCGTCCTTCTTTGCTTCTCTTTTCTTTTCCCCGTCATGCTCGAGCCTGACCCTCCCATTCAGGCTCTTGCGCCCGGTAGCCCAAGGACTGTTGGCCTCAGTCCAGACCCAACTGTTCCTTACCTCAACGCTCAATGGTAAATGCCTTACCTTATCGTGTCCTTCTTAGCTCAAAAAAGAACGAACACGCAAACCCTCAGGTTCTATGCAGCCGATCGTCCTCTCGATCCCAATCCGGCCACACCACCCAGCGGACAGCTCCATCGCTCACCTTCCAGTTCGAACCTCCAGAAAACAAAAGCACCGACGATCTGGCTTCCGTTTTCCCAAACTGACTCGGACGCGCTTGAGCGGGCCTTGGACGTACGTAACTCTCTTTCCCTTTATATTATTATCGAGATTGGCTAAACTCCACCCGTCTTTACAGAGCGATGACATTCATACCACCGTGCCTGTCAACGAGGACCATCTATTCGAGGTCAAGGTATTTTACCGCACGTTAAAGCCTATCTATTGGGACGGCCCGACATTTGCCGTACGACGCGCAACGTGGTTTATGCAAGGTGACAGCTCAAAATGGGTTCCCTGTGAGGAAGGTCTGTCCCAGCAGATTGAGTCTGGCTATCGGTAATATTTGCGATATACTGTCGTAGTGTGTTTGTAACCCAATCTCCTCTTAGGAAACATAAGCCCTACAATCACGAGGTTGGGTCGAGTACAAGTGTGCAAAACAAGCGATCCTCCTTTCCAGTTGCCAAGGCAGACGACGTGGAAACTTCCATGGCAACCGTCGAAGAAAAAAAGCTCGAACAGACGTTAGCCAAACAACCCGTCGAGCGGCAATGGAATCTACTCGGCCCTTATCTCGGACAATATGTCGCCTACACAGGCAAAAACACGGCTTGGCTACTCTCGTAAGTCCGCTCCTGTCCCTTTTCCCTCAATTAACAGCAAGTCCAGTAATAGCACCAGTAGCAAGCTTGCCAAAACCATCATCACACGCCTCACCAACAAGCAGAATCTCGGTGGAACGCGCCTCATTCGCGGGTACGCCGAGGTCCAAAAGCAGCTGACGCGGTCGCCCTCATCCACGCCCGCGCCGCCTCCCGGTGACACCTCGTCGGAAAGCGAAGAAGAGGAACTCGTCCAGGATACGATGGAAAGCACAGATTTTGTACGTAAGATTGACCATCTGGTTTTGGTTGTTCCTGGCGCAGGACAACGTTTCTCGCGGCAGGATATTGTGCGCGGTATGTAGCCCCGTCAGTCTGCAGTGACATAAGACTCACTCCTATATCAGATGTGAATGACTTGCGCAAGTCGGTCAAGTCTGTATATACCACCGCTTGCGCCCTCAGCGGAATTGTGGATCGCCCGAACGGTATTCAGTTTTTGCCCGTACCCTGGCGACAGGAAATCCGGTTCGGCACTTCGACCGAAGAAGACGAGGTCGAGGCTGACCTAGGTATGCCAAACGGTGACGATGGCTGCCCGACCCTCGAAGAGCTGACGGTCGATAGCGTACCCAATATACGCACCATGGTGTCAGACGTTATTATGGACAGTGAGTGTTGAAGACGATATGGTACTTCATGTCTAACTGGTCCCTCAGTCCCCTTATACCTTACGCCTAAATACCGAGAACAAATGTCCAATGCGATTTGCAAACAACTTAACGCGACCTTCCTCGAATTCGTCAGCCGTAACCCAGACTTTTTGGAACGCGGCGGTAAAGTATCTATCATTGGGCATTCCCTTGGGGTACGTTGAAAACCGATGCGCGTGTCTACTTGTACTTATACGGTGCTAGTGCTCTGTGGCATTCGACGCCCTTACAATGCAGCCCATGACGAGCGCGCCACCTACGCAGCAAGAACTTCTTGCTGCCCTGCCTGATCGATTGTTCAACTATCGGTCAGCAACGACACTTTTGTTTCCTGTCGAGAACTTTTTTGCTCTTGGCTCTCCCGTCGGTGTTATGCTGCTCCTCAAGGGCTATCGCGTCGCAGCGCGCAAGTCGAGGCAACTGACCGTGAGCCGGTCTCCATCGGTAGGATCCTTTCACCGAACGTCGCGCTCGTCCGCGCAAATTCCCTGCTGCTATCCAGCAGCGTCCAACGTGTACAACATATTCCACAAGGTAAGCCATGCGGCATGGGACCTTAATTGGGATGCTCATAATGTATCTCTATAGTCGGATCCAGTCGCCTATCGTCTCGAGCCGCTGATTTCGCGCCAGTTCGGCACAAGCACAAAACCCGCCAATATACCCAATATAAAGGAACTTCTCAAGCACGGCGTCGACATGAAGAAGAGTGCCTCGAGCGGCGGTGGTATCACTAATCGTGCGGGAGCCATGTATGAGTCGTTCAAGATTGGCATAGCGACCAACATGGTGATGCGCGGCCTCGGCCTGTCGCGCCAGCAAATTTACAATGACATGCACCCTGATAGCAGCAGCGATGACGAAGAAGCAGAAGAGTCAGAACATGAAGGCGATCTGGCCACATCATGGCCCGCGTCCGCAAGACAGACCCATACCCGGTCCAGTAGTGACTCTGCCGTGCACATGTCATTCGCTAATAACGCGCAGCGACCGGGAAGTCCCCGACGATCGCCACCTGCTAACCTCGCCGTACAATCTCACTACTCAGACGGTGCGCGGCGGCTGCGTATGCTTAACGTGTCTGGCCGTGTGGATTACTGCTTGCAGGACAAAAATACGGATAATCCGTACATGAATGCCTTTAGCGCTCATTTAGGATATTGGCAAGTAAGTATAAAAGAAATGGCTTTATATATATTTTGGAAAACTAACGGGGCAATGTGATACTTTCAAAGGACTTGGATATGGCCGCGTTTCTTGTGAAGGAGATTTATACTGTACATGCAGATTAGACAAAGGAAAAAGCTATATATATATATATCTGAGGCGCGAACATTTCACTGCACTCCAACAGGCTGTTGTTGCTGCTGCTGCTGTCTCTTGAGCTCGGCGCGCTTTTTCTTTTCAACGATACGCAAGAGATCGTCTTCGTCGTCCGAATCGTCGTCATCCGAGTCAATGGCAATGTGATACGTGGTCGGTGTGGCTGTGGTGGCGGTCGTGACGGCGGAGGCGGTGCATGTGGAGGGCGGCGCGGACTGAGGTACGGGCTGGAGAATATGGTTGGGTATAGCGGGTTCATTGATAAGATGAAGCGGGCGGGGTAGAAAGGTGCTGTTGAGCGGCATAGGAGGAAGGGATTGTCGATAGGCCGTATGGGGCATGGGCTGGGGTTGGGGTGGCAGCGGCGGAGAAGTGCGCAAGGAGAGAGAGTAAGAGGACGCAGAGGAGGGTAGGTTCATTTTGATGGAGGGAGTGTTGAGCGGACGAGGTTCAGGCATGGTGATTCCTGTGCTTTGCGACGTGTTCCGAGACAGGGCGGGTTCGGAAGAGCGCCAAGAGGCGGCCGAGCCGCGTGAGGATTTAGAGTCGGACCGATCCACGTCCCGTGCACCAAGGACAAGCGACGATCGCTGGTTGGTCAGCCGGGGGGCGCTGTGAGACGGCTTTAGACTGCTCCGGGTGCTGCTCGCGTCATCCTGATCGTCCTCGTCGTCGTCTTCGATAGGAATATCCGCGCGCGGCCAAGTGCCGATCACGATGGGCATGTCGAGAGCCAGCTCGGCACCCCTCGACGGCACTCGTAGGCGCACCTGGTAATAGATGCGAAGGAGCATGCTTTTGTAGCCGATGGTGGGGGGTGTGTTGGTAGGGATAGACATTTGGTGAGTGATGGATTGGGTAAAGTGGTTTGAGCGGTCGAGGTTGAGGTCATAGTCTGCTGATTTCAAAACATGTTCTTTCAAAAAGGAGTGCCTGCAGTGCCTGCATAGACCAAGGGATACAGTATTAGCATGTGTGTCTGTTTTTGGGCCAAGTGTACTCGATTTATAATCATGTGATACGAACCTGCCTGTTCGTTGGACATTGACGATGCGCACCAGCTGAACCTTGAGACCCTTTTTCGTGGACAAGGGCTTGCTGGGGGTTGTCAGGGTAACGTCAAGTGAAACGATATCGCCTCGGGTGAAACCAACGCGGGGCATGAGTGCTTTGAGGCTGTGCTTTGGCGTACTCCCGATCATCTCTTGGGGCTTGGTAAACTGGGGTGCTTCGATATCGAGATACTCGAGGATTGGTACGCGATACTCGGCACGACTGCAGAAGGCTTCAGGGACCATCGGGCGATCGAGGATGGCGGTGAGGGTATATCGGATATGTGTCTTCTTTTCAAACTATATCATTGTTGGAAAGCAACAGTAATCACAATGGGCATTGTGTGTGAGTGTGAAAAGTGGCGCAGGGACAAGATTAAGTAATTTGTGTGTGTGTACCTCCATTGCGCTTGGCAGGTCAAGGCCTTCAGGCACGATAAACTCAAAGGGGAAAGAATGCAGCCGTGGCTCGAGCACACACGGTTTTGTGTCTGTATCGCGAGCCACGGTCAGGGTTTGACTGCGGTTGAATAATGTAATCGTGTCTTTGTCTTTGAGATTGAAGCCTAGCTCGCCTGTAAACCGCAGCACGACATGGTTGGCTTTCGTCGGATGCTTCGGGTGAACGAGCACCTTGCCTGAACGATTTTATAAAGCACGATTATCAGCATTCATGCAGCATACATAACAGTGCATCGCAGAAGGAAGGAATGGCTTTGTAACCATTGCAGATAATGCCTCAAGCCAAACAGTGATAGTACCTTTCAGCGCTTCTCCTGGAAAGTAGAACTTTTCCTCATCAAGCGTAATGGAGACAGTGTTGGAGGATTTCACTCCGATGCGCATGGGTTGATTGAGAACGAGTGAAGAAGAGAAGCGAAAAAAAAAGGAAAAGAAGAAAGAAGAAAGGAAGAGAGGGAGAAAAAAGAAAACGACAACATTATGCTTTCATTTTGCCTGCAAGTGTAACGGAGAATCCGAAGTATACATCATCTGCAAAAAATACGCACACACGCACGCATGAGTTTAGCCGGTCGAATGGCCGCGCATATTCATTATTTTGAACTTACCTCTGTGGCGCCCACAGATCCACCGCCCCCAGTGACGCCAAACGTGGTCCATGTCTTCACATCTGTCGGCTCCAAGTCTGCCCATGACACACCGCTAGTCTTTTTTAAGTTAATCTCCACTTTGGTCGTCAGCGCTGTGAACTTGGAATTCTCAGGGTCGATGTCCTAACATGCTGTCGTCAGCATGACATATCTTTTTTTTTTCTTTTCTTTTTTGCACACGCTTATCAAATATGGTACGTACGTGGAACAGAGCAAACGTCTTTTTGTAGCGCTTGTTGTTTTTGATTTTGATGTCAATCGACACCGATCGAGTCTCAAACGTGACCTGCGTATCGAGCTTGTCTTTGGCAAAGATGCTCAGGATCACGTTGGTCTGTGTTTGATACCAGTCCTTGCGGCAATCGATCAGCTCTTCCTTATCCGATGCCTAACAAAAGGAAGAGAAAAAAAAATTATTAATGCCTGGATTGGAATCGATCCAGGTATGTCCGTATTGAAATTACCTTGTTACTGCCCACAAACAAGTGGTTGCCTTCTTTGCAGCCTGGGATCTTGAGAAACTCGTCAAACTCCAGCACACGGCGCTTGCAGCAGCTCCAGCCCTTGGAACCCTCATGGAATACGGGCGCACCAGGGTGATGCACGCATACAGCCTCACTGCCCGTGCCACGCGATGTGGCATCGTCGACATAGGTTTTGCCACATCCTCTCCGCTTGCATGTCGTACCAGGTGTCACGGGCACAGACAAGTCATCCTCCTCCTGTTCCAATTCCTCGGCCTTCTTCTTTTCATCGTTGGGCAGTGCTAGCTCTTCCATGCGCGCTGTCGCTTGCTGCACAACGGTGGGAGATGCAGTCGACTTTGCGGCCGATGAAGCGGCCGTGGAAGCAGCAGCAGCAGCAGGAGCAGCCGTGCCATAGACCTCGACACCATCCTTATTCACGCTCGTTGCTTGAGGTGCGGCAGCAGGCTTAGCTGCCTGGGGCTCAGTCTGCTTCTCCGTAGTATGCTTTCCAAAGGTGCATCCCGGAATCTTTAAAAACTCGTCAAACTCTGTCACACGCTTGTTGCAGCACGACCAGCCCTTGAGTCCTAGAGACCTGGCGTTGAGTGTTGTCTCCAGTTGTCGTCAATCACAATTTACCTTCGTGGAAAACAGGAGAGCCGCTATGGAATTGGCATGCTATTCACAAGTGAGTCAAAGCTTCCTCCAATATCCACAGCTTACCTTCGTCGGTGTTGGCCTGCTCGTTGAATTCCTTGCCACAACCTTTGTGTGTGCAGATTGACATCGCGTTGATCGTTCTGTGCGCAACAACAGCTCCTCCCTTCAAAAATAGTCTGATTTCACACTCCGCCTGTTTCCTTGTGGGACAAATTAGGAAATCCCTCGATTCTTCTAGCAAGACAGAAAGCACATGCTCAACATCCCATGTTTTTTCCTATTTTTATTAATGCTGTCAATATAATTCGATAATAGTTCCATTATTAATAGCTAGAGCAATGTATGATGGAAATGCGAGGGCAAGTGGTCTAGACAGGTTGCTCTCCATGTCCAATGCAAGCTGCCAAAATGGAAACATGTATATGCATCATATTTGTACTGGTCATCTGCGCGCATCAAGTCCTTTTTTTCCCTTCACTTAAGAGTTACTGTATATACTAATGTAAAGGAGCAGTATGAACTGAAAGCTACATAGTCATATTGGAGATTGCTAAGCAATGTATCCAAGGAACATCAAGAGACAAAATCACCACATAAGACTAGACGTGGCATATCATCTACCTGACCCACAAAGAGGGCTCGTGAGTCAACAAAGATTACTTAACTCCAAGAAAGATGGTTCATTCTGGTCATTATTGATGGATCGTCTCACGGTAGCACGTTCCCCGGTTATTAAAACAGTTCTACGGAGCGTACGGCGGCCATTTGATAATCGTGCCAGCTTCAGAACGCACGAACAGACTCACCTCGTTTATTGCTATCGTTTCCGGCATTATTTTTGAAAACAGCAATTAGCATGTCCTCGTTGTACTTCAGGAACCAGGATGAAAACAAATACAGATCGTGTATAGCTATCAATTGTTTTGGTGGCAATTGGATATTGTTACGCTAAAATCAGAAAATGAAGGCAGTATATTTACACATTGAGTAGCTGTATTAAATTTCTGACAGGTACCCCTTTAAAAATTATCTCCTCGTCATAAAAATGAAGTATGTCTGACTCATCTTATTGACTTGCTGCCAGGTGGTGATTATACGTCTTCCTTAGTACACATGTAAAATACCCATTAAGAGCGTCGCATACTCGTTTGATAGAGTCATCTATGGAAAACAGAGGCTCCGGCAGGCATAAATTCGAAAGATGCGCTGAAGGCTATGGACAATATGCCCATGTGACTGAGTTGATTTTTTCGTTTGTCCGTGCGTTGCTCGAGCGTGCCTGACAAGAAACTCAGCGCAGCAGCGATTACTGCTTCTTCCATTCTTATTTTCACTTCTTTTAGAGCAACACTATGCCTGCATTTGGTACAGACGAAAAGCCAATTGATACTTCCTACTATGAACTGCTTCAGGTCCCTGTGGACGCTGAAAAGATACAGATCAAGAAAGCCTATCGGTATGTTCCCTTTTTACCATTGCCAATGTCAATCTAATCGTCTTTCTTCACAGGAAATTGGCGATTGTAAGGATTTCTTGACAATGGCCATCCCGTATCTCATTCTTCTTATAATAGACATACCATCCCGATAAAAACAAATCAGAAGATGCTGAAGAAAAGGTACCAGACGAGTAGCCTTACGGGACCTTGACTTTGAGCTGACACACACAAAATAGTTTAAAGAAATCTCGGAAGCGTACCAAGTCTTGATTGATCCGCAGCTGCGAGCTCATTACAACAAGTACGGCAAAGATAAGGACCTGGCTCCTGAAGGTGGTTTTGCTGATCCTCGCGAGCACTTTCAGCAAATGTATGGCGGTGATGCTTTCCGAAGTAAGTTCTTTGTCATTATCAATACAACAGTTATTATTGCATTGATTGAGTATTGACATTCACTTATCATCAACAGATATCATTGGTGACCTGGCCATTGGTGAAATGTTTGGCAGTGCCATGGAAATGAATCCAGAGGATGTGAACGAAGAGGAAGACCCGACCAAGAAGGCTCAACAGAAAATGGACAAGGAGCAACTGGAGAAGATGCAAAAGGCCCAAAAAGAACGTATCGAGAAGCTTGCGGAACACCTGAAGCACAAATTGGCCATCTACGTCGAAGGCAGTGGTGATGCTGCCAGCTCCTTTGAAGAGCAAATCAAGAGCGAAACCGATAAGCTCAAGACGGAGAGTTACGGCCTGGAACTGCTGCATGCCATTGGCGGCGTGTATTCAAGCAAAGCCAAGCAGTCGCTAGGCATCAAGGGTGGTGAGATGCCAGGCTTCTTTACTGGCATGAAGCAGAAGCGTCACATCATGAAGGAGCTGTGGTCGACTGTCAAGAGCGCAATGGAGATGCAGGCGATATCTGAAATGGTAGCCAAGGCAGAAGCGGAGGGCATGGAGCAGGCTGAGCGCATGAAGCTCGAGGAAGAAGCCGTCAACCGCGTGTACAAGGCCTTGTGGCAGACATCCAAATTTGAGGTGGAGGCAACGCTGCGACAAGTGTGTGACGCTGTGCTTCAGGATAAGGTAAGTGTCCACGAGTATGAAGAACGGCATGAATATTGATGTGTCTACTGTACAATATAGTCTGTCGATAAGAAGACACGACACAAGCGCGGTGAGGCGCTCCGCATTATTGGATTTATTTACAAACACGCAGATGCGGACAAGCCCACGACGGACCTTACAGTCAAGGTCAAGGGACGATGAATTCATTAGTCTCTCTTAGATAGCCACCTTTTTTTTCTCTCTTCTCATATCTACCATACATAATATATTGCTACTCTTCCTCCAATGAAGCGCACTAAAGAACACGACGACAATGAACCATCCACCCCAAAAAAGCGACATCTTCCCGACCATCCTGTGCGATTAAGAATAGACGCCGACGCCGAGATCTGGCAGTCCATCAGTCTAGACAAGCTGGACATCAAGGCGCTTTACCAATTCATTAGGAATAAGGGTGACATTGCCATAGCCAACAGCGAGCAGTACGGCCTCTTATACCTGGCTGCGCACCACGAGAGCACCGAAGCACTGCGGATATTGCTGCTGCAACCCGAGCTGGAGGTAAACGAAAGGCACGGACCACACAAGGAGCTCGCGCTGCATGCGGCAGCTTCAGCAGGTCACTTTGATGCGGTCGAGCTGCTCGTCGAACACGGCTCGGATGTGAACGTGATCGATACCAACGGATATCTGCCCATGACCAACACCATTTTCTCAAAATCACTGCCCTGCCTCAGCTTTTTACTGGAACGTCAGTCGCGCGTCGATATACAAGATGACAAAGATAACACGCCCTTGCACTTGGCCGCCATGGTTGATTTCCCCGGTGCGATCGAACTACTCGTCAAGCACGGCGTTCCGCTAAACCAGAGCAACAAGCGTGGTTTATCGCCCCTGGCGATCGCTATTGGCCTGGGGCATATGCAAGTCATGCAGAAACTAATCGACCACGGCGCGGACGTCAATAGTGATTGTCGCATCGGCAAACTGCTGCACCACGCCATCACATGGAACAGGCTGGAAGCGGTACAAGCACTTATTAAAGCCGGCTGTCAGGTCGATGCTCTCAACCCGCTCGACGAGACTCCTTTGCTCGTTGCTGTGCAACAGCGCAAGATCGATCTTGTCCGGTTCTTGCTCGACCATGGCGCCGACCCATGTGCTAGCCACGGCGGACAGAATGCGCCTCTGCTCTATGCGGCAAATCACGGCTATACTGAACTCTGCAAGCTCCTCTTGACGCCTTCGACCTCAACTTTCTTTCTGCGGCGTGCTGCACAGATGGCTGAGCGCGCGCGATTTCCCGATACCGCCAAGGCTCTTTTAAGCGTGGTCGCTGAGCGACAGTGCGCAGAGGATGATATGAGCTCAGAGTCTCTTCCGTCCGCCGTGCTTACCGATCCTGATTTTGCTGCGTTAATCAACACATTTAGTGACGAGGAGTCTTCGCCTGCAAAAGATATGTAATATCATAACAATTCTTTCAGAAGTTTAATAATAATCTTGCATTTTGTACATGAATTCGGATTGCTTTACACACGTATCAATACACCGAACAAAAGATACACTTTCGAATATGAAGTATTCAGAGATAAAGGATGAATGAGATATTTTCTTTATTCGTTCTTCAATGCTTTTTATGCTGCCCAATACGTTAGAAGGACTAACTTGGTAATTAATTTGCATCATCATTCTGGCCAGTCATGTGTCTCTTTCTTGATGCGAGCGCCTAGATCGCTTTCCTTGTAAACACTCATAATTCTTGGTTCTTTTACAATCGCTCACTGGTGAAGTTACAGTAGTCGGTAGGTGCCTGTAAACGGGCTCGTAATCGGAAATAAGGAAAAAAGAGGTAGTCCAAGTTACTCACTATATTAAGATGATACTTCACTATCGGCTGGCTCAGAACTCGCCACTATATAGGTTGAATATCCTCTTTTGCTATTCTCTCGTCCCTTATTATACGTGCGCATATAACAACAAAAATAAATGTGTAAGTCCACTGTAGAACGAAATTTATATATACGTATATCTCTTTTAAACATATAAGAAAGCTGATGACGAAACGTCGCTTGTCCTTGGCTCATCGGCACCACGTATATTATGCATACATAGCTGTACGCTTGTTATATCACATTTCCCGCCAGCCAATCGCAGTACTTATTTCGTCCCTCTGCTTGATTACCCAATTTATATCAGCTACCCCATCAAGTGACAGGTTTACCTGAATTCCAGTTATTACCATACTACTCATGCTCATTTCATTGTCTTCAATTACTAAACGAAAGACATTGAATAACGTATCTATTACGGATGACTTAGGTAACACTGACAGACTATTCGATCTAATAATATTCAGTATATGGTAATTCGATGTGGAAAACACCCGAAGCTGTCCAATGATGAGTCAAAACGGCCGGAAGTCCGCCCGGCCGACGAATTGGTTGGCCCCCCTTCCATCTTGTATTTATCTGATTTTCTTCCCGTTTGATGACAAAAGATACTACGTTGGCTATTACCACTACCACTACCACCACGGCACCACCGCCACCAGCAACGACGGCTATTAGCTCCACAGAAAAGCTAATTTCGGCTTGTCTGGGTGCCTTTCTAACGTCGGTCCTCGTCACACCTATGGACGTCGTCAAAATGCGATTGCAAACACAGCATGTCCACGCCAAACCGCAGCAGGCACTTTTTCCCTCATGCTCCTGTATGCCTATCCCCAGTAACACGACAGCCGAGATTCGCAAATGCCTTCGCGAGGGCAAACGTCTTATTCCTACCCGGCAAGTTGCTGCCATTCACGAATGCGCTCTGCACCACCCTTCTACAACACTGACAGGAGGCACTTTGGTATGCTGTCGAAAAAGAAAAATAGAAAAAATAGAAAAAGGAAGCATTTCTGACGCAGAAATTATCAGGATGGCATCTATAAAATTGTACGCACAGAAGGTCCCGCATCGCTGTGGCGAGGCCTGTCACCCGCCCTCGTCATGTCCGTACCTTCTAATGTGATCTATTTTGTCGGCTACGATTATCTGCGCGAATACATTCGGCCCTTCATGAAAGAAAAAGACAACTACGCTCCCTTAATCGCAGGCGGTTTCGCACGTACTGTCGCTGTCACTATCGTATCGCCCATCGAGCTCTTCCGCACTCGCTTGCAGGCCGCAACAGGTGTCCAAGATTTTCAATGTGAGTTTCGACATGGAAAGAAATACAGGGTTGCTAACCTAAATATCGGTTCATAAGACGTGCTGGAAGGCGTGCGGAATATGATGCGAAAAGAAGGTGTCAAGGTGCTCTGGCGTGGCCTTCCACCCACTCTGTGGCGTGATGTACCTTTCTCAGCGATCTACTGGATGGGCTATGAGCAGACAAAGCAGGCGCTTGTCCAGTCTTCGTTCCTGGCCAGTGAACTCCACACATCCTTCTTGGCGGGCGCTCTGTCAGGCATGGTAAGCTGACATTTATGAGAGGAAGTAGTAGATATCTCATGCCACCAAAATGAATAGTTCGCAGCTGCGGTGACAACGCCGTTTGATGTGGCCAAAACCCGACGGCAGGTGGATGCCGGAAGAGGTATACATATACGAAACCAGAATCTTTGCAAGCAATACTAATAAGTAACTATCATGATCGACAGATGTTCCTACACTCCGAGATTCTCGTGTGCCTTACATTCTGAAGCAAATATACCAGCAAGACGGAACCCGGGGCTTGTTCCGAGGCTTGTACCCACGCATTGCCAAGGTGGCGCCTTCTTGCGCCATCATGATCAGCTCTTACGAGCTCGGAAAAAAGTTCTTCTCTCAGCAGCATTCGTAATTTAAAACCTGTTCTTTTATGCTCTTTTCCTTTTCATCCCTGTACAGTTGCATTTCTAGCTTAATTTTGTCATCACCCTTCTCCCGTTGTCACTTGTTTTCGCACACTCTACACACATATAAACACACATATCTATAACTCGATGCATACATATACGCGCGCACTAGCAAATCAGTGAATTAAAAAAGAAAGAAATTTGTCTACGCTACATACACGTGTAATTTTGTTTTTTGTTTTTAGACTCGCCGGTAGGTCCTGTAAGAACCGCTACGCTCACCGACAATATCACCGTCGAGGCTTTGGAGCCCACGTAGAAAATCGCCCATGAGGTTCGAATCTTCTTCGTCGCGTCGCATAAGCCTTGGATCGATGCAGATGGAAGCAGGCCGTCGTGGGGCTTCGATGTTGATTACTTGGGGCGGTTGGGTCTTGCGTTCAAAGAGAGAGGACGTCGAGCTTAATGAGCGTGACAATTTGCGCTCAGCCGCACTGTGGTTGGTATCTTGGGCTTTCACTTCTTGAGGTTCGCTCGTTGTCGCAACAGCGTTGGTGTGACTCGGCAACGGGCTCGAGTTGGAGATGGTCGGGAAGGTGGTAGAGACGAGCGGGCGGGTATGGCCGATGGAGGAAGGCCGTGACAAGGGCCGTTCTTTCGACGAGGGTGAGAAGGGCGGCGGTGTCTGAGAATGATGGGGGTGATGGAGCATCCAGTCGTTGGGTATATCGAGGCTATGTCGGTTTGTTTCGCGTGGACTCGGTAGAACAATCGGCGGACGGATAATCACGCTGGGCGTGAGAGAATTGCGCCGGCTGCTAGCTGCACTACTGCAGTTACTGTTGCATTCGTCGGTGATACCTTGTAGATCTGCGCTGTGCGATTTGCGGTGGCGAAGGCGTGGAGAGGGTGTACCAGCTGGCGCAGGGCTACTCACCGCTGCAGGTGCCGTCGCTGGTTTGCCCTCTGGTTGAGATGACATGGATACCGATCGATAATGTGAGCCCGGTGGCGGGTGCGGTATCGGTGAGCCGAATGACGTGGATCTCACGCGGAAACTCTGCTGAAGTTTAGGCGAAAACGCGGACGATGAGGTGGAGTGGTTGGAGAGTGTCGAGAGTCCCGAGCTAGCATCCTGGAGAGAGAGAGGGTCGTCCTTGAGAAATTTGATGGCAGCCTTGAGCGTGACCAATGCATAGCTATTTGACTTGTTAGCATATCCTCCACAATGAGTGATCTCTATATATATATACCTATATTCAGATCGCTCAATAAAAGAAAGACGGAAATTCTCCATATAAAAGGAGAGACTAGCAATGCGGGAGACACGACTGTGGACAAGAACATAAGCAAAGAGCGGTATCATTTCATCGGTCGTCAAAGGTGAATCTTCGTCTGGATAGCAGTGTTTAGGCTCGCAGTATGGAGATATTATTCCGTGATCCACTTACCGACTTGGCTAACCAAAGAGCCACGAATAAACTGTGTAACGGCCGATGAGATATGGTCGAGGGTTTCGCGCACGCACGCGAGCTTCTCAAGTGGGGTAAAAGCCGCCTGATCGGGCGCGTTGACGTTTTTGTTGGTTCGGTCGTATTCGGCCAGGATAGAAATAGGGGCTTCCGCGTCTGGATCCACCCGTCGAAGGCACATGATAGCGGGCTCAAAGCAGTGCAGCGGCATGTCAGTCATTGGATGGCTTACAGTGTAGCGACTCAAGGTGATGGTTTCCTTTGCATAGACTCTACAAATGGAGTCGATATAGCTATCCTGGGCATGTAAGATTGTCTTTAGAGAATGGATCCAAATTTTTTCATGCAAGAAGCCGAGGACAACGCTGAAGGAAAAAAAGTTTAGTAATTTGTCGTTCTGGTCAGCGTGCAACTTTTTTTTTTTTTTACTTTTCGACCAGCTCCAAGAAATGATCGTGCTCTGACTGGATATGGCATGTGTCGCGCAAGAGCTTATTTCGTTGCAGTATGGACTACAATAAGAGCGTATAAATAAGAGAGGTCATCCGTTGTATGCAACGAGCGGCTGTGCATTCGGCCAGTGCTTACTTCGTATGCTTTGATGTACATGTGCTGAATTTTTTCGACAGTGTACGCGTTAAAGCCGCGGATGTAGACGTAGCTATCTACAAATTTCTGGACACTGGACTGCAGTTCGTGCAGAGGTTCGGCATTCTCAGGAAACAAGTTGAGAAAATCAAGGTCTCTATATGAATCATTCAGTAACAAGGCTACCTAATACACAATAAGGAAGGCGAAGCATACTGCTTTGAGGAGCGCGTGGCTGGAATCGTAATGGTATTCGGGTTATGATGCTGTTGATGCGGCGGCACCTAATTTAAGGTAAAACAAAAAAAATATGCGCGCTCGTGATTCTTTGGACTAAAGTCAAAAAAGAAGAAAAAGGTATACCAGCAGATCACCTTCAAGAGGACGTTCAATCATGAGGACACGGATTTTCTTTCTTCCAATATAAACCCATTCCTCGGCTAGGATATGTAATGTTCTCGGCTCCTTGAAATCTGTTCATTATGCAAATAAAAATGAGTATATATGTATTTACAAGAGACATGACTTGTACCTGATATGGTAGTAATAATCGGGTGCTCGATAGCGACGACTTTTCCATTAGCAGCCTGGTATTGACCTCTGTAATAAGGCGAGGGATTGTACGAATGGGTTTCTGAGAGATGCGGCATGGTTTTCCATAAATGGGATGCGGCGGCGATTCATGCGTGACTAACGTACCGACAAAATCCTTGGTGAGTATCATGCCGTCCACAGAGCGCGAATGGGGGATACACACGACCGCCGATCGGGTGAATATGAGGTTGAAGTGAGATCGGATATAGCGGTAGCATCGATTGTCTTCCAGCTCTTCTGGTTCCATTGGAACAGCGATCGAAGTAGGCCGAGAGCGGGAAGAAGTCGAAGAAGAAGAAGGGGATGGGTTGGGAGAAGAAGAAGAAGCGGCTGTCTTGGCCTGTATCATAGAAACCAGGGTAGGATAATGGTCTCTGTCAGAAGAGGAGGAGGAAGAAGTATTGTTAGAGTGGGAATGTTGCTGCTGCTGAATCCCCGAAGGTAGCTGGCTCGGAGGAGGAGGGTGATGCGGCATTTGCGGGTGCTGGCTGCCGAATTCCCTCTTTTTCCTTATACCGCTCTTGAAAAGATATGGGAATCCAAACGACATGAATGTTGTAAGGAAGAATGAAAGAAAGAGAAGAAAGGCCCAGGGGTTCAAACACACTCCACCCAAAACCCTCTTTGCTCATGTCTCTTTTTTTTAAACGCCGCGATAAAAAAAGAGTCCAGTGATGTACGATTTGGCCATGCTATCTCTCCCACACATGCACACACGCATTCTCTCTGTCTCTTGTATTTTGTCCTCTGTAGCCTTCCTTAATTTCTTAAATATAAGACTTTTTACCATATCTCTATATTTTCTTTTATTTTTATTTTTTATTTTTTGGATTTCCCAAAAGCTGATCATTCTTTGTAGCACAGTCTCCATTAATAAATATATGCAGACCGCCCTGGGAGCTTGCATTTAGCGGAAAGAGCGGCAGCCTTGACTTTGTTGAATCTGCATGTCACACTGGCACAAGACTATATCGCCACATCACGTATACATACTTATTTCTGCCTCTGTAAAATAAATATTATGCTCTCCATATTTTCTATGGAAAAATATGGAAAAAACCGCGAATACATTTACGTACTTTCACAGACTGCGGTCCACAATGGCACAGAATCGACACGTACTTGAATAAGACCTACATATGCATCTCTCCAATTTCTTACTAACCGCACGCAGATATGTAATGTACGTTTCTCAGCCTTGGATACAACGTTGTCAAAGACATTTTCTGTTTCATATGTAAATAAAAGTAACTCCAAGGATATTGTGTCAAATACGTTTCCATTGACTTCCTCCTTCACACCATCGTGTCTGAGTATACTATCATATATTGTAGGTCTATATAGATGGTAACACTGCCGTTCGACAGGAGGAGTGCATTATGTCATCGGCGCTGCAGTCAATATCGTCTTGGTCTGCTCGTTTTTATTAGCTGCAGGGTTCGGGACATGCCCGACCAAGTTGAGACAGGTCTCCCCTTCGTATATAGTCATGTTTCACCAACTGCTGCGCGCGCGTCTTCTGAACGATTTTTTGGAAGCACCCGTTGTCTTGGATCTTCTCATGCAACATAATGGAACGATTTGCGCATAATACTGGACCTTATTAATTGTCCAAATGCCTAAAAAAGTCATTTATCACGCTTCTTTGCTTTTTGATCGTAGCATATGACATTGGCTGCATACGCACCATTTTACGCACTCAAATGATACCATTTTTCTGGAATCTTGCCTTGCTGGACTGTGATTACCTCATTTGGAAATAGATTTCTCTTTTTCTCTCTCTGAAATCGACTTCATTCTTTCGCTCGCTTCTCTGCTTGATTGTACAGGAATAATGGAGGTCCTTAAGACACTGGTCGCCCGAGTGGCACGTGCCTTCTATGATCCCAAATACATTGTAATCTTAGACGAGCTGAACAAAACTACTCCAAATATGAATGGGTATTTTCTCTCTCTCTCCCTTAATGGACGCGATCGAGTAGCGTTTAATATTCTTTAATGTGGCACTTGTCCTTGGTAGTATTCGGGAGGAAGATCTCGTCATGGCTCTCAAAATGACCCCGCGCGACGTCCATCGCAACTGTGGCAAGCTCAAAGAAGACCGATTGCTGAAAATGTGTGTTGTCGTGCGTCTCTGTCTGTCTGTTTGCTAACCGAGCAACAAGGGCTACACGTCAAGAAGCTCGAAAACAGGATCAACGCGCGGTTCCCAAAAACTATTACTACATTGATTACAAAGAATTCGTCGATGTTGTCAAGTGGAAAATGTACCAGATGCAGCTCCGCGTAAGAAAGCAGCTCAAAAAGGTACGCTCGTTATAACATGCAAAAAGCATTTCTGTGTAGCTGACGACGCACTAGGAATCCGAGAACAAAGGCTACATTTGCCCCACCTGCCAACGATCCTATGATACCATGGAAGTTCTTTCTCTGTTAAAGGACGGCATGTTTCACTGTGAAGTCTGCAATACGATCCTCGAGGAGAATAATAATACTGTCAACCTGCAAGAAAGCCAAGAAGAGCTCCAAAAGTAGGTGATCCCATCCTATGTGTTACTCTGCTCAACTCTATACGCAGGCTGAGAGAGCAATCGCAACCGATTATCCATCTACTGAAACAGACCGACACTATTGTCATTCCTGCAAAGTAAGCGCAAGCAAGATAGATGGGGTGTATCCGTTGACTAATCATGACCTAGCTATACATTCAAGCCATCTGCGAATCGAAACGGTGCTGGCGACCGTGACGATCACGAACTCGCCATTGCTCAAGATACCGGTGCCGGACAAGGCGACATTATTGTCGACCTGCAAAAGGACAATGAAGCGGCTATGCGTGCCAAGCAAGCAGAGGCGGAAGAAAAGCGACAACAAAACATGTTGCCTGTATGGCATCAACGGAGCACCGTATCGGATAGCTTGCGCGGTACAGGCGACCGGCCTGATGAGCCTGATGTGGTCCTCCATGAAGAAGAAGATACCTTTGAAGAAGTGGGGGCAGAAGAATTTGATGAAGACCGTGATGATTGTAAGTACAGCCCCGCTTATATTTGCCTGTGTTGCTTATGCGAATGGAAAAGATTACGCCAAATATTACGAGTCGTACGAGTCTGCCCAGCCAGGCATGCATACTGGTTTCGAGGAAGATCTGGAAGAAGACGAGTTTGAGCAAGTAACTAACGAAAATGGCAAACGAGAACGTAGCCCAGATGATGATGGTGGTGAAAGGTACGTTGTATTTTACGGACATGAACAAAATACTTAATGTACACTCTGTTAGCCCCAAACACGCCAGACATGATTCGGAAGATGAGGATGTGCCTTTAGTATCGGGTATGTATAGGGTAGCATGGCTTGGGCTTAACTAATGATGCGTAGTGAATGGCAAAATGATGCCACTGAATGAAGTCGCAGAAGAAGACCAACGCAACATGACGACGGATGAATACAAGGTAATGTTCAAAGGCTGTGTGTGTGTGTGGCCTTGTATATTGATGATCGGGGATGTAGGCATATTATGAAGCGTGGCAAAAATGGCAGATGGAATAAAGAGAGGGAGAGCATAACCTACTATGTGTTCAACCCGAAGAACTCCACTGTTTATCTTGATGTGATGAAGGGTCTACTGACAAGTTGGAAAAACTAGCACCAAGTTGCCTATCATCCGTTTTAGAGTATTGGTAAATAACAATGAGGGATTGCAACTTACTCGACCAGCTGTTCCGATTCGACACGCCGATGGTAGCAATATTTCTGGCATGTATCACGTAGATAGGTCAGGCTTTGTGCATGGTCCAAATAAAACTAGAAAGAAGTATGCATGAGTCTATTATCGCACGTCTTGGTATCCCTGAGACAAACTTACCTTGAGACCTTCTTGCAAGTTTGTCTTGATCTCAGTAAATTTATGGTATGCTTGAGACAGGTTTTGGAGAGCGCGTTCCCTCTTGGCCGTCGCTGAGCTGCTATTTTGTGTTGTAAAAGCATGGTGCAGCTGTGCCATTTCTCGCAATATCTGGCCCTGGCGCTCGTCTTGGCGATCAATCTCCATGAGATAGACATCATATTTGCGCAGCTCATCCACAAAGAGTTCTTCAAATTGGGCGGGGTCGATTTTGACAACAGGGGACTTGGACGTCAGTTGGGCAGCCTTCCGCAACAACGCAGGTGAAATATCATCGCCGTTGGATGTCTTTTTAGCACGGTCACCGATTTGCCTCCGTTTGATAAGTTGGTCATCCATCTCATTTACAAGCTCCCGCAGACGGTCCACCAGCTCTTGGTTCGCGTCCTCGCTGCCACTAGACCCGGGTACAGAGTTTTCAAGCTCGTCTTCTGGCAGAGCGAGTACATCGATTATCTTCGCCCAGGTCTCTAACTTGCTGTATACAATCTGGTCTGCCTTTTGTGCAGACATGAGCGTAGACCGATGTTGTTGACCTTGTTCTGCCAACTGGGCTGTAAAAGCTTGGGATTCCGGCCTATTCCATTCTGTCAAAGGAAAATAAGAGCTGTTAATCCATGATCCAAAAGCTGGGACCCAGTACTCACGTCCACGAAAGCGTGTTCGCATCGTTTCATCCTCTTCTTGCTCTTCGTCCAGGGCATTGAAAATATCATCCAGTATATCCATATTGTGCCGAGATGCATCCTGGATCTCATCCCACATTCGGTACAACGCTTGAGATCCTGCCTCGGCGCGCACCTGAGCTGCCTGACTGTATAATGTGCTCGGTAATCCGTCGGTTCGCTCGAGCCCAGCGAGTAAGGAAAGTAGATTCAGCGATTGCAGTGAACTATTATCAGATGAGCATCATGCTTGAAAGGCAAGGACATGGTTACCTGTGGTATACAGCTGACATTTCCTCGAGCCGGCCGACGATATCCTCCTTGATGACACGTTCTTTTCGATCGACATAGACACTGGCAGCTTGGTGGACAGCAAACGGCACCAGCTTTTGGAAAAGAGGGAGACCGATGATTGGGTGCGGCATAACCTCGGCTTTGCGTTCGTTCGACATCATCAAAGCGACCGGATCAGCAATTTCCGGCGGCGGAATGGCCCGCACCATGTCCGATTTTTGGATAGGAGGAAGAGCGGAAGCGGAGGGCACGAGTTCAAGATAGATCAGGTCATTGTCCTTTTCTGCACGAGCCAAATTCGTTTGGATGATTTGCTGCAAGGACCGCAAATCGCTGATGACGGCTTCACTGACGACGGGCCCACCAAAGACGGATTTGATCATGTCAAAGACGCCCTTGACGAGGCTGCTTGCCTCTCGCAGTCGAGCCACTTCCTCGCCATACTTATTTTGGGAGATGCACTCGCATGCCTTCCGAAACTGGGCTGCGGCTGTGAAGTGGTGCGCTTTGACTTGCATATGAGTCAACCATGCCTTTGAGTAGACATTTTGAATGGATGAGTGGCTCGCAAGTTCATGGGCTGCATCGTAATACTCGGCTATCTTGATGGCTACTCGTGCGATGGTGCCATCGCGCAACTGGTCCATGGCTGCTCGTTGCCAGACGCACTCCTGGGCCTGGGCAAGCATGAGGTTGGTCAAGGTCTGCAGCGCGGGCGTCGACATGTCAGATGTGGGGGGTATACGCATCTCGGGGATAACAATATCCTGCAAAAGCTTGAAGCACCCAGCAGCGCTCTATAATGTGTATTAGTCTTTTTCGTATTTCTTGAGCATCTGATCTTGCACTGTACCTGAAAGTGATTACTGGCACGCTTCACACTTTCACCCGATAGTCGGTTTTCTGCACTTCCGAGCTGACTGTATAATGCACCAATGCAGTAAAGCACACATGCCTTTTCATAGTGCATATTTCGATGAGCAATGGGTGCTGGCAAGCGGAATCAGTACCACGAGCTGTCAGATACAAATGATATCTATAATTTTACCAGAATCGGGCTTATGTGCCTGCTGCCACGGAAACTCGACTCCAACCTTAAAATAGAGGTAAATCAGAAGGAATGGGAAATAATCAAGATAAGCATACATCAATTGGAAACTTGGAGCTGAGGAAGGCGAGCTGGGCATAGTACCTGGGCAAGGACAGAAAAATGAGACTCAGTAGGTAAACAGGGGGCTATACTGACTTTATTAAACGATTAAGAGCCTTTTCGCTCGAGTCCATGTAGATGCAATCGTTTCGCAGCTCGTCCAGGACACGAAAGTCGTCTGTGTAAAGATCGGGGTGCTCAGCATAGCCGTTCGAAATGTACTTTCTGAGGTAGGGCGTCCAAGAAACGCGTTGGGTGCGTTTGGTTGGTACTGCAAGCATGTTCGTTTCCACCGGGCGCTTTGCGCCGGTTGGAGAGGAGGTCGGGGAGGAACCCGAATGGACGCTCATTTGTATAAAGAGAAAGGAGGTGAAATAGAGAGACTTCTTGGCTCATGTCTGGGCAAACGCGCTGGGAAACTCTATTCCCGCATTTCATCATTCAGATACCGCTCATCATGGCGGCGTTCCAAATCATTTTTCATTTCAAACGAACATGACACGCTCTTGTGCCCGTATTCTGCACAGTTACCATCATGTCTTCTCGCGATTCTGGGCCAAGGTCCACCGCCTCTGCTCAGAACGAGAATGAACCTACTAGAAAACCAAGAAAACTACTGTTCAGGCGAACAAATGCAAAACCAGAAAAGAAACAACACAGTGAGTAACATCATATAGGGTTGTGCCGCTTTTACGTACTCTTGACACTCATTGAGCCGATTCAGAGTCTCGTCCACGAAAGCGTACAAAACGAGCGCGAGAAGAAGAATCTTCAGAAAGTGAAGAAGAATTACTACCCGTGGAAACGAGCCAGCGACGCGTTTCTGCGCGGCTCAAGGTGAAAGTGCATGAAAACACGCAAGCCGGGACAATTACCGCTTCCACCTCGGCTGCCCACGACGAAGAAACCCACAAGGTCCACCAAGATAAAGGCCTCGACTCTTCATCCTCTTCAGCTGGCGAGTTATCAAGCGATGGCGAAGATGACGGCGAGGATGACGACGCGGTTGATACGGCGGAAGACGTGGAAGATGACCAAATTTTGGAAGACAGTGTCGAAAGTGCCGACGAAGACAGCGATGACTCTTCCTTTTCACTGGATAATGTTAAAGAACGTCGGCAGAGAGGAAACGGTACTCCCGAGAAAGAACAGTTAGAATCAGAGCCAGCAGCGCCTGATGCAGTGGCGACTGAGCCGGAATCGCCGATGCCCGCTCCTTCACCTGCGCCTCCACCAACAGTAACAGCAGCAGATGCTCCACCTGCAGCAACGCCTTCGCCATTAAGAAAACGCCGTCGTCTGAGACCTTCTTCTGCAAGTGCAGCTGCCACAGCGGCGTCACTCGACGTGGCTGATTCCCAAGACGAGATATCCGACCCAGAAGACCCTATTGCCATCATGACATCCTCCAGCAACTCGAACGCCTCCCCCTTCCGATCGCCCTCACAACATGTGACGGCCCCTCCTGTTGTAATGGGGACGTCCTTTGGTGTGCGTCGTGTGGAACGCCAGCAGCGACAGAAAAAGGAAGCTGCTTCAGTTCTTCAAAAGCTCGCCCATGCACAGCAGCTGCAGAAAAATACCAATACCAATACACCCGCGCTCGATTTGACCCAGCTGGTCTCGTTACCCGAATTAAAGCTACTCAGCAAAGAGTCTAATCACGACAGCAATACTAGCAGTGACGAGCAAGAGGAAGATTACGAAGAAGAGCCCATGGCTGTGGAGGACGAGCAGCACCATGAAGCCTCACATGGGGTGGATACTCCGGCTGCCGATAAGCAAGATGCTCAGGATCGTGATATACCCGCAGCAGCTGACGCTCTGGAAGAGGCCTCCATGGAAGAAGACGAACCTGGCAGCCCGACACCTGTGAGTTTTTGGTCGATGCTTTTGCCCTATGGTCCATACCTTGATCTATGAATACAGACAACACCTTATTATACATATCCAAGGAAAAGCTATGACTGATGGCTATTATTATTGTATATGTACAAACTAGTGGATGGGAAAACCGGAGATGGGTATTAGCAAATGACGAGGATTACTAGGGATGAGGAGAGAGTATGAATGTGGTATGAACGT
>VAFG01000311.1:300857-330130 GCA_013461545.1 Syncephalastrum contaminatum | reverse complement strand
TTTTTTTTTTTTTTTTTTATTATTATTACCTGCGCTTGACGTTCGTCTGCAGTCTGCAAGTCTTCGCTCGTCGAGTACTTCTGGACAAGTTCCTGCAGACGTTTCAAGATCTTGTCAGTCTGGTCGGGTGCAAGGCGAGGAGGGAGCGAAATCGAGTCAGGATTGTCGTAGCGATGACCATCATCTGAACCCATCCATTCTGGGGGTGGAGTGGCAGGCAGAGTGGCAACCACTGTTGTCGACTTGTTACTACTGGCGCCCCACATGGATTTGCGCTGCGTGCTGCGTTTATCCATGGACTCTTCAAAGTTGACTCTGACGCCTTTGCTCGTCACGTCGTCGTGTCGCAGTTGCATCAAGAGCAGGGCAAACTCGGCTTCGAGACGTGCCGTTGCTTCGAGGGCTAATCATTCAAACGCATCAAAAACACATATTCTCTTTTTGTGTGATCTATGTTGCGTACTGGATTCACTCGGGTGGTATTTCTTGTAACGTCGGGCGAGTTCAGGCACATTAGCCCAGTCGCCTCGGCAACGCGCGACGTCGAGATCAGTTGCGCTTTGTAGCGTTTTGGGCTCCATGCAGTAGAAATAAAAGACAGAAAAATAATAAAAAGGAAGGGAAGGATGAAGAGAGATAGATAGAAATGAAAGTAAGTGCGTGAGTGAGTGAGTGAGTGGAAGAGAGAAAGACAAATGAAGGATGGGTGCACAAATGGCCAGTTTTCTGTTTTTAGTCTTTTTCATTTGAAAGGCGCGGGCGGTGCTTGACATGGTGCGATCCCACGTGCAATACACCATCTTCTACACTCTTGGTCTGACTCAAACGCTTTCTTCCAAAACCGAATGAAAAATGCATTGTAACAGAAAAAAGGGTGGTCGTGTGAGAAAATGTTGTATACTTGTAGTGTATTTAATGCTTTCCTTTGGGGGTTTTTCTTTATTATATGTAAAATTGGCACTCTCATCGACAAAACCGCACCGTTTGCTTGCCAAAAGCAACATGCACTTAGTTTCTCCTCTTGAGGTTGGTGGACAGCCATTCGAGACCCTCATACAGACCATCACCTAGAATGAATGATAAGTAAGCTGTTTTTCCACCGACCTAGTAAGAACTTACCGCTGGTTGCGCAGGTCGTCTGGATATACCAGTGTCTGTTGCGCAGCGAGTGCAAACCAAGCTTATCGGTAATCTCGGCAGCGTTCATGGCGTTGGGCAGATCCTGCTTGTTGGCAAACACGAGCAACAGAGCATCGCGGAGCTCATCCTCATTCAGCATGCGCTGCAGCTCATCACGCGCCTCAGAGACACGATCACGATCGTTCGAGTCGACAACGAAGATGATGCCCTGAGTGTTTTGGAAGTCTATCCACCTGTCAGTCCCCTGTCATTGTTGTCACAGCCATTGAACCTACAATGTCTCCACAGAGGACGAATCTTGTCCTGACCTCCGACATCCCAGACGGTGAAGGAAATGTTCTTGTATTCGACGGTCTCGACGTTGAAACCTTTTGTTTTTGTTTAGAATTAAGGTGAGCTTTACGATAATAAATAAGAAAGTGTGTCATCTTACCAATGGTGGGGATGGTGGTTACGATTTCGCCCAGCTTCAGCTTGTAAAGGATGGTAGTTTTACCTGCGGCATCAAGACCCACCATCAAGATGCGCATTTCCTTCTTGCCGAAGAGCTCAGAGAACAGTCGCGAGAAGCTTAAACCCATGCTGTCGAGATGCTGGAATTAAAGAAAGAGGTAGAGAGAAAGAGGTATACACAAAAGGGGAACGGGATACTAGACCGCGGCGCGCGCTGGTCTTGCTCACTTCAGACGCTGCTGAACAAGAATCTTTTCATCCACAGCAGCCAATCGCATTCCCCCAACGCCTATCTTCCAGATACTTTGAGTGCTTTAGTGCATATTGTACCTAGCAAAAACAAATCAGGTACCCGATGATGTCTTCACCCTCAGGTGGCTGGTATGACCCTGTGTCAAGACCAAGATGTAGTTTGTTAAGCATATTAGCTAGGACGGGCATCACACATGTTCGTCTCCTCTGAACTACTCATGGCAGGGCCAGCAGTGCAGAAAAGAACTAAAAGGGTCCCTGCGGGTCGCGTTTACATTGTCCCCTATGCACACTATATTCATGTTTCTACTCCTTCCATCCCTTTTATCAAGACCAAGTTTGGCCCTGAACAATGATCCTGTATGGTGTGAATGTGGAAACACCCTATGTAGACTCGAGATATGTTTGACCACCTGGTGACGGGAGTCCTATCAAGTCGATTATTTGAGAGAAACCAGTATTATTTCTCATCTGTTGGGAAAACATTATATTAAATTCAAACCTTTAAACAATGATATCTATTCTAGGATGATCAACTCACGTGGATGGGCATTCATGCAAATCAGGCTTCTTGAAAGTGTGCTCGGACCATTATTTTCTCAGCTGCTCCAGGTATTTCATTTTTATAATATTATGCACACCTCCACCTCTTACTCCCACGTACACACATACATGCATACATGTATGTTATGGTTTCTGGGGGAAGGGTGCGTGTCTTTTTCATTTGTCATCCTTAATAATAATGACCATGCAGACAAGACTCCTAACATGGAGAAGCGCACCCTTGATGTGTCCCTTATTTTTCCATGACAGGGACGAACGTTCTTTGTTTCGATCGCAACGGGGTAGGATATCAAAGCGACAAGGTTTACATGATCAAATTGCAGTGAGTCAGAGCCCAAGAACGAGGACGTACATATTAAGAAGAAAAAGAAAACAGAAGGATACATATGTTGTCCAAAATGTGGAAGTGTTGTATCTGTGTGGCTACAATATTATGTATTTGACTGTTCCAGTCACGGGCTGTGAAATAAGACAGAATATCTTTTTTGTTGGTGTGTGCGACATGAACACGCGTCCTGCGGCGAGTTTTCTAATGTTTTTAAGGACGCTCTTCAGTAAAAGCGAACAAGAGATACAAGAATACGTCTATACTCGATTCCGAGAGCTCAACAAATGGCAGAATCTACTGTTGACACACCCAGACAAGCACTACTCCACCTCTATCGCACGCCGACCCGAAGTACGAGATAAGAATCGCTACTCCAACATATTACCCTACAATTACAATCGAGTTCAACTATTATATGCCAATGATTTCCGAGAAGGCTACATTAACGCCAGTTACGTTGAGCCTGTCGGATTCAACACCGGTAAAAGATACATTGTCACCCAAGGTCCTCTCCAGGAGACCATGGGTGATTTCTGGGAAATGGTGTTTCAGCAACGGACACAGGTGATTGTGTGCCTGACCCCGCCCGAGGAAGGTGGACGTGAGAAGTGCGCACGCTACTACCCAGAACAAAACCAGTTCATTGAATTCCCTGCCAAAGGTCCCATGACGAAGAACGGCCGTATCACCACTCTCCAAGTCCATCTGCGCGAGGACGAACCCGAGACCATCGACGACGATGCCTACGCCTGGGTTCGTCATATCCGCCTCTCCTTGCTCAACGAGGATATGGATGTCCTTGCTGAAACAGCCCTCGTCCAACTCCATTTTTACGGCTGGCGCGATCACGACGTGCCGGACGACACGACAGAGATCCTCGCCCTCTCGCGCCTCGCAGACAAGTACAATGGCCCCGGCGCAGGGCCGATGGTCGTCCACTGCTCCGCTGGATGCGGTCGGACAGGCGCGTTCTGTGTGATCAACAGCGGGATGCAGCTTATTGACCGTGACAGCGATGCCCTCCAGGGAGACTTTATCTACGCACTGACCAGCAAGTTCCGAAAGCAGCGCACAACCATGGTGCAGACCAGCTCACAATACATGTTCTGTCACCAGGCACTATGGGATGCCTATCAGCAGAAAAACAACCCATCATCAGAATAAAGACACACCGCATGAGAGGTGGGGGTTGTCATGCCCACATCCTCGTGCGTTAAGGGGATAAAATTTCTTGGGGGTGCGCATGCCAAATGTGCTCTTATAGTGTGTGCAAAACTGTCTATTGTTGTCGTTGTCCCCCATTTCTCCGATGAAAAAAAGCCAAGAGAGAGAGAGAGAGAGAAGAGAGAGAGACAGCTCCCTTTGGCATTTGCGGCATGCAAGCAAAGATAAAAATAAAAAATAAAAAAAAAAAGGCAAGGGGATTATGCATTGATTCATCATCATGGGTAGATCGGTGAGTCTATTATCTTTTTACGTTTGGCAGATGCAAGTATGTGTAAATGTGTATGTGTGTGCGGGCATGCATGTCGGTAAGTGTGTCTTTTTGTGTGAGTTCATCCTGCTACGCAAACGTGTAAAGGACCCCCGCTCCCCTTTTACTTTCGTTCGCCTATCTGCCCACGTAAGGGAAGGGTCCATGATGACAACGACAGGTGAAGGACCTTTTGCCTGGACCGAACCCTCAGCCGTCGTGCATTCCAGATCAGGGAGACATTCCTTATCTATCGAACCCGTTTCCCATTCCATAGTAAAACCCGAGCGACCGTCATCGCCTTCCCTCTCCCCTTTTTTAATATTTCTTTTTCTCCTGGCGATCGCTTTTCTCTTAAATAGCCTGTCTTCCTCTACCTCTTTGTCAATTATCTTTTTGTTCGACTTCATGTCTCAAATCTACGGACGTAGCGCTGCACCACCACCACCGCCTTCATATTTATCCACATCCACGTCCAAGCCGACCCTGGCCCCGCTCAGCATCCATCCTACAGAGCTCTATCCTACACAACAGCATCCGTACCAAACATATCAAGATGGCAGCCAGCCGCGGCAGCAGCAGCAGCAGCAGCAGCAGCAGCGACAGCAGCAGCTTCCACCGTCGCCGCCTATCACGCCGCAACCGAAGCAGGAGCTGACTCTTTCGGCTCGCTCTCTCATGCACCACCGGCTGCACCCGAACTTTGTCGGCAAATATGCACTCGGTGAGGAGCTCGGCTCCGGCGGTTTTGGCTTTGTGGTGTCCGCAACTGACAGGATGACCGGAACAGAACGTGCCGTAAAATTTATCTTTCGTCACAAGGTGCCCGCACACGCCTGGGCACAGGATCCCGAGTTGGGACCCGTACCCATGGAGATTTACGTCCTCAAGCACGTTCGTCATCCCAACGTCGTCGGCTACGTCGACTTTTATCAGGACGAGACCTTTTTGTATCTCGTCATGGAGCTCCACGGGACCCAGTGGTCCTCGACCGCGGTGGACATGCGCGCCTCCGCTTCCGCTTCCCATTCGCCTGCGCTCTCCCAGGCCTCCGAAGATTCTTATTATTCCTCTTCTCCCCGCACACCCATCGATGAACACCTGCCCGCGCCCCCGGCACCTTCGCAGATGTTTGCCCGCCGCACGTCATGCGACCTCTTTGAATGCATCGAGCGGCACCACAACTTTGATGAGCCCTTGGCTAAGCAGATTTTCCGCCAGATTATCGACTGTGTCGCTTATCTGGATACTCTCGGGATCTGTCACAGGGACATCAAGGATGAAAACATTGTGATCGACGATCAATTTAAGGTAACGTATACACAAATATGCACGCATTGTCTATGATCTTCAGGGTTTAACGGTATTTGTTAACAGGTCAAGCTTATTGACTTTGGCTCAGCCGTGATCCTGCCGCGCCATTATGGCCAGAACAAGCCTTGCTACTTTGGCAAGTTTTATGGTACTGTCTCGTTTGCGTCTCCCGAGATCCTTATGTGCAAACCCTACCGCGCCGAGCCGGCCGAGGTCTGGGCCCTCGGTGTGCTCATGTATACCATTCTCTTTGGCGAGGTGCCTTTCACCGATCCACGTGCAGCCATCACCGGCCGCTTTGCGCAACCCAAAATCCCCGTCTCGTCCAAGTGCTTGCACTTGCTCTCGTGCATGCTCGAGCGACATCCTGAGCGGCGGCCAACTATCCACCAAATCCAGATGCACCCATGGCTCCGTGAGCCGTAATGCATTCTTCATCTATCGCAACTATTATTATTATTTTCCCTATCATATTGTTTTTCTTTTTCTGCCCTTATCAAGTTCCAACCGAAGCATCTTTTTCCACGATTATCATCACAACGACTCCCGCATCATTCCTGGTCCTCTTAATACGCGTCGATACAACCCCCATCTACACAAACATAATCACTCACCACTGATACAACACATACATGATTTTACAACTACACCACAAGCACGCACGAATACTTAATTCACAACACAACCACGCACATTACACATAACACCCAAGCGCCGCATTTTTCACACAATCCATAATTGTTATTTTGCATGTTCTCTTTTTCTTTTTCTCTCTCTCTCTCTGTCTCTCTCTCTCTTCCTTTTATTTTCCTTTTTTCTAAGTTAAAAAGTAAGTAACTATTAGTGACATGCTGGTCATTAAGCTTTTACAATTACATTATGTGATAAAACATTAAGAAACGATGTTGCGAGTACAACTATGTGATACGGCGCGCGGACGTGGTATTCGTTTGTTTATAGACCGAGTCATGTCCATCATGTATCTGCATGTGTGTCTAATACCCTATGAGTATTAGATGTCGTTCACACACGCACTAATACATAGGATATTAAATAAATAGGGGCTGGGGGGATGACATGTAGGACTACGCATGGTAAATGGAAAGTGGTGGTCTCCTTGGTAAAATGAAAGGTAGACTGGGATGACCGGATTTTTGGAACTTTTCCATGGATTTCCACAAAAGCAAGCAGCATTAGGGCATCATACCGAAGGACCCCCTGAAACATACTAGCCTGCCGGAATCTATATTATAGCTCTGATGTGGCTGGAAAAACAGACTGGCTCAAGCCTACTGCGAAAGTGAAAAAAGGTTGTCTTTCGAGTGCGGCCCTTCAATTCGCGCGTGTCAAACGCGATCAAGACGCGCGCATACGCGCCCGCGTGCTTAATTTTTTGCAGCTTTTTTATTTTCTGACATTGACAACTTCATGGCACCTGGACCTCGCCAGAAACCAAAGCCCGGGCAGTCGAGTCTGCTCTCATTCTTTGGCCCCAAAACAACTGCCCCACCTGCGTCAACTTTGAGCAGCAACAATGGCAGTTCTAACAACAACACAATTGGGGACAAGAAAAAGAATGACCTTGGGAAACAACCGAGTACGCACCGCGAGCACGTAGCTGAATCGCTTGCTATCAGCGATCCCAAACCGGACCATGCTGATCGGCCTCAAGGTGTAGGAAAAAAGCGTTCGGAAAACTCGCTGGAAAGTGGCGACGAGGACGAAGAAGAAGCCGTGCCCGCCGTGTCACGCTCGGTATGTCCCCATCGCAAAAGATACCGTGCACCGAGCACTGACATCTACTTTAGGGACGCCCCACCAAGCGGGTCAGCTACTTGTACTCGGACGAGGATGAAGAGGAGGATGCACACCCGCCAAAGACACCTACAGCTCCTGGTATTTTGCTACAATGCTTATATTAGAAAACGGATACACTGATACATTAATGGCAGATCGGACCAAGGCACCCAAACGAAAGCGTCTAGTACGAAAGATAGACGATGAAGACGACGACGATGATGACTATAAACCTGAGCCTGCCGCCGTAGACCATGACGATGATGAAGTTATGGGCGATTCAGGTACTTTGATAGATAGCTTGTCCGATAGGATGTCTAATACCTTGATAGTGGCTGAAAGCATGGACGAAGATGAACCCGCTCCGAAACCCACCAAATCACCTCGCAAGGCATCTGTGCAGTCCACTTTCTCCTTGAGCCCACTCGAACAGCGTTTCAAAGTAAGCCATTGGGCATTGTTTACCTTGCGGTACTGATCGATATATGTAGGGTATCTCTGTGAAATCGCCCTATGAGCCAACACGGGAAAATCAAAGACAGGTACGCATTCTACTCTAGCATCTATTGGATGACTCATGTGTATCTAGGAGCGAGGCCAGAAATTCAAAGAAAAGAACGAGCAACGCTACTCCTGGTTGCTGGACATCAAGGATAAGGATAAAAACCCTATCGGTAAGTCCCAAAAGTTTCCATGCGCTCGTTCTCATCATTTTATCAAAGGCTCGCCGGATTACAATCCGAGAACTTTGTATGTGCCTGCATCGGCATGGGGAAAATTTACGCCCTTCGAGAAGCAATATTGGGAGGTCAAGGCTGCCAACTGGGATACCGTAAGTGTCTTTAGCAGAGTTACACGTCGCTAACGCCGATGAATAGATTGTCTTCTTCAAAAAAGGAAAATTCTACGGTAAGCACGACATATTCGCTTTCGGGACATGATATAACTCTTTCTCTTCCAGAGCTGTACGAAAAGGATGCCGATGTGGGCCACAAAGATTTCGACCTGAAATTGACAGAGCGTGTCAATATGCGCATGGTGGGCGTACCAGAAATGTCATTTGACTACTGGGCAGCGCAGTTTATCGCGCGAGGGTAAAATGTCATTTACTTCATTCTCTTGCTATGTACTCACCTGTTTGTGCAGCCACAAGGTAGCCAAAGTCGATCAGATGGAAACGGCCATCGGCAAGTCCATGCGCGAGCGTAACGATACCAAGAGCAAGGCTGATAAGGTCATTCGCCGTGAACTGACCTCGGTGCTGACAGCCGGTACCCTTGTCGATGCTGGTCTTCTGACCAACGACCTTAGTACCTACTGTATGTCCATCAAGGTAAGCATTCTTTGACCACGTGATTCGGAGTGAATGAACTCATGTTTGGCCATGCATACGTAGGAATATTGTCCCGCGCCCCACGTCCCGCCCCGGTTCGGTATCTGCTTCGTGGACAGCGCCACAGCCGAGTTTAACCTCGTGTCGATCAACGACGATGCGAATCGCACAAAGTTTGAGACGCTCGTTACCCAGATCCAACCACGGGAGCTGGTGACAGAAAAGGTATGTACATATTCAAGTGATATCATCAACTAACGATCGCTACTTAGAACTGCTTAAGCAAGCAAACTGCGCGTATACTGAAAAACACGCTGAACGATCCGATTTGGAACAAGCTCAAAGCTCCTTATGAGTTTTGGGATGCCATGCACACCACGGATGAAATCCGTATCAGTGGTTACTTTGATGAAGATGAAGGTATTCAAAGTAAATCGCACGAGAGGGCGTCAACTCAACGGGACGATAGAATCTTGGCCGGAGGCACTCAAAGACTTCCGCAGTGACGAGTTGGTGATGTCTGCGATCGGTGGTCTTATATCCTACCTGCGTAGTGTAAGCGATCAAAGCGGAAGAAAGGCGGTGATATTAACCATGAATAGTTGAAACTCGATCGAGAGCTGCTCTCAGCCAAGAACTTGCGGGTCTACGATCCAATGCAAAAGACATCGTCACTTGTTCTCGACGGCCAAACTCTTGCCAACCTTGAAATCTTTCAAAACTCCTTTGACGGCTCCGAGGAGGGCACTGTTTTCAAATTGCTCAACAATTGCACCACCCCTTTTGGCAAGCGTCTGTTCCGTCGCAGGCTCTGTCATCCGCTGCGAACCGCTCACGCCATCAATGAACGTCTGGACGCAGTTGAAAATTTTATGGGCCAGTCCGCCATTGTGAACGTGCTGACGGCAGCCATGGCCAACTTGCCTGACCTGGAACGCCTGATTTCGCGTGTTCATTCGGGACGCTGCAAAGTCAAGGAGTTTTTGGCCACGTTGGATGGCTTTCAAAAGATGCAGGTACGAAGAGATGTAAACCACATGACAGGAGCACTCAATCCATGGTAGGACATCGCGGATGAACTGCGCGCGAGCCAGGACATCATCACTGCAGATTTGTTGCAGAAGGTGGTCAGCGACTTCCCCGACATGACGGAGCGATTGCATTTCTTCAAGGATGCTTTCAAGATCGATGACGTAGAGATTGATTGTAGGTAAAACAACAGAGGCCTCATTGAAAAAGCTCACATGTCCTCTAGATCAAAAGATGCGCGTGATTATCCCTGTACGCGGCGTGAACTCTGACTGGGACGCACTCTTGGATCAGATTTCCGCCGCTGAAACGGCGTTCAATGAATATCTCATGTCCATGAAGAAGCAACTGAAGTAAGTCATGCAGAGATTTAATTCCAATGTGCGGTCTGACACTCTGGCACGAAAATAGATGTGCACAAATTTGCTACAAAGACATGGGCAAAGAAATCTACCAGATGGAAGTCCCCAAGGGCGTCAAAGTGCCCAACAACTGGATACAGCTGTCATCCACTTCAGTAAGCGTTTACTCAAGGATGTAGAACGATTTCAACTCAACGACTTCTTTTTATATTAGAAAGTGAGCCGTTACTGGGATTCCTCCATCAAGCAAATGGTCATGGAGTACAAGGAGCTACTCGAGACTAAGACGGGTTACATCAAGAATTTTACAAGCGAGGTCTACGCTGACTTTGATAAGGACTATCCGATGTGGCTCAAGGCCGTGCACCATATTGCCGAAATCGATGTCCTGATGGGTCTCGCCAAGAGCTCTGCCAGCTTGGGAGGTAATTTTATCTCTATTGGGTTGAACATCAGAGAATTTATGCCTCTTCGCATGTACAGAGCCCGCCTGTCGACCCCAGATAATTGAACAAGAGACAAGCGTGGTTGAATTCGAGGACCTTCGCCATCCGTGCGTCATACCAGGGTAAGCTGTTTTTTTTTTCTTTTTCAAAACGACAAGGTCATCACTAACACGGATGTCTAGCGTTGCCACCGACTTTATTCCCAACGACACAACCCTGGGTGGCAATGACCCCAATATCATTGTGCTGACCGGTCCCAATATGGGCGGCAAATCGACCATTTTGCGACAGGTAGATTTCGCATCTTGATAGGAACTGCTGTATACTCACATTTTTTCTAGACGTGCGTCGCTATTATCATGGCGCAACTCGGCTGCTATGTTCCTGCGCGCTCATGCCGCCTCACTCCGTGCGACCGCATCTATACCCGTATTGGCGCCAATGATAACATTATGGCCGGTCAGTCGACCTTCATGGTCGAGCTCGCAGAGACATCCAAAATTTTGCATGAAGCCACACCTCATTCCATGGTCATCCTCGACGAACTTGGCCGAGGCACGTCGACTTTTGATGGTTATGCTATTGCTTATGCCGTCCTCCATTACCTTGCCACCCATGTGGGTTGTTTGGGTATGTTCTCGACGCATTATCAGACACTCTGCCGTGAATTCGATCGTAACCCAAGTATCAATAATATGCACATGTAAGAGGAAAAAGCAGCACTCTTGAAGGAGACGCTCACGCAGGTTGTAGGGGTTACTACATGGACGAGGACGAAAATACTGTCACCTTCTTGTACAAGCTGACACCTGGCATCTGTGAAAAGTCCTTTGGTATGAATGTCGCCCACATGGCAGGCGTACCGAATGAAGTCATCAAGAAGGCGACACAGGTGGCAGATCAGTTCGAGAGTCAGCACCGACTCAAAGACACCACCTTTGGCGAACGACAAGAAAAGAAACTCTCGCCTTCGGTACTTTCTGACTTTGTGTACCTCATGTCCAAGGACGAGGATGAGGATATTGGTGATGTAGCGGAAGATATGCAAACCCAACGTGGCCGTGACACACGCAACACACAGACGATGCGTCGCATCCTCAAAGGCCTCGCTCGAGCGACTTGAGAAAAAATAATTAAAGAATTTGATAGCAAGACTGATATTATCTCTTTTTCAATGCTGCCAAACGTCGCGCCAATTCATCGTCTGCGCTTTCCAATGAGCTAGCATTGTTGCTAGTAGGTGGCGGTGTAGGCTTCTCGGGCCGTGCAGGGCTGCGCTTCGAAGCGCCAGGTGGGGCTTTCGATGGTATATCGGGCAGCTCAGGGGTATCCTCTAGGTCATCATCTTCTTGCTCAGGTTGTGGCGGGGAAGTGTCCTTTGATGCAGCAGGCTTGGGCTGTGATTAAAAGCACGTTTAGAGATTAGAAGGATTGTTATTGGACCCGTACCTTGAGAGACGCGCCTTCAGACAATAAAGGAGGTTCTACAAGAGCAGCCTACATACGTACAACTTGAATAATTGATGGTGAGCGCGAATCGTCCTTACCTCTGTGAGGCCACCATCGGTATCATCGTCAGACAGGTCGTCTTGTTCGGCGGCCAGAATGGAAGATGCCCAGACGACGTCATAAGTGCGAGCAATTTCCTCTAAGTAGCGTTCGACGAGATACGGATCGGGGGCACTGATTTCAAGCTTGGCCATCACCTATATTATATAAACAGTCAAGATGATGGAAAACAACCGCATACCAAATCCGAATACTTACACGGGCATTGACCATATCATCTGTATTCTCAAGGGCATTCATAGCGAATTCCTTGCCAAACTTGGAAGCCAGCTGGTCTCGGACCTGATGATAATATCATGCAAACTTGTTAGCACACCTTGTGAGGCAGATCATGGATACATACCACACCGAGTTCCTTGACTTCATCCGTGCGGGGTGAGGCCCAAATGATAGTATGGACCGCCTCTGAAATACTCGGCTCACACGTCCTAAAAGAAGATATCAATAACAGTACCTAAAATACCGAAGGGAGCTTACTTGTACTGGTCTACAAGACCAAAACGAGCAAGTAAAAGGTCGCAATAGAGCTCGAGCATCTCCATGGCCTCCATCAAGAGATCTTCGCGGATAATATGCTCGACGCGTACACGAGCACTCTCGTCCTTGTGCTTGCTCAGGAGTGTGGCAATCTCGCGGCGCTGTGCTTGAGTAATAGAAGCCTTTTTGGCTTGTAGCATTTTCAATCGGTTGATGGCCAATTTCAGGTTGACCTTGAGTCGGTTGGCATTGTACATTTCTGGCTGTAAAGGAACAATAAGAAGGGAAAAAGAAAGGTGTTCGGACTCCTTTCAAAATAAGGGCAAGAATACTCGCATAACATAATTACCCTTCTCTCTTTTCCTATTATTTTTATTTTATTCTATCACCATGGCAGGCGGTGGCACGATACGCCTGACACGGGATGTGGATCGGAACGACGTGGCTTCTCTGCATCGCTATAGAGAATTACACGAACGATCACGCGATGGCAAGATTCACTGGTTTGATGGAGAAAACACGCCTCAGAACATTGCAACGTATGGTTTCTTGCTCGGAGGAGTGTTTGGCGCTGGATTATTTTATACCCTGTCCTGCGTCAACGCAAAGCAGTTTGGCTTTTTTATCGCTTCCCTCGCTGTCTTTCACTTTCTGGAATATCTTGCTACCGCCCTCTTTAACCCTCATAAATTATCTCTTGATTGTAAGTAAAAGGATCATAGGATATATACCCAAGGCTTACATTCTACCATAGCTTTCCTTATCAACCACAGCTCTCAGTATCATCTGGCCCATGCCGTCGGTTTGCTCGAATTTCTTGTCGAATACTGGCTTTTCCCTGCTTCCTGGAACTCAACGGGTTGGATCAATTGGATTGGTAAGGCTGTTTCTCTAATAATCAACATCTATTAACAATGAGGCCCTAGGCCTTTTTTTGATCTTGGTGGGCCAAGCCTGTCGAACCACTGCCATGTTCTCAGCACGACACAACTTCTCCCACCATATCGTGGACGCAAAGGAGCATGACCACGTCCTGGTCACCCACGGCATCTACAGCATCATGCGACACCCGTCCTACTTTGGCTTTTACTGGTGGGCCGTTGGCGTCCAACTTTTGCTGCTCAACCCCATTTGTCTTGGCCTCTCCGTCTTTTGGCTCTACCGCTTCTTCTCTGACCGTATCCGATATGAAGAGTACACTCTCCTCCGCTTCTTTGGAGACGAGTGGAACGCATACAAGGCAAAGACACCTACCTACTTGCCGCTTATCCCATAAAGCACACTTTGGCACGTACAAATAATAAAAAGCACACGTCGTTCATGGATAGGGGCAACGGTATAAACTTTTTTTCGCCTGTCTATGTAACTACGTATTAAACTTTTTTTGTACTATGCTTCGCGAGCATCAGGGGTGATGAGGAACAAGCTTTCACGACTTGACTTGCCACATCGACCAAGATAACCATCCAATCTGGAGGACAGGCCCTTACGGCCGCCAATGATTTGCCAAAGCACAGGGTGTACAGCACCGTCTTGCACCTCGTCAATGATACGCGAGAGTTCTGTTTTTCATATGTCATTCATGTCAGTCATCAAAAATTGAGTTATCTTTATTATTATCTTACCTTGCCCAGCTTCTGTGATGTCTGCATCCTCGTTCGCGTAGCTAAACAAGAGGGCAGATGCCATGATATTCGCATAAGCAGCAATGAAAATACCAGGCCGTGACGTAACACCATAAGGCCCATGGATCATCGACTGCAAATAATAATCAGCATGACTTCTTCTCGGACATCCTGTCTTACCAATTGAGACGTCTTTTTCAATAGCCTGCTGACTTGCTTAACACTCTGCAAACCTAACGGCTTGAGCAGAGAAGCACAGCCATCATCGCATAGCTTGTCGAGTGCGAGGTACAACCATTGTGTATCGACCAAATCCTCTTTGAAAATGTTGGGATTCTCCTTTGCAAACAAGGGCTTGACAGTGGCGAGCTCTTCTTCATAGATGGCATCGAGGTCACGTCCCGAGAGCAATTGCTGGAGAAGTGCCTGCCGGAGTTGATCATACTCGACTGTATATTTGACCAGATGCTGATAAATTAGTTCGAGTGCGCGCTCGGGATGGACCGTGATCTAGATAAGGTGAGTTATTTCCTTTTTAAAAAAGAGATCCAGGAACACTTACAGAAAGACCCAGGGCATTGCTGACGCTTTCAGCCATCATGTCACGAATGTCAATATCATCATCCTGAAGAAGCTGTGCAATGCAAAGCTTCATGGTGTTTTGTGACTTTTGAAGATGCGGGTCCTGATGCGTAGAGAACACGTTCCTGGCCATGTACCGGATCGACTCCACAGCTGACTCACGAAGAGGCAGTTCCTAAACAGTAGGGTGAGATCCATGTTTCCCGTGCACTTTCATGTGCTTACCGATGACGGCACACTGCATTGGATGACATGGTGAGTCCATGTATCCAAGCACTTGGCAAAGAAGGCGGCATCTGCCGTTTTCATGACCTCGGTCAGCAGAGCACCGAGAAGCGGCAATACAGCATCGGACACCGACTGCGAATGGACCGAGCCAAACTGCTCCACGAGTCGATTCCAGTAGCCCTGGTGCGTAAAGGCCATTTCACCTTCCTCAAAGAGGGCAGCGCCCGAAGCAGTAAAGGTCAGGAGGAAACGGGCAGCAAACACAAAGCATTCTTGATTGCTTTCGCCCTCGTACGTCTTGAGCAGCAAGTTTTTGCGTACATAATGGAGGCTATGGAGGTTGGTGAGACACGCTGTCAATAATAAATAAAAAGCACATACGCTTCTGTTTCTTCGGCGGTGCGCTCGACCTTGCTAGAAAAGTGCTTCTCCAGGCGTTTCATGGTCTCAAGTCGCACTTCGTAGTCGGCGTCATCCAGCAAAAAGAGTATGTCAGCGAGTTTCTCAGCAAAATCACGGCCTTGGAGCGAGCCCTGCAAAACGATACGCGCCATGGAGGTGCGCACGAGATAGGCACCGACCAGAGATGGCGTATCGAGGAGCAGGCCTCCGATGCATGTCTGCCATGCTGTACGCTGAAGAGACTCAAAGGTGGGCGTCAAATCTTGCAGAGCTATATATGCAGGATTAGAATATGTTTCTCCACGTAGTATTTGCAGTACCTTTCATGATGCTGCTGTCGCGCTCGACCGTCAGCCATGCGCCGTCAAAGAAGAATTCGCTAACAAGATCGAGCAAGAGGGCATACGTCATGTTGCTATATTTGCCAGATGCGGCTCGGACCAAGGTCGTCTCCAGCAGAGACGGCACACGTTTGCCAAAGTCGATGAGAGGCTCGCGCAGGCTGGCATTGTACAAGTGGCCGCGCAGGAGAAACTGCACCTGGAGGAGGCGGCCGTGAATCTCATTCTGTGAGGCGTTTGCAGGGAAAGTGAGAATGTCCACCACGGTCGGGGTGAGGTCGTTCGAGGTAATGAGGGGAACAAGCGCGCGCGCCGTCATTTCACGGGTCTATGTACAGTCAGGATCAGATATCCATGGCTTTTTTTTTCCTTTACCTTGTAGATGGAGGTTCTAGAGCAGGCCATGACGTGAGGGGCAAAGGCAGACATGGCGAGTACATTGTCCGTACCATCCATCACGGAAGGGTGCAGGCGCGAGAGAAGGGTCAAGATGGGATAAAGACCCGGATGGATATCACCCTAGATATGTTCAGTATGTAACGAATCAACATTTCGCATTCTATATCTTACCCCGTTCGAGCTCAGGAGCTGCTCCACACCTGTCTTGAGCTCTTGCAACAAGTAAGGATGAAGACGAGGATAGCGCGTGAAAAATTCGCGTCCTGTCAACTTATTCACGTTACTGTGCTCGTCTCGAGTCTTCTTAGCGCCAAAAGTACGCTGCAGCAGGGTCGAGAAAAGCATGACAGCACAGTTACGGATCGCCCAGCTATAAAAGGGTCAGTGTCTGTGCAGAAGAGAGAGAGAGAAGGAATGCTCTTCTATACCTGTTGGAGGAGAAACCTGAGATAGCGAGCGAGAATCCTTGAGCGGCGTACTCGAGCACACGCTCCGCCAGCTTGGCATCCATGAAGATGGTGCGCAGGACGTTGTAGGCGTGCACCTGCGGTAAATCAATGCGTTGATCGGCATCAGCCGGGGGAATGGTTTCAGCAATATCAAACAGGCGCTTCATGGTCTTGTCCAAGAGCGGCTTGCGGGTCGATTTTTCGGAGCCCACTACAGCCAAGATACAGAGCGGCAGACCCGCACTGCGACGCGTGATCGAGACATTGCTGCACACAAGACTCTCCAGATCGGCCTAGGACGTGTGTGGGTGGTTGGACTTTCATTTTTGTAGGCTTGAAAACTTACCTGCAGCCAGTCCACGGGCAGTTTGGCAAGGGTGGCGTCGCGCGATTGAAGCAGGTTGACGTTGAGCGAGACATAGGCCGGATACACCGCTGAGAAGGCGCCTCGATGGCGTACGGTCGTCAACAACTGCCGTAACAGCTCGCCGCTCTTGACGACATCCTCTGTCTCGACCAAGATCTACTTTCGTATAAGGAATTCATGTCTTTATAACGTCTGTTGCACTTACACTACCTGCGCCGCCGATGGGCGCCTTGGAAACCAGCGTCTCTAGCAAAGCGCTCGCCTCCTTGACTGCACGCCAGCAGCAGCTCAAAATGATCTGGTAGGCCGGCCCAAACTCACCGCTATCCAGATCCTCGTTTTCACCCATCTCGTCAGCGTCGCGTACAGAGGAAGGCATGTTGCCCTCGGGCGCTTGATCACACAGCACTTCGCCCACAATGTCGCGCACGGCATGAATATCCGTGAAAGCGCGCGTATACAGCGAGCGCCAGGCGTCAACGTCTGCGAGGATCAAGTCGGTCGAATGGTCGATCTCCTCAAAAACATACCTGAAATAGATTAAGAAAAATCAGCGTGTTTGTAGGGTAGAGAGTTTAAACTTACTGTAGTGCCAAGAAAGTACCGTGCAAAGGATAATGCTGCGCGGCAAGGAGGAGATTTTCTCGGGCGATGGCCATTTGTTTCTCAAGCAAGTCGAGCAGCTTCTGCGTAAAAGCGACTAAGAATATAATCATCAGCAAAACACACCATCATTGTCTTTATCAATTTTTACCTGCCGCGAGGGTATGATCTTGCTCAATCTTTTCCGCATCCGAGCGCGACTTGTCCGGGTTCAGGCTGTAACCAAGACCAACGACATATTTGGAGAACACGAGACGGAACAGCATCGCGCCACTCTCACTCTCGCCTGCACGCGTGCTTGTGACCTTGGTCAGACTCGACCAAAGCAACTTTTGCGCATTCTCAAACGAGTCGATGCCGGGCAGGGCTGCCGGGAAGCTGCAAAGGATGGAAAACGCTTCAGCGCGGTTGAAATCATATGGGTTACCGAGCGTGTCGACGAGCAGCTTGGCGCTTCGGGCCGAATAGATGGGCAACTTGAAGGGCAAGTCACTCGAGGGCGTCTGCTTGTCGTCTTCCTCAAACACTTTGACGAGCGTGTTGAATAAACGCAGCGCGGTCGAGATGCGCTGGAACGACGAGCCTGGGTAGAGTGCGGTCATGGTATGCTCATACAGCCAAAACAGGAAACGGATACTGTAGTCCAGCGTGTGCTGAATCGCGTCGATCTCTGCCACAGCAGCCTTGGCTGCCTCCGGCGTCTTTTCCATGCCGCGCTCGAGGTAGACCTTGCGGCTCTTTTGGGTACGGTACAGCGCATAAAGACTGGCCTTCAGGCGCACACAGAGACGGTTAATGTACGTGCACAGGCGCTGACGAAAGTCAGGCAGCGTGCAGCTCATGTTAAGCGGTAAAAAGAGCTGTACCAGGTCGAGCTCAGTACGTGTCACAGGTGCAGTTGTCTTGCGTGATTCGCATAGCAGCTCCAAAACGTCCAAGCGCACCTGAGGGTCAAAGTGGTGAATGGCAAGTTTCAGTGTCGCGATCGAGAGCGTGAACGGCTTGGATGATGACTCGTCTACGATAAAATGAGTTAACATGTAACGAGGATTGGTGCACAAATCACCTTGGCTATAGGCATCGCCCTCGACAATATCGAGGCTGCGTCCGACCTTGGCGACAGCCACAAAGGCATGCAGACGGTAGTGCGCATCGACCGCATCATCCTGGCCTTGTTCTTGTATGCTTAGGGCTTGCGCTAGGCTCCAAAAGCTCTGAGGGCAAAACTGAAAGAGCGGTGGCAAGATGAAGCTACTGATGTTACGGCGCAGCAGCTCGCTCGAGGACGATAAGCAAATCAGTACTGCTTGCTTCCACACGTCGATCCACTGCTTGACTTGGGTCTATTCTGTGTGTGTGAGTCAAGACACGTGGGGATTATATAACTTACCTCGTTCGCTTTTTGCATGCGCGCATTCTTGCCTTTGTGTGCGACGCAGCCTGGGCAAATTTCATCCGCGGCCTTGTAAAGGAAAGCAAGGACGACGGTGGTAACCTGAGGCGAGAGATTCAGGCTGTCCATGGCAACCAAACACTTGCGCACGAAATGAGGCTCTTGTCGCAGAAACGCGGTCGTACCCAGCTTGGGGACCAATATGCTCAACAGCGGATATTTGACCTATAGTAGACACATTTAGTAAAGATAAGACCCGCGTCTTTGCAATTACCTTCTGATGCCAGTCCATGTCCAGCAGGGTACGTAAGAGTTTTCCAACGTAAAGGTCATAGGTCGCCTGGTCCTTTTCGATATCTGCCTTGATCTCCAGCAAATCCAGAGTCGCCTCGAAGATAGTTCTGACCTAATCACAATAGCTACTGTGAGTCCAAGCTCCCATCCGAAAGGATTTCACCTACCTTGTATTGAATTGCATCAATAGGATCATCCCAGTGGTTCCAAACATAGTGCAAGAGTCTGTCGGTGGTGGTAGGGACAAAGAGAGTCGAAAGGCATTGGAGACAGGTAGGATCGGTGGGATCCGCCAAAAGAGAGGTCTTCCAGTTTGTGAGCCACATGGCCATCGACTCAAAGGCCATGACCTTGGAGGGAGGATGAATATCGCTCGATCGGCAGAAGTAGTCCAAGCAGTAGAAAAGCACTTCCTGCAAGCTACCGTACGGCCGATGACTAGAGAACAGAACGGATCAGTGAACGTATCCCAACGAGAGCCGTCTTTACCTTTCAAGGGGCACACTGCTGAGCTCCATATTGGACGGGATCGGTTCAAGCAAGACCTGTTTTTTCAAGGAAGAGACAAGGCCTCTCACAACTGCAAGCATGGGCACCGAGCGATCTGCCCAGCCTTGTTCCTGGGTCAACCTGGCACTAGGAACACCCACGATGTCGGAAGCAGCCTTCACCGAGACGGGTAAGTTGGGTAAGAAGAACCAGCCCAAGACAAAATCACGTGCGATGCGCGGGTCCTCGATCGTGTCCAACAGAGATGCCAAGGCCATACCGGCCGTCTGACAGCAATCTTTGGTGTAAATATCGGTCTCGGTACATATATCAAAGAGAGCTGAAACAATACGCGTCGTATAGATCGCGTCTGCATTGGCTTGGATGCGCTCCAAGGGAAAGAGGGCGCGTGCCTGGTCTGGATCGCGCGCAAGGAGGGTTAAGATGGACTTGGTGAGTTGTTGAATATCACGCGTCGTTTTGGCCGCGGTGAGGGTGTTGCGCACCATCGGCGAGTCTGTTGTCATGTCGACATCGGTAGCTTTTAAATGGACGCGTGCAGCATCGAGAGATTCGACCAAGTAGACTGTAGTTTCCCTCCAGAGACGCGAAAGCACGTCCTGGCCTATCGGGAAGTCGAGCAGTGACCGGATCGAGGTCGCGCGTTGGGTGTAGGTATGGTCGTCAAACAAGGGCTGCTGGAGAGAAATGTAGTCGCGATAGATGATAACAAAGCGGTCGACCAAGTGGAAAGCGCCGAGTTGATTGATGAGCGGTAAAAAGAGGCGTCGGGTGGGTGTTTCGGTGCAGCCGAGGTAGCCATAGCACACAAAAGGCACAGCGATCGCCTCCATCGAGCCCGTTTCCTCGGGACTGCACGTTTTGTTTCCGGGCAACAGTTTACCTAGAGTGGAATGAGACAATCAAACCGGGGATCGGTTTGCATAATAATACCTGCTTTGCGCAACAAGCCGACCTGCTGGTCCCAAGACTGCGTGCTTGAGTCCGCCAGCGCAGCCACGGTTTCTCCGAGAGGCGTCGTTTTATACTGAGGGCAATTGTCAACAATCGTCCGCCATTGGTTCAACACGGACTGAGGGAATTGCAGTGGCAGAGCTTCCCGTTCTGCTTTCTTTGCCTTTCCCATGCTGAATGGAGGTAAGCCACTTGAGAGAAAAGAAAGTATCTACTAAAAAGGCAAATCAGGCAGCAAGTCAGCTGATCGTAGCATTCAACCCCGACCAGACAACTAGGCTGCAGGACCGGCTGCAAGCTTCTTTATTCTTCTTCTTCTACTGTTGTCTTTTTATCATGAAGAACCTTTTTATCACTACACTTGCCTTGCTGTTCTCTGTACTTCTCGCTCGCGCATTTGACGCTTCATTTGTCGTTCAAGACCAGAATGACGCCTTTAGTACGTCCACGGATCTGATAACCGAGTGCAGCAAACCCGATGACCTCTTGGAGTAAGTTGTAAAACATCTCGCTTCATTGACTCACAAGTCGTTTAGGATTGAATATATCAACCTGAGTCCGGATCCACCCCAGAAGGGAGAGACGCTGACCATTGACTTCAAGGGTACATTGAGCGAGGAAGTGCCAGAGGGCACGATAGCCGAAATCACTGTCAAGTTTGGCGTGGTTCAATTGATCAAGAAGAAGTTTGACCTCTGCAAGGAAATTAAGAACATTGACGAAGAGTGCCCTATTCCTGCTGGTCCTCTCGAGCTCACCAAGAGCGTCGATTTACCCAAAGAGATTCGTAAGTTACACGACATGCGTATTATGTGACAAAGAAAAACTCACCCCGGCATTTTCTCTGTCTTGTCTTTTTTCCTCTACAGCTCCTGTAAGTCACCATCAGACATGATATGGCAAATTACTAAGTTTCTTATTGTTTTTCAGGGAAGATACTCTGTTCATGCTGTTGTGCTTACGCCCGAGGACAAGGAAGTTACTTGTCTCGATGGCCGGGTCCAATTTCCCCGCAAGTAGAGAAAAAGAAAAGGATACGTACTTGTTTCGCCGGACCCTCTCCTCCAGATACACGTTTTCATAAACGACGCATTCTCCTCCAGAATAAACACACCACAGACGTGATGACTAATAATCTAAGAAAAACCTGCCGTTCCACGGCAGCTAAAGTAGGATAAGGCAATATATGGGGGCGATTTATGTCATTCGTGCTTGGGTACACAGCCTAGACAAGATAGATGCCTTTCAGCCGTGGATCATTTTCAGTGCACACGATGATGTAATTTACGATCTGCAATTCCACGTCTGTCACGGTCAGGTGACCTCACACGCGTATATTGAGAAATAAGAAGCAGTATCAGCGATCAATAGCGGCTATGCCATGATTCTCACGCGATGGAACCCTCTGTGATGCGTAGAACAATACATGGTCTGCAGATGTAGACTAACCAAATTTGGGTCCTAAGGAAAGAATAGAGTAGTGAAGATAGGATAAGAATCTGAAACGTGTAACAAGAGCAATACAACGAGCCATAAAACAATATTAGCTTATTATGTATATACATCCACCTAAAGCGCGATATGTAAGAAAGGAATGCCAATGGAAAAATAGGCAATACAACATGTAATAAAAAGAAAATGAGTACATAGTAGCGGTGCGGGTGAAATGAAAGACCGATTTTGTCTTTCAAGACATTGTGACTTGTTGAACGCCTTGCGAACAAATCCTCTTTACTGGTTCACTCAATGACACTCACGAGTGAGCAAGTGAACATTATCGTCTATAAATACCTGCAGGAGTCAGGTAGACTCTACCCGCACCATATGTACGACATTTAGGCTTAAACATTGAATAGGTTTCCGTCATTCGTCCTTTGCCTTTCAACATGAAGCACAGATACAAAATTCAGCCTATCGCGACACAGAGATCCAGCCCGGCGCTCTCATCAACATTATTCATAAGGGCCTCCAATTTATGGATATTGAGGCTCACATGAACCAAGTACGTTTCCGTTCTTGTCTTTTCTCGCCTTGTCTCAACCTTTCTGTTAGGATGGCGAGTTGATGGAGTGCAGTGTGCCGTTCTCGCTGTTGGAACCTCATCACTGCGAGCTGACTGGCAAAACCTTCACCGACACACGACCCTCCCCCACACCGAGCGCAAAACGACAGCGGAAAGAAAAGGCACAGAAAGAACGCGAAAAACGAGTACGACGAGAGACATCCATGGAAGTAGACGAAACCACCACCACCAACAACAACAGCAATAGCAATGCAGATGCCGCCGCGGCAGCAGCAGCTGCGGCAGCGGCAGCAGCGGCGGCCGCTTCGACTTCTTCCACCGCCAATACGAGTAAAACGACGACGGACAGTTTCGGTAATGGATACACAATCAAGGAAGAAGGCGAGGCGGATGGTATGTTTCGTTTATTTTATTTCGTTTTCTTTTTTATTTCGTAACGCGCGTGCGCACGCGGCATTTGTACCCCCCTTTGCTCTGGTTGTGTCACCTCACACCTTTATTTTCCAACAGTGGAAATGCAAGCAGCCGACCACCCCAACGCACGCAAGGTCGTCAATGCAAACGATGTCCTGGTCCTCAAGGGCCATAAAAGCGAGGTGTTTTCATGTTCGTGGAACCCCGTCCAGTCATTACTATTGGCATCAGGGTAGGGATGGATGATAAATACGCGTGTCTGTGTGTGTGCTTATTGTATTTTAGCTCTGGCGATGCGACCGCACGTTTATGGCAGGTTCCAAATAACAACGAGGACGTACCAGAGCCAATTGTGTTGAACCATTTGCCCAACCTCAACGATAACAAAGACGTCACCACCCTCGACTGGAACCCATCCGGCACACTGCTCGCAACAGGCTCCTACGACGGACAGGCAAGGATTTGGACACAGTCAGGTACGATATTCGTGGCATCTGAGGGATGACAAGTCTCATTCTTTGGGTAGGCGAGCTGCGCTTTGTCATGGCACAGCACAAGGGTCCCATTTTCTCCTTAAAGTGGAATCCAGACGGTAACTTGATCCTGAGCGGCAGCGCAGATGCGTCCACCGTGGTCTGGGATCCCGAGACAGGCGAGATGAAACAACACTTTGAACTGCATTCGCGTAAGTCACTCAATTTCAATGCATATCCCGATAGTTGAACATTTTCGTATGTAGTGGCGATCCTCGACGTCGACTGGATGGACAGCCGAACCTTTGCGTCGTGTTCGTCTGATAGGACCATCAACGTCTGCCGGGTGGGCCAAGATAAGCCATTGATGAAGTGGTCCGGGCACGAGGTTAGTACATATCACGGACGGGCGAGTTAAGATTTTAATACATTTCTGTAGGACGAAGTGAATGCGGTACGGTGGGACCCGACTGGCCAATACCTTGCGTCCTGTTCAGATGACATGACGACCAAGATCTGGTCACTCTCGTCCGAGCAGCCCATCCAAGAAATCCGAGGACACCGGCTGCAGATCTACACATTACAATGGGCCCCTTGCGCGCTGTCAGAGAATGGACCGCGGATATTGGCAACTGCTTCATTTGATGCCACAGTGCGTTTATGGGACGCCTTGACTGGTACGTGCCTGCACGTCCTCGAAAACCATTCGGAGGCGGTCTACTCGACCTCGTTCAGCCCCGACGCACGTCTTTTGGCCACCGGTAGCTTTGACGAGGTCTTGAACGTGTGGAGCACCAAGGTAAACGCTGAGTTTTTTTTATTACCTTCTTGAAGAAGCTGACCGTGCGCAACGCTGTTATTTTTAGGACGGTACACTGCAGAAAACATTCAAAGCCAACGGCGGTATCTTTGAAGTTCATTTCAACAAGACGGGTGAAAAATTGGCAGCATGCACTTCTAATAAGCAGGTACGATGTTACACCACATCCCATCATATCCGTTTTGACATTGGTCTATTAGGTTGTGATTCTGGACATGAAGAACTGAATGAATGTACTTTACTCTTAATGCACATGAAATGTGCGCTTTATCAATATATAAATGTTTGCTTTTCTCTCTCTTCTCCTTCTTCCAATTCCATCACTCGCATGACACTTTCGATATTGGGTTGGTAAGCTTCACAGTCGGGCCGGCATCTCCGTTTGACAGCATTGTATCGGACGACTCACTTGAACGGGTAAAAGGTGCCGATCGGAGACAGCTCAGTCGGCACATTATTCGGAACGAGCTGCTGGGCAATTTCATATGTTACATCAAAAACAGAAAGACGCAGGAGCAATGGGGATGACCCTTCTTTATTTTCTGCCACCTTTTTTCCCTCTCCATTCATTTATCTCCTGTCATTTTATCTTCTTTTTATCCGTTTTTACTTGTATGGCATTAGACCGGTAGCCAAAGAATTATTTTGCGTGTGTATGACGGCATCTTGCGTGGATATCCTTGACATATCACTGGAATATTATTACCCATCCCCCTTTACTTTTTCTTCTTTGGTCCTTCCTGCGCGACGACTCTTTCTTTTTCTCTTCATTCTTTTTCTCTTCATTAATGTGTATACCATGAAGGCGCCCACAGCCGAAAACGCAGACCACCATACCTTGATACCGCAACAGCATATTCACCACACCAAAGACGCTCGACGGCCACTGCGACCAAAGAGACCACGGGCCAACTCGAAGCGGAATACGAGATTTCATACCCACTTTCGCAGCGTACCTGAAGATGACGCCCTACTTCAAGGTAAGGCAGAAATGATTCTTCTGAACGTGGCTTGCTAAAACTTTTACTACGCAGTATACAAATGCGCGCTTCAGCGAGAGATCCTGTTACAGGGTCACTTGTTTGTATCGGAGCACCACCTGTGTTTCAAGGCCAACATCTTTGGCTGGGTCACGACTGTAAGTATAAACAATCTTTATGCAGACCTACGATCCATTACTAACCTGCACATATAAAAAAAAAAAGCTGACGCTCAACTACTCGGATGTGATTGGGATCGAGAAGCGCATGACTGCAAAAATCATCCCCAATGCGATCCGGATCGCCACACGCGATGGCCTCAAGGTCAGAAAAAGAATAAAGGCCCCTGGATGGGCGTGATCGTGATCTGTGATCCTTTGTTGTCTAAACTTGCATACATACCCCTTTTTAGTACACATTCGCCTCGTTTCTCACAAGGGACAATGCTTATCGTCAACTTGTCCATGCATGGAAATCCCACGTGCACCCCTCTCGACCACACGACGTAAACGACTCGGACAGCCAGGCTACCATCACCTCTGACAACCCAAGGCAACAACAACAAAAACAATCACCACGCCAGTCCAAAGCAGCGGTAAATGGCGTACCATACCCAAACAAGGCGCCATGCCTACCCCCTTCCCCTCCTTTGTCGCCAAGCGATATGCGACCATCTTCCAAGATTATGCCGACGGCAGTCGTTTCCATGCCGTTGCCCCAGTTACCCGAGCATCGTCCACGCCGGCCAACACGGCCCAAGATGGTCACCTTTGCGACGAGCAACGACGTTTGTTCTTGCAGAAACAGCCATGGCCATGTGCATTACCCGCACGTCGGCGTTGATCACACTGTGCCAGGAAAAGTAGACGCTGTGCTCAAGTTGTTGTCCGCTCAAGATATCCTGCAGACCTCGGAGGGTGAGTTTAATTATGTGAGAGGGCCGTGGGCTCGTACAGGATAACTAAAACCAGAATGCTGCGTTGTAATGTAGAGAAACACCCGGTGCAGCTGCATGACCGGGTTGTGAGCGCGCATTTACCCGAATACTGCTCTATCGCAAGTACGCACCGCATGCCTCATACTGCAGCAGTGATTGAGAGCCGTACCTGTGTCAGCCAGTTGGACGAGCGCGTGCATGTTCTGGCTACTTTTCGCATCGATACCAGCAAAGCAGGTCTTTCAAGTTGTAAGTGAGTTGCTGATATCTCTCCGGTGGTCTAATGACGATATTCTAGCTTTGCTCCAGAAAGAAGCCATTCAGCGACGCATGCGATACTATCAACGTATCCAATCCGTCCTCGCCACTCATGAAGAAAAACCCGTCCCTCAACTCAACAAAGCACCCCTGCCCGTCCGATGGACGAGTCCGCTCTTGAGCTTTTACCGCACCCTCCTCGCCGGGGTGATCAGCGCTGCATCCGTCGTCATCCAAGGTGCAAGCCAGCGGGGACCGTTTACACTGGTAGTAATCGCGCTCGTCCTGCTGTGCAATATGTCGTTGGCGTACCGGCTCGTCCAGATCAACGAGAACCTAGACGACTTTGCGTCCCAAGATTATGACGCTTGGAGTGACGAGCAAGATAAAATCCTCTGGCGTCTAGAAGAGACTCGCCAACTCGTCCAGAACACCATCTATATCCTCCATCGTCTCCAGGCAGAGACTCTGTAAAAAGTAAGAACTTTTTGTGTATATTTCTTTGAGTACAGTATGAACTTGGGTTTATAAATAAATGAATATGAGCTATATCTACAGTTTTCGGTACAGCCGAATGAAATATCGCATGTTCTGCACATCGATGGGGTATCTAAGGTGGGGTGGATGTCTGCAACGGGTTCGTGAGTAAAGCCTTAAAAAAAGTAACATAGTTTTTTGAGGAATTACCTATACCAGCGTGCGTCTTCTGAGACAACGCATTCCAGGCCTTGAATGGCATCCAGAAGGGTGTACACCATGTAAGTCTTGCCGCCAACCTGAAGGTGGGAGAAGGAACCCGCCGACTCGACGACGAGCAGATGAGCCCCCTTCTTCATAGAAACGACCATGGTTTGGACGAGACGCATCGCTTTGGATTTCTGGACAAAGAGCTCGTTTATGACAAACATAAAAGTGATCAGGTCTGCCTTGGCCAGATGCTCCTGACGGCCGTCTGTATCCTCCAAGACGTCGCCATATTGATAGGAGCAAGTCAACTGATCCTCGGTGAGCTTCCAGGTTTGGCGAACCTCGGCCTCGAGCTTGGAAAGGGTGCCCTGGTACTGACCCATATCCTGCATGTCGAGGCGAATATGCTGGTGTTCCTGTGGTACACGGGTCATGGCCGCCGCAAGACTGACCAGCTCAGACCCGCTACCAGAGCCAACCGCAAAAATGCGCGTGCGGCGGGCGAGGAGACGGCTCAGTTCGCGTCGCGTAAAGATTTCATAGTAACACAGGGCTCGGCCGGGCACATACGCTGCACTGTACACCTCGAGGCTGCTCTCGCTCTCGGTAAAGATCGCTTCATAATCGCGCTGCACGAACCCAGCCTTGATGGCTTGCAGGGTCGTGCCGTAATCGCTTCGGTTCAATGTCTCGGCGCAGGCGCACTTGACACGATCCAGAATACCTGGTCAGACGGTGTGTTACGATGGAAGTTTTGGTTTGACATTTTTCCAAACTTACTCTGCTCCGGATCGCGACCGAGCAGCTTTAAACGCTCTTTGAAAGCGTCCTTGTCGTATGCAGCTTTGCGAGGTTTTTTGGAATCGGGTTTCTTATCCTTGTGAAGGGTGAGCTGATCGAGATCAGCCGTAAGCTGCTCGGCCATGGCAGGCAAAGAAATACAAGCGGGAAAAAGGACAACTCGAGACAAAAAGCCACGTCGTGATAACCATATAATTTCACATTCTGTCATGCCCTGACACCCTACATACATGTATTCTGCCCTGTTCATGCACTTGTGAACCGTGTATGCTACAAGATACGGTCATAGAACAAGTAGTACGTTTTGCTGGCTTATCATGATGGTGATACACAGGAACAACAGACGCATTCATGGCATTTGTGCATATCAGCTCCTTCTTAGAATCAGCATGGTCAGATATAGCTATGAAGGAGAGAAGAAGAGGTCACTGTTTATCCTGCAATGAGGGAAGGGGAGAGTGACAAAGGAAGGAAAGAGGCAGCAAAAAAGGTAGCTTTATTAGGTGAGTAAGAAATGAGCGGCGGAACAAGTCAGAACACAGACACACTCTGCCACACACAGGGCCTGACTTGACTTCGCTTCTTTTTTGGTTTACTACCACTTTATTTTTCCCTCTCTTCCTTTCCTTTTACTTTCTGACATTAGCTGAAATGGCCGAACCGACGAGTCCCTCTCCACTCGCGACTGTACCAACCGACCTTGACGAGACCCTCAAGCGCAAAAAGCTGACGCCTCCCTCACCGCCCGACCCAAAAAATAAAAACTCGCCTACCATGACCACTCCCAGAAAGCGGTCAAGAGACGACCAAGACGACACCGTTGACGACTACGATAACCCACCGCGAAGGCGACGAAGCAGTGGCAACTCTAATTCGAGACCAGGTAATTCATTGAAATGCCTTGCATGGACTTATGCCATGCCACGCCTTGCTCGTGCCACACTTGCTCCTCCTCCTCCTCCTCCTCCTCCTCCTCCTCACATGCATGGGGAGACCTCTTTGTTACTTGTAAGCTCACCTTGCTCAAATAGACACTGCCCACCAGAAACGACATCGTGAAGCCGTGGACGCATTGACCAAAATTGAAATTGAGTTTGCTCGACTGCGGGACAAGTAAGTCAATGAGCTTACTGTGTAATTAAGTCTCATTTTCCGAAAACTAGAATGTACTGGGAGAAAATGGGCGACCTAAACC
>VAFG01000311.1:252368-293390 GCA_013461545.1 Syncephalastrum contaminatum | reverse complement strand
AAAAAAAAAAAAAAAAAAAAAAAAAAAAAAAAAAACAACCAGGCAGTGGGGATGAATCGATGGGTTTTTCTTACGCAGAGCAGATCCTTCTCGAAGTGCCCAAAGTCCACTGGACCGATATTGGTGGCCAGGAAGATATTAAGCAGCGTCTCAAAGAATCGGTGGAGTGGCCGTTACAGGTAATAAGGAGGAAGAGAGATGACTTGTGCTGAGAAACCCTAACCCGATCTTATTGTATTAGCATCCAGAAGCATTTGCGCGACTTGGCATCCGTCCTCCCAAAGGAATTCTCCTCTATGGCCCGCCCGGATGCAGCAAGACGTTGATGGCCAAGGCACTCGCGACCGAGGCAAATTCCAATTTCATTGCCGTCAAAGGCCCCGAGGTAAGGCATTACTTTAATATTAAATCTTGTGCTGATATGCGAGCCCAACGCGAAGCTGTTTAGCAAATGGGTGGGTGAGTCTGAGAAGGCAGTTCGAGAGGTTTTCCGAAAAGCGCGTGCCGCGTCCCCGTCTATCGTGTTTTTTGTAAGAGTCATGTGTTCCCTTTTTGACTCAGCTCACAAGAAAAAACCAGGACGAGATTGACGCTTTGACCGTCAAACGCGGCGGTGACGGCGGTACCTCGGTGTCAGACCGCGTCCTCTCTCAGCTGCTCAACGAAATGGATGGCATTGAAGCCTTGGTGAATGTCACAGTCGTGGCTGCCACGAATCGACCCGATATCATTGTAGGTTCTGCTTCCCTTTTCTGACTGTGTCTCTCCCACACACACATACACACGTATACATACGCATACGCATACATATATACATACATACACGCGCGCACGCACTTTTACACTCATACGCGGATGACACAGGATGAGGCGTTGCTGCGACCAGGGCGCATCGACCGGATTCTCTATGTAGGGCCACCCGACTATGATGCACGTCGCGACATTTTCAGGATCCAGCTCCAGAAAATGGCATGCGATAGCGACGTGAACCTCGATGAGTTGGCCGAAAAGGTAAGACGCGTACAGAAAAGAGAGATACATAAAAGACATGACAACCATTACCCCGGTACTCATGGTCATGTTAGAGTGCCGGATGCTCGGGAGCGGAGGCGGTAGCGCTATGCCAGGAAGCGGCGCTGCTCGCGATGGAGGAAAGCGTGGAGATCGATTCGGTAAATATTTGTTTGGGATAGTGTGCGACCTGAATATCAAACTCATTGCCAAATCAGGTCAAACGACGGCATTTCATCGAAGCATTGAGCACTTTTAAGCGACGCATCACGCCAGAGATGATACAATTCTATGATGATTTTCGCTCTCAATCAAAGCTACAAAGCATATAAAGAAAGAAAAAAGGAATAAAAAAATTTTCTTTCAAACAATGAGAAAGAGATTGGGGGGGGGGAAGCAGTATAGTATTTATCGTCTTTATCAAAAGATCAGCTGGCCCAAATAATAACCAACACGTTATTGGGGTGAGGCATTGGCGCGGCTGCCAGCACCCGTACCATCGTCGCGCATTTGTTGATCCCAGAGGTAGACACCCAGGCCTTCTCCCACGCGGTTGAGCTGAGTAACCATATCGGCCAGGGTCTTGATCGCCTCGACTTGTTCGGACAAGTAGCGTCCTTCGATGAAATCGCACAGCTGGGGATCGTTGTTGCTGTCGGCCACCTTGTGGAGGTTGAGAAGCGATTTGTTGACATCTAATCCCATCATGAGTACAAGACGTCAACACTTATCTGTCTGCTTACCCTTCTCCAACTGAAGCGCGGACTCGATCGCGTTCTTGGCTGACTTCCAGTCAGTCTAACGGGTGTGGTCAGAAACATACGCCGGCGATGACGCGTCAAAACCTACCTCGGGTGCCTGCAGGGCCTTCAGAATAACTTTGCCGCCACGCATGTTCAAATAATCTACTTTTATGTAAGTTTCACCGGACGACGACGCGTCAAGTAGGGCCTACTTACCGATGAGATGCTGGGCGTGCTCACGTTCCTATACGAGGCATGAGAGACGGATACAGACACTACTAATGGACATACCTCTTGGGCCTGCTCACGGAAGTATTTCTCCAGACCAGGGAGAGCCACCGAGGTGTGCTGGGCCCACGCGCTCATGGAGAGGTAGACCTGCGAGGCCTGCAGTTCAGTGTTGATCTGCTGGTTGATGGCCTCCTCAGAGGCAGTGGCGAAGTTCTGCTTGGCAAGAGACATGATAGAGAAGAGAGGAGGGGGGGTTGGGTTTGGGGTAGTGTAAGAAAGAGAGCAGTGAAGTAGGGAGCGTTGTCGAATTCCAGGAATCAGCTGCTTTATATACGCGTCCACTATGCAGACGGCGTCAATAAAAGAATTTTATACGTGAAGAACCAACACGCGCGCTGATTTACTCACTCACTCACTCACTCACTCACACGCGCATGCTTTTCCTTCAGGTCAAACAAAACAATACCCTACTTTTCCGTTTCAGAAGTGCGCTTACTTTCCTTCCTTCAGCTCTCTTTCTTTCCTTATTTCCGAGGATGATAGCAGACGGCTTGTGCGGGAGACTCGTATACGAGGAGATCGGAACACCGCTTCCTTTGCATATTTTTATTTTTCCATGTCGCCATTGTGCTGGGAACGACGATAAAAATTTTAAGCTCCTAGGTTGTTTGCTTATTCTTATTCAAGCAAGCAAGCAATGCGCCCCCTTTTCGTTCAGACGCGTCTTGCTGTATACCTGCTGTGGTGTAAATACTCGCACAGTTACATCTGGCAAGGTGATACAGAAAGCGCGCATCGCCGGAGGGGGGAAACCATGGAATTTTTGAAAGGGGAAGGGAAGGGGGTCTGTTTAGTGGACGAGCCCAATGCGCTCGTTATGTATACGTGTGTGTGTGTGTGTGTGGGTGTGACAGACGCGCTCTAGAGGATGATAAAACTGCTTCGTAAAGGGCGCCGCGTGGATGTGCCGCGATGATCTCTCCATCGTCACTGGGTCTGTTTTTTTTTCTGCACGCGGCACGGATGGATCACTTTTCTTCAGGCTAGACCCGAAAGGCCGCGCCATGGGATTCCATGCAGCATACATATATATGTAGTGCGTGTCTAACTTCTGATCCCTATTTTTTTTTTTCATTTTCTGCTCTCTTTGCATTCATCTGAAATCTCAGTACACAGCAGCATACTGTTCGATCCTGCGCTTGCATATGCCTCAAATGGAATAATGAGTTGGGGACAGTTACAGTCCAACGTATGTACAAGCGCGGCCTTTACTTCCAACGCCACGTATCGAACAAGAGATGAGATGATCTTTCTTTCATACGCTTTGCGTATAATATATGTATGATTTATATGAAAATGGAATGCTTTTTCTTGCTTTTGCGGGGTGCATGCCACAGGGGTGTGTGACCATAATGGCATGACCGTTTTATCCCTTATGGAAGTTGAAAAAAGTAGAAGCGGCAAGTCACTCGCGAAAATACTTCTTTAAAACACGTAAAAACGGGCAGACCGTAAATATGAACAACGACGGACTGGATAAAAATAATATGCGTTAATTTTAGAAATGGGTCTGGCTGGGTTTTTTTTTTTTTTGCTTCAGGGCAGGATTGTTCCATTTTGTTTCTATCGTTGACAAAGAAATAAAAGAAAAAGGTACTTTGCAACGTTATTGTCATACCTTAACATTGACCGTAGGACATGAGTTTATTATACACGATAATGCTAAATGCGAAATAAGCAAGTTTAGTAATAATTGGATTGGGGCTGATAAGGAAGCAGCAGTGATCATACATATCAGGCATGCTATATAAGTCCGTACGTAGTAACACACGTGAGGCTTGGCTCGAGTCGGTCTAATGTTGGCTCTATGTAGTCAGGACAAGTGTGTCAAAGCGTGACATAATAAAACGGCGAAGGCACCTTCTTTCATATGATAAGTTTCGGCGATGGAGAGATAATGAAGGAAATTATTTCATTTGACACATCAGAGTGATATACAAAGCCTACCAGAGGTCGCAAACTGAGCTCTCTTTTGCTATACAAGAAGAGTACTTGTTACAGGCAAAAGGAGCAAGGCATCTATTACTACTGCTAACACACAGGTACCAGTTCAGGTTCGAAATTGAAAACCCGACGAAGTGCGCCTATCTTCGTTTGAAATTGGAACAGGCTGCATCCAAAATAGCACACATCCACACCTTATTTCATTTTCTCTCTTTTTTTATTTCCAGTGTCAAGACACCACACCCGCTCGTTCGCTCCTCCGCCTCGACCCCCTCTTCTTTGTACAAGATGACCTTCCGGAGCAAGGTTACCTTGCTCTGCGCGCTCTGTATCTTGTATATCTTCACATTCACCCTCCCGCAGTTACGATCCACCCAGTCCGATTTCTTCAGCGAGGAAAACGACAACATTGTGGATTTTGAGACCTCCTGGCGATGGCATCATGAAGCTTCGCTTAGCCCTCCACCCTACTCTTCCCCTACCATAAACCCTGAGGAACAATCTGAACTCGAACTCGACTACGCCCACCCCGATCTCGAGACGCCACCACCATCTCCTTCACATCCTACGACTGTTCCTGCCCCTCCTCTGCATGACCCAGATGAAAAGTTCATTACTTTCTTCACCCACAGTGGATTTCAAAATCAACTCATTCAAGGTAACTGAATTGCTCCTGGCTTAGCCAGACATATGGCTTACAGTTTTCGTTCAAGTGGAAAACGGTATCCTGCTGGCATGGTATCTGAACCGGACGTTGATTCTACCTCGAGCGTTAATGGGCGAGGCATTTGGGTGGAGTTATTTTGACAAATTGCATCTGGAGCACATGCTACGCGACCCATCTGCACCCGACCCATGCTCGCGCTTTGCAAAAGATATCAGCGCTTGGGAGATTGAATGCCCTGACCGCTCTCGCTACACCGTCATGCCCTTTGACGACATTTTTGATCTCTCCTGGGCGAAGCAACACGTCCGCATTATCTTGCGCGACCGATCCGACTTTGACTGGTTCGAGTCCGAGTTCGATATTCACCGCGCAGGCGTCCCCAACCGTGTGAATGGCTCCTATGTGGATGGCGACATCTTGTTCTTCAAAGGTATGTTTTCTTTTTCATTCTGGCACTAGATCGCTTATATGATCTTTACTTAGGCGAAACACGATATGACTGGCGCATCTTTGACACGCCGCGTAAATCACACCGTCTTGGCAAATACGCAGAAAGCCTCGATATTTTTCAACTCAGAAAACGCAATGAAAAGCTTATCCATTTCTCAAGCCTCTTTGGCACCGGCAAGCTCCCGATACGTCGACCCGAGCACTATGACTTCCTGCGCACGCTGCAGCGCAGCATCACCTATCGCCATCCTGCGGTCCTGAATGCGGCCGAACGTGTTGTCGAGTCTATGGGCGGAGCAGGCAACTTCATCGGTTTACACGTGCGGTAAGTCATCATATGGATGCAAAGTGTGGCGCAAATTTCTCCCGAACTGTGGCTCATTTCTTTTTTATTACTTCTTGTGCTGCAGATCAAGCGACGGATGGTTCGTCAAAGCCTTGCCCGAAAACGTCTTGAGCATCGTATCTCAGATCAACCGCGAAATGGAGTCGCGCCAGCGACCCATCATCAAGAACCTCTCGCCCCCTTCGCTGAACGAATGCATGGAACTGTCCCAGACAAGCAACATGTCCCTCATTTATCTAGCGACGGACGCCCGCTCTCCTCGAACCGATCCTGCGTTTAGGCCGCTTTGGGAAACTTACCCGTGCACATTTACCATGGATGACGTTTTAGCACCCGACAGCCCTGACTGGGCTGAGCTAGACGCCGTCGTCGATAGCTCGACTGGGTCAAGTTTACGCCGATTCTTCTTGCCTCTCGTGGATGCCTCTGTTGCCAGTCGAGGCTGGAACTTTATCGGCAGCAAGGGTTCCACTTTCTCGGGCTACATTTACCGTCTCCACGACGTCTTCTGGTCCAGTGCAAAGTCCCAAACTCTGTCGGATGAACAGCTGAAAGCATGATCCAAACTTCCTCTACCTTGTTACTTATACCATTTCATCCATTTGTAATTTTTTTTTTCCTGTCCTGATACGACCCCTGGCGGGTCACTTAGTCTCATAATGATAGACATTGCTAAAAAAAATCATGCGATTTTTTCTGCAATTTGCTTTCTGCAATTCCCCCCTTCCTGTCCCCCTTCCCCCCACTTGCTTTGTACATAGCTTGTCCTTCGCTTGGCATAAAGACCATAAATTAACTAAATGCATCCATCAAAACTATATTAAAAAGCGCGGAGATGACGTGTGTATGTGTGTACATGTGTATATACTAATGCAATATATTGACGAATTAATTTTAATAGTACAGATTACTGTTAATATTATTATATTGGCTACTGCGGTCTTGAGGAAGATCCCTCCGTGACATCATACCACTCTTGTGCAAATTTGCGGCGTGCTAAGTAACTAGATTCACCAAAGCAAAAAAAAAAATTTGAGTTTTCCATCCGTCATATGCAAAAAGACAGCTTACCTTTTAGGCTGTGGTCGACACAGCACGTAGAACATGTTCGAAAATGGATTTCCCCGATCAAAAGGATGCTCTCCAAACGGTCTCATGGCCATGGATGCCCGGAGCTAATACAATATGAATAAAAGGGATCCTACCTCACATGCAAATGGTTTACCTGTTCGTGGGTAGTGACCCCGCGCATGATGAGAAAACAGTGATAACCAGTGAGGCCACCGACGGGGATGACGAGCAAAAAGCAGAGGATGACCAGCAAAAGGCTGACCGGGGCTTGGGACAGGACGTGAGGGAAAGAGCGATCGGGCGATTCGAGGTAGAGGCGAACGAGGTGAACGAGGCCAAAGCAGATGACGTAGAAGCACATGAGGACGGCGCAGACAATAAAGATGAAGAACGAACGATAGTTGCGCTTGCCGACGCAATTGTTGAGCCAGATACAATGGTGGTCTTCGTTTTCTATTACCGTCCATAATGAGCCTGCATGACTTTCACAGTGTCGCTAAACTTACCGACGCAATTGTTGCATTGACGACAATGACTGGCGCGCGGAGGCCGATAGAGCATACAGGTGTCACAATATTTGAGTCGCACCTCGTCACCCTTCACGATCACATCCCTCGGAGCAGGCAGGTTTTCTTGATCGTTTATGGAGTCGTAAGAGAAACAGAAGCCGCTACCACTGGCGCGCTGTTGAGCAGCGTTCATGTCTAGATTGCGAGGGATAATCTAAGTGGGGTTTTGCAATAACACGATTAAAATGAGAAAAAACAAGTATGTGCATCATTTTGTAATTAAGTTACCCCTGGATCGGTCCATGATGTTTTGAGCATGGAAGCAAGCGCGAGTGTGAACAGGTACCCAAAAATGACCGGCACTGCTGGGTGAACATGATACCACAACCAAGGACAACTATGGAGTTCAATTGAGTCAGTATTCATGTAAATAGATCAATGATTGTGATTGTGACACTTGCATAAAGACAGCAAAGAGGACAGAAGGGGCAATGACGACAAACAGCGCCAACAAAAAGGCCCAATAAGCTCTGCTCGTGACAAGACGACCTCCACAGAAGAACCGGTTGTTACCCGGAAAGAGTTTATAGTTTCTTGTCTGAGTAGTCCGGAGACGTCGAGTTGAGTTTGAAGGAGGTGGTGGAGGAGGTTGCTGTGGCCGTGCAGGAGGTGTCATGACTGGACGGTGCCCATATGCTTCCTCTCGCTGTTGTTGTCCTCGAAGGTGAGGCGAGGTGCTTGAAAGGTAATTATTATGAGGAGGGGGCGGTATTTTAGAGGAGCCGAGATCAAGATTCTCAAAACTGTCGCCTACAGAATCGTTGGTGGTTTGGCTCTCGAGAGGAAAGAAAGTGCGTGGAAAGGGTGCCCGATCGGAGGGCAACGTGGTCATGGTCGGTAACGCCATGCATGGAGGATGTTCAACTTTAGAGGAAGAAAAAGGAAAGGAAGCTCGTAAGGTCTCGGTGAATTAGGGCCAATGTCGACAAACCGACATGAACAACCAACGGGGGAAGCGGGGGAAATATATATATTATATATCGTGCACTCAAGAAAAAGCGACGGAAAAGGGAAGACAGGAGGAAGTTTTTTTTCTTTTTTTTCTTTTGCGTGTTATAGTATTATATGTACGTTGGGTAGGGGATGTCATACTCCTTGCCACACCCGTAATAATAACAACAACGGCCTCACACCTGCATATATTGTATACGTACACCCAGTTTATCATGTCTGTACTGCTTCATTGGTCATGCAGGGTTTGTGTCATGTAGAACAAGTGCAACCGCAGCTTGAAAAATAAATGATCACCTATGCCATATCCTTATAATGACCATCTTTTTCTTTTCTCTCTCTCTCTCTTTTGCTAGAGAAAACACGAGTTCCAAAGCAAGATTCTTCGCTCTCCTTTAGAACAGTCTAATAGCGTGTAGATACAGCCTCTCTTTATATTGTCATTATTACAATTCGTTTTGAGTTATCCTCAAGTGAGACACACATGGCACGCTATTATCCCGGCAAATGCACTATGGCGATCATTCTAGCAAACCTTCTTTCTCGTCTCTTGACACATGATGTATCACTCGGGTTTCAAACGTACACTATCATCATCAGCAGAAACCAATCGAGGATAGACTGCCAATACTTGCATTATTCATATTATTTGCATATAGTATGGCTCGGCATTAGCACTATCTTTTACATTTTATAGGCATATATAGTATTGTCGCGTGGAAATTACCTTTTCTTGTGTGTAAGAATATAAGCCGTCAAACTTTCTTAAATCGTGGAATTCATTCTCGTGTCAATAGTAGTAACAGAAATGGTGTTATAAAGACAACAATCGAATCGAACTTTAAAGTATCATTTCGGCTGTCCGCTGCTGCTGCTGATCCTGTTGTTGTCCTGTTTCCCTTCTCCGGGGAGCGTGTTAATGGTTGGTGTGTGCTTTGGTGGAAGACATGCTTTTCGCTTGTTAAAAAAAAAGAGTTATGAGAAAGTCGTCGTATAAGATCAAGTACAAGTGAAGCCATGTACCTGAGAAGGAGTATGTAAAGTACCTTATCATGATTTTATGTATGTCGGGCTACGTCGTAAGGGAACCTGCCTTAAGCATGTCGGACTCGTATAAGACACGTCTTCCAATACAAGCTCACAAGGTGAATGGCGCTTACCGTTGCATAAAGTGCCACAAGCGCCATATTCTTTACTAAGGTGCCTTCGTCTACAGTCTACCAGTTATATGATACAAATGCACACGAGGAATAAAGCCCACTGCGAATTTGCTGTCTCGATTCACGTATCTTGTATCTTTTTCTTTTGTTACTATGCCGCCCAGATATCAGCCAAATGCCGGTCAGCCCGTACGTCCGTTGCATTCCGAGACCATACTGCTTAATAAACTGTTGGCGGCGGTAATAGACCATAAATCAAGCCAATGACTCAAAGCTAATTGAAGTGTACTGTAGGACATCTTGGAGCAGGCTGCGCGTATACTCGAGCACTACATTGCCACCGAGTCAAGGTAACAACATTTCAATGCAATAACGAGAGTCTTACTCGTTCAAAGTAAAGTGCAGGTTGGGTCACTTGAAGTGCCTCAAGTGTTGGAGGATCGGCTCATGGCCAAATGTGATGAATTCGAGGATGTCTGCGATCAGATCTATTTTATACTGGCAAGGCGACTTCATATTTACACAGCTGTTACGTGGTCAGCTGACTGACGCGCATTACTTTAAATCTTTTAGGAACAATCTAAACGGATACTTCAGCTTGACTGGCAGCAACGAACAGCTCAACAAGCGCAAGCACATGCACAACAACAGCAACAGGGCGGTCAAGGTCAACCACAGCAACAAGAAGGACAGAAACAAGTAACGGGCGATACGATGGACCAAGACATGGATATCGCCATGATGGATCCTAATGTGCGCAGCATGATGGACCTCGATGCACCTGCAGAAGGCAATCAGGAGGAAGAGGAAGATATGGAAGAATTACTCCAGTTACAGCGCGAGCGTCTGGACCGATTAAGGAGCGTGGTAGTCCATCGGGTGGATGTTGAGACCATCAAAGAACAAACCAATGGGGGTGGACAGGACGATCTTTTATTCTAATAGAGATAATAATAATACCATAGTTTACGCCTTCTTGGCGGCGTTGCTGAACTTCTTGACCACTGCAAAACGTGCGCGTTAAGCATAGAGATCTCAAGAGAAATGTAGACAACTTACCTCGCTCGATACCATCCAGACCCTTCTTCAGCTCTTCCATGGGAGGACCGAAGCTGAGACGAACAAAGTGATGGCAAGGGGACTCAAAGAGTTCTCTTCTGTGTGCGGGCTAGAAAGCAGCATACCTAGTGAGCCTATCGCAATACATAAAAGGCGCACGACGAAACTTACGTTCACATCAAAGAAGATACCGGGCACGACGATACTATTCCCAAAAAGAACAGAAAGAGGCAAATAAAGCAAGGAATAAAAATGAGCCTCCTTAATATCCTTGTGACACCTGACACTTACACTTTCTCCTTTAGGCACTCTTCAAAGAACTGCAGACCAATGTCGATAGGGCTTGGGAGGGCGCATAAGTCAAGCCAGATGTAGAACGTAGCCTGTGGAGGCACGCGCACCTTGAGGCCAATCTCTTCGAGGCGGTGCAAGACATAATCGCGCTTGGCGCGGAAATGGGTTTGCAGGAACCGTGCCTCGTTCTTGTACACTTCGGGATCCAACAGAGGAATGGCGGCCAGCTGAAGAGGGTGATTGGCACCGCCTTCCAGGAACGAACCACAGCTCTGCATCGAATCGACGACCGTCTTGGGACCCACGATCCAGCATATACGCCAGCCGGGAAGCTGCGAATAAAGAGAGATAATTAAGTATGAGTACGAGAGATAGATTGGAAGATGGTAAGTCTGGACTCACTCTGAAGTTCTTGGTCAAGCCATCGATGATGATGACGGGGTCCTGGTCCACATCTACGGATCATAATAGGTTGGCCATTCCATGGTTGCTCCACTTTACGAGCTTACCATCTACATGCTGAGCAATACTGACAGTGCGGCCGTTCTCGGCCTCCTCATGGGTATAAATGTACGCGGAATAGAATTCTGCGAAGGTCACCGCGTCAGTTGGCGTCATACATATCATCAAAGTATAGCATACCGTCCATGACCATGGTCGCGTGGCGCTCGCGTGCGATCTTGACGAGGTCCCGCAGCTCACCGTTCTCGATGATCTGGCCGGTGGGGTTACGCGGGTTGGAAGCGACGATGACGCCCAGACCGCGGTTGGAGATTTCCTTGCGGATGGTCGCAGAGTCAATGTGGTAGTTGGTCTCCTCTTCGAGCGTGGTTGGAATAGGCACAAAGCGCTTGAAGACCGAGAGCATCTGCTCATAGGCGGTGTACTATTATATTTTAGAGTGATAGACCACATGATTTGTCAACAGGGTACGCAAATGGCACGTCATTCATTGGGTATTTCTTTTACCTCAGGCAAAAAGTAACCGACGTTGACATCTAGAGATGACGAGATGAGAAAGCAAGATGAGGAAGCAGATGGCGTGTTTACCTCCAATAGCAGCAGCTACACGGGTCAGACCAGCACGGCCACCGGGCACAATACAAACCTATTATGATCGAGAGAGATTGATAAAGAGCTTATTGGTTGCCAAGCAACTTACGTTCTCATAGGTATATTTGGACTCCTTGTCCTTACGGTATGTTTCATTGTACAGGTTGGCAACAGCAGCACGCAGCTCCTTGATACCGGCAGTAGGTGCGTACTCATAAGATGAGATAGGTACCTCCACGTGAGTGGGTTTGTCGGCACAGCCATCAATGTGGCCAACTGTGGTGTATGTCACACAGTGAGACCATGCCACAGCAGAGTGATAATAGCTCGTTCTTACCTTCAGGGGCGCCTTGACCAAAGTTGGCTGTGAAAGAAGACCGGGTTGTTAGTACATATAGATGTGTCGCCAATACATAAGCATAACATCATGTCTTATTTACCCCAGGATGCGTCACCGTAGGTAAAGCCGTTCTGCATGGCGCGGTCCATGACATAGATCACACCGGTGGAGCCAGGGTGGTCGATACCATAGATCTTGGCCGCCTCTTTGGCCTTAGTAGCACGGTTCTCCATGCCGGGATAGCTTCGGAGGGTCTGATGGGCAGACGAGTCTCGCTCGCTTTTTACAATATCATGCATGTCAGGGATTGCCCATGTCTGTGCGTACACGAGAAGGTGACTGTCCGTACCTGCGGATTTGCTCCATGACCTTTTGAGCGATATCAATGAAGCGCAGGCGGCTGTTGGAGGACTGGCGGCTCAGAGAGGGAGGGGTCTCGAGTGAGTTGGTCATGCTAGTGTAGTTTCTGTATGGGAAAGCGAAAGAAAGAAATGGGCTGGAGCGGCAGATGACGGGGCGACTCTTTAAAGCACAGGAGGCAATGAGCGGGGCCGTGCTGTATTGCCTAAATCGGGCAAATTTACTGGAAAAACATGATGCCGAAAGCAAGACAGCTTACCGATGACGATGGAGTGTCATTTTTGAGTTTCTGAACGCGCGCGAGAGGCGACAAGAGCGCCAAGACCAGCAATGCCAGTTAATTTTTTGTTTTATTGAAGAGCGATCTGAACAGACGCGACAAGCGCTCGGCGAAAAAAGGAGTCATGGCCGCCGAGGCCGCAAGACGAACAGGCATCAGGACCTATTACATATGATAGAAAATTAGTACAGCTAAAAAGGTGCTTATGAACTGACGTACCTTGACGACAGCATAGGAAGTTGCCAAATTGACCATGAGCCGACTGTCGGGGTCAATAGGATCGAAGCCATACCGACTTCTGAGTTTACTCATGATTCGGTTGCCTTCCGCAATAGCTTCTTCTGGCACTGGCACCTGCACACCCGAATATTCCAGACCATAATACACCAAGGGCAGAGGCACAATCGCAGTAATCTCATGCAGTACTGCAAAGGTTGTCATGTACGACGCAGGCTTGTCACGGAACTGTTGAGCATACTTCTTGAACCCTCGCAGTGGCTTGCTCGGTGGTGAGATGGGCGGCATCGTGGCCATGGTCCGGCGCATGAATCGATGGAGCATTCTGGTTGCGTTTTTTTTTGGGGGGTACAAACGGTGGATATATCTAATATGTCTAATATGTCTAATATGTCTAGCTGGTGTATTATTGATGAGCTATTTGCAGCTTGTGCACCGAGCGTGGCCAGAAAAAGAAGCAGAGTAGTAAAATTATTTAGGCAGGTGCTTACTTTATTTTTTTGTGTATGTGCACACACAAACACGCGCGCGCGAGCGACACACGATCCAACATTACACATTAAGCCGATATATTAATTGTTTTATGACCAGATACACTTTTTTTAGCCGCCAATACCAGGTTTATTTTTTTTTCCGTTCCTGAGCAAAAGGACTCACAAACCAGAGCCTGATACAGAAAAAGACAGAAAAAAAAAAGTCGAAAAGGGCGTAAAGCTACAAGTGCTGGGGAGGGGTCGGAAGAGACGAAAAAGAGGCATCGCACACGCGCAGAAAAGAGAGTGAAAGAGATATAGAAAAGGGGAGACACAAGGAACAATGAAGAAAGGGGAGTACTGTATGGGATCTACCCGAAGTACAATCTTCTTCATCCTTCCCCGGTCAACCAGAGAATATAAAAAGAGGTCTCTAAACTGGCGCGTTCGTATCGTTCCAACATGGAAGGGCATAAATGCAGAAGATTAAATGCAGACAAGGGCAGTACAAGTATGTGCACATGATGATGAGGGTTAAAAAAAAAAGAGAGCAATCGAAGCTGCTTCGCAAGCAAAGCAGGACGACTATAAAGAAAGGAAAGGAGAGGAGAGGGTGAATGAATGACAGTAGTAAATAGTATCATGATGAACACGAGGGAGATGAGCTGGCGGATGCGGCTGGATTGTGTATCTTGGCGTGTCTCCGCAGATTGCTGACGACCGAGAAATGACGGCCGCAACCTTCAACGGGGCACTTGAATGGTTTCTAAAAAAATAGAGTTGGGTCAAAAACAGGAAAACAAAACAATGGCTTAAAGACTTACTTCACCAGTATGGCTATACATGTGTGTAGTTAAAGAGCTGGGTCGTGTGAATTTCTTGAGACAGACATGGCACTTGTAACGCTTCGGGATCGTGGACGTAGCCTTGGCGTTAAAGGTAGCCATCATGTTGTGCTGCATCGTGCTGCTGTCCGTAGACGTCGGTGAGGACGAACGCGACGAATGGGCACCAGACATGCGGCGCCGAGGGCTGTACTGAACTTGTTGCATAAGAGGTACTTCTGCTTGTTGCTGCGCTTGCTGATGCGCGAGCGGGGGGGCGTGGTGATAGTAGCTCGGTGGCGACGATCCTCGGGGCTCATGCATACCTACACAAAACAAAGTGAATATCACGCTTGTGCTTTGGTATGCGTTGCTTTTTTTTTCGTTCAATCTTTTTGCGTCTTACCTGCATAAAAGTAAGGATGATAAGCGGGGGGAGGGGTGTAAGCAGCTGGGCCAGCCAGCCGCGAGGGACACGAGAGAGGATCGTTCGTCGAGTTACTGCTTGTTGTGGACGTGTTGCTACTGTTGCTACTGCTGTGAGTGCTAACAGTGCTAGCCATGGTTGGGGTTGAACTGTAGACGCACGGGTCAACGGACAAGCCGGACTCATGCGGGGACAGATAAGGGGTGCGCATCTTGTTTGGATGGTGGTGGTGTGGACGCTGTTGAAGATGGGGTTGCTCGGACGACGGGTGGAATGCATAACCTTGCTGCGGGGACACCGACGCAAGCGTACGGGCCGGCAGCTGAGGAATGAAAGGAGGAGAGGCAATAAAGCCTTGAGTCGCGTGCGTCGCGCCAGCCGACGTCACGGCGTACTCAAAGGCATTCTGCTGGAGGATCGTTCCATCGGTAGCACTCGTCGGGAACGTGGCCATGAACTCGGGGTCCACGCCTTTCGACGGATAAAAGGGCTGCTGCTGATGATGGTGATGGTGGTGCGTAGGTCCAACAGCCGGCGCGCGTGGAAAACCATGCGACGCCGGAACCGCCTGCGAGTAGTTGAAGTCCAAGCTCATACCAGGGTACACGGAAAGCATTCAAACAATCGAAAAGATACAAGGGGGGAGGGGAAAGTACAGTTATCGAAGAACCAAGCAAGCCGGTAGCTTCGAATAAAAGGAAAGGAAGAAGTCTTGAAGATAAAAAAAAAAAGAAAAAGAAAAAACAAACGGCACGCCGTGTCTTGTTGTGTGTGTAGAAAAGGGTAGACAGAAGAAAAAAAAAGATCTACTTTTTTTTTGTCTGAAGGTAGCGGGGGAAGTGAAGAGAAGGAAGAGAGAAAAGGGGCAGAATAGCAAGTAGGAAGACAAGAGAAATGAGTTTATTTAAACCAGCGCAACTGCTCAGGGGCCCCCAAAGAAGGAGGCCAAGGAGGTCACACACTTGCACGAGTTCATTGGCAACCACCAACCTTGGCCAGCCAACGACAGCGTCCCCACTCGTTACACATTTATTTGAATTTCGCATCATATATCGCCTCCGGTACGAACACCGCCGAGATCTAGCCCATACAATCAGTTAAAGCGACAAAACCATCCCAACATCCCCCCAACACATTACACACGCACTCTCTTTCTCTCTCTTTGGTATCAATATCGATGGAATATATACCTGTTTGCCGCCAAACCATCGTCCGTTCAAGGCATTCACCGCTTGTTCGCCGGCCTCGACACTATCGAACTTTAAAAACACCTCGCCCTACAAGACAAAAAAAGCAAGCAAGCCAATTCAGCCCCTTCCATATTAATTATCGTGCCGTGCCATGAAGGGCCCGTTCACCCTTTTCTTCCACTTTACCAGTGAGTCTTCGTTCGCGTGGATATGTTCCACGCGCCCGTATTGTTCGCACTCCTGCTTCACGTCTGCTTCCAAATCTTGGATCCAGTCCGGCTCCGTCTCCCTGCGTAACATCAGCCACACTGTGTATTATGGTTTTATCCCTTGACTTGGGCCATCTGCAACACTTACTCCGCAGGGTTGAACATATTGTTCAACATGACCGTGCGCGACGCCTTTGTCGGAATGGCTGGCCGTGCCCTGCGCACACATACGCACACACAAATTAGCGTTGCAGATTAGCATGAATCACAAAAAAAAAAGGGCGGCATGTAAAAACCAAAAATTAACTTACGGTGCGAGCGGAAGCTGAGGTTGCGTGTCCTTTTCGTGTTCCTCTTCCAACATGTCTGTCCGACGAGCAGCCAATTTTTGCATCAGCTCGGTACGCGACAGTGAAGTAAGGCCAACACCAGAGGAATCTATTTTCATGCCTGTTTAGATACCTTTATCTGTAGAGTGAGTGGTAGCCTACCATCATCATCGAGGTTGACAATGTTCATGGAGCTGGATTTCTCAGTGACCAGGCCAACCTTGAGCTAAATGACGCGGATGAGTTCCACTGTATCGGTGACATATATACACAATCGCAGATCGGGAGCACTTACGTTGCGGCCAGCCAGATCAAAACCATTCATCTTTTCCAAGGCTTGTTTGCCATCCGCAGCGTTCTTGTACCTAATGAAGAGAGCGAACGACTGAGATGATTTGAAGCACGTTGGTTACACGACTTACTGTATGAAAGCATAGCCCTTGGATCGGCCGGTTTCTGGATCTGTATAATTCCCGCACTGTCAATAAATTTCACACAGCGACGAAAAATGGGCTCATTACCTTTGTGAAGGTTGACAAAGTCAAGCGGGCCAAAGGGTTCAAAGATCTGGCGGATATCATCTTCGGTCAAGCTAAAATGGATTGAACCGACATACAGTCTTTGGTAGACATCCTGCCCGGTAAGAACGCCACCCATCCTGTCATCAATAAAAGGTATGAGTCTTTGCTTTTTTAGGACATGTGGACGAATTCACTCACGCTGTGGCAGCTTGTTGCATGGCATATCTGTTCTTCTCCGCCTCTGAGGGTTGGACCAAGACAGGAATACCTAAAAGCTTCTTGCCTGACATTGCCAGCGCATTTTGAACCGAGTCTTCTTCATAAAACTCGACATACCCAACACTAGAAAAACGTCAGTAAGCATGTCAAACCTACGTCAAAAAGCCCTCATACCCCTTCGAGCGCCGCGAGTTGCGGTCCGAAATGATTCTGCCAGCCCTCACCCGGCCCGCCTCGGAAAAGAAATCCTCTAACTCGCGAGAAGTGAGTCGAGCAGCCAACTGCGTCACGAAAATGGTACGTCTGTCCCTTTCTTCCTCGGGAACCGGCGGTGAAGGTGACCGGCCACCACGTCGTCTTTTGGGTGCGCTAATATCATGAGTGTGAGTTTTTTTCTTCTTGGTAATCTCGTTTGAGACTTACTCGCGGCGACGTTCTATGCTACGGCTACGTCCACGGGGACTGTTATCACGTCTTCTGGGGCTACGACTACGTCTTCTGGGGCTGCGCGTGCGTCTTCTAGGACTACGGCTTCGTCTTCGATCATCACGGGAATGTCTGCTGCGCCTACCGTAAGAAGGAGAGCGCGAGCGACTACGATACCGCCTACTGCTGTGCTTTGACCGCGACCGCGACCGACGACGGGAAGTGGAATGACGAGAGCTAGACGAATGACGAGATCTGCACACTTCATTGGCATTTGTTCTAATACATGATCGAGTAGCTTACCGTCGATCGTCGTCCCGATCGCGCCGCTCACGACTGCGATGCGAATCATCACGATGTTCCTTCTAGTGTAAAAATAAATTGTTGTCGTGGAGTCAATGTTCTGTTGCATTTTCAAGTATAATCCTTATATAATAACGTACAGGCTTCTCCTGGAAAGGAGCTTCTAGCATAGCTTCAACATCGGCATCCATGTTTCTTTGTGACCTATATTTGGGGAGAAAGGAAGACCAAGAACAAGTGGGCTCGAGGCACCCAATTGCCGCAGTCACACTTTCTGTCTGATTCCAATCCACAGATACCTCGGCCTAAATCTATTTCTACACATTCCCTACACCCCTTCTATAAGAGACAAAGCTGACACTTCTACCTAACATGCCAGCATCTCAGAATATCTGTGTCATCCAATGTAGCTTTTCGTTACTCTTGCGTGCAGTTGTGCAGTTGTGCAGTTTTGATATCGATTACAATTGGAACATACTGCACCCATCTTACCGTCCACTTTCCTTCCACATAAACAATTCTAGGTTATAGACAATATATGCACAATCCATACATTCATTACCTCTGTCTATTCTACTTGACTTGCAAGCCAGATTTAGGCAAGCTATCAAACTTTGGAAGTGCCGAGATTTCACCTTTTTCTGCTTTGATGAGGAATAGATATGGTTGGCTTATAGGAGTTCATCGACAACGTTTTACCAGAAAGTACTTCAATCTAGCGTTGTTAGCATACCGGTGATAGGTACATATAGCAATATACATACGAGTCTAAACTTTCTAAAAAATTATAGCGACGTATCAGCAGATTTTACAAATTGCCCCTTTGGGCTACACCGTCGGATGCACCATTTTCAGAACCACTAAGTCACGGACGCAGCATGACAAGTTGCAGTGGTGTCCCTCTTTATGATTGAAGCAGTCATTGGAAAAAATATCGTCTTGTATCTTCTCGGTGGCTTCTTGTCCACCTGAAGAACCCGTTCACAGGGCCAAAAGCAAGGCTATCTTCAGTAATAAACTACTTTACATATGAAACGATGATCCATGCATATATATCGTCGCGCTATTCGTGCTTATTATCTGCGCTCTAATAGGAGTCATCTACGTCTTTTTTATCCGCTTATTATATGTACGGGGCTGTATTCAATGCTCAGCTCCCGATAGTTCTTGAGATGTTTGTACATGCATCTGAAGCATATGATATCCCCGACCATTACTCACGTACCTTTCTCTTTTTTCTTTTCTCTCCACCTGTGCTCGCCATTTTAACCGTTTGAATAAACTAGAAGCATCGCCGAGGCGAGGGTGCCTGCAGAAAGGTTATTCGACTAGCCCGATGGCGAAGTGCTCAATATCATTGTCAGTGTCCACGCCCCATTCAAACACAGAACAAGTAGACCTCACCTATCAGACAGCTGGCTTGAACATCGTGCATATACAAAGCACTACAGTTTATGATCCCTATGCATCACACGCGTCAACATGGTCAAAATAAATATGGAAGGCGTTCCGCGGATATTAGATACACTGCGATTGTGAGAGAGTTTATTTTGAAACTATATCGTACAAAAGAATTATTAGGAGAATGGGCTATATAACAAGGAGACCACTGAAGCACAGGCAGGGCGCAAAGGGGAAGAGAAAATGGTAGAACATGGTAGAAGCTATACTTTTACAAAAGGTATCTAAAGTTTTTGGATACGCCCAATTCAGGGACAACCTCCACCTCTTCCTTGTCGTCAGGAATGACGGCCTTGGGTCGGACAGTAGGAGGTCCGTACTTCTCGTCCAGCTTTTTGTTGCTGCGCTTGAGGACCCAGCGCAGAGCAAAGCAGAGGATGACACCACAGCCCATGTAGGTCAGGATAACAATGTTGGCGATGCGGTACCGGCCAGCCGGGTTTGCATACAGTTGGGGACCATAAAAATTGGAAAGTTGCGAGATCATGTTGAGCAGTGCAAACGAGATAGCCTTCTTGTCACGGGGGCCAGGCACGCAGTCACCCAGCCAAGCGAGCGAGACACCGAGCGACGACCAGATACCGCCACCGCAGAGGAAGATGGAAAAGAAGAGAACGCCGTTGTTGTCGGTCGAGATCTGGATGATGTAGCCAATGATGGCGACGATCATACAGAAAGCAATAGGATAGGAGCGGGTCTGGAAGCGGTCAGACCAGAAAGCAATGCACAGAGACATGATGGCGGCAAAGACATAGACAGGAATCGTCATGTACTGCGTCATGCTACCGGTGTATCCAATATCCTTGACGATGGAGGGCATGAAGTAGTTGAGCTGGCCACCCGTTTGGATAGCCATGAAGATGATGATGAATACCCAGACTTTGAAGTCAATGACGGCGGCCTTGACGCCAGAGAAGGAGAACTTCTCCTTGGGCTTGCCTTGACCGAGACGGCGGACGGCAAGTACACGTTCCTCCTCAGTGAGCCACGAGGTGTTGCCGGGGTAGTCGGGAAGAATCCAAACAGCGAAAAAGGCAATGACAAACGTTGCCATGCCTTCGATAATGAAGAGCCAGTGCCAGCCGCGGAGACCAGCGCGACCCTCCATGCCGTCAATAATGGCACCCGCGAACGCACCGCCCAGCGCACCGCTGAGCCAGTTACCGCAGTAAAAGATCGAGTTGCGCATGGCAATTTCATGGGGCTTGTAGAAAGTGGACAGGATAAAGACAGCACCAGGCCAGAAACCAGCTTCGGTAACACCCAGGAAGAAACGAAGGACGGCAAGCTGGGTAAAGTTCTTTGGTAGGAAAGTGAGTGCACTCACGATACTCCATAAGCCAACCAGAATAGAAACTAAGTCATAGAGTACCAGAGTTAGAACGGACATATTCATGGGAAGGAAGAGAAAATTTTTTTTGACTTACGGTAAATACTGGGGCGAGTACGTTCAAGGACCATGTTACTCGGGACTTGCACTGCAATGACACCGAGAGTATAGATCGAAATAACCCAACTGTACTGCGAGTCCGACAGACCCAAGTCAGAATCCAAGCCTGCAACCTACATAGCAAGCATGTTAGCAAAACAATTATCAACACACGAATTGGTTTTACCTTGGCGTTGCCAATGTTGGACAAGTCAAGACGCTGACAGATATAGAGAAGTGTCAACATGGGCACAATTCGGAAATCGAGCTTGCGAACAAGGGCCTTTTCACGGGCTACAAGCTCTGGATCTTCCTCATATTCAGCCGACTCGATAAAGACGTGGGATCCATTCTTTGAGTCTTGTGTCGCGTGCTCCACTAGTAGTTAGACAGACGAATAAGTATACCAAACAAGACGGTTGCGTATTGCAAAGTACATACCTCCGTGGATAGATACTTTGCTTGATTTTACAGAGGGTGAATACGACATGAGAAGAAGAGAAAGAAAGATGGATTGTGTGAGAAGAGAGAGGCCCTGGAGGCAATTTTGATCTTTATGGGCAATTTTTTCGGCTTACCCAAGCGGCAGGGTGTACAAGACAGGATTTATTAACCAAACACAGCTATGGAAAAAGTAATATTTCACACAGACTCTCACGAGTTCGGCAAATTCAGGTGCTTAGAGAAAAAATGTTGGTGACTGTACACGTTATCATATCTCACTCTTATTTTGAAGCAGTTATCCAGTCTTTGAGGTGTGACAATAGTCCGTGGGCCACACACAATCGACATTGCTATCAGGAATACGGTTCTGGTTATCTCGACGAGCCGTATCTCTTCTATAGACAAGAAGACATTATCGATATCACAGCGAATTTCCCGACAAGGCAACTAGTATGACGGCATGGCTGGATGCCCCAGACTCGCCCCCTTCGCAGCCCCGTTTCGTGAGTCCGAGAGCCCGGACAGACTATTTCTGCAGAGAAAGAGAAAGCTAGAGCGGAACGGTGTGCCAGATCAACCCCACACAATTCGCACGCGGGAACGGGGTGGTGCCCAGGCTGGACGAGGAACCTATCATGTTGCGCACTGCGCCAAAATAGAAAACGTATCTGAGTCTACCGAGTGATTCAGGCAACGCTCGGGCATTATTCGGAGAATAATTCCCAGCGCTCGGGACGGCAGAAATTGCTATTGTTCTGCAGGAATCAGGGTCAGCTTACGTGATCTGAAGGGCAGAACCCTTAATCAGCGTAAGGGATCCTGCCGTCAAGAGCTACTTCCTCCATCAAGTAGGCCACCGCGGATGATGCTCCTTAAAGGAAGGAGTCACTGGATGCACACACGATCATGTTGCTCAAAAAGCGTTACCCTGGGAAGCGATAAAAGCAGCGGATCTGAGTGGACGGGACCATTAGACTTTCCCCCGCTTAGGTACCACAGAGAAATCTAACTGATATGAATGACCGCATATGCCCCCCCCCCATCTTTCCCCACATCAACAGGCTAGCTATCCGGCCAAGATAACCCTCATCCGCGCGCACATTACATTATCGACCTTCTCTTAAACCATGACTGTGCACGGTACGTTTCTATACTCTCGTATTACTATTTTCCTGAAGACTGAATCTCATCCCCATGTCACACACAGAATACGATCTCCTCATTGCGAATGGCACTGTCATTGACACTGACGCAAAGACTGAGCTCAGAGCCGATGTGGCTGTCAAAAATGGCCAAGTCGTCAAGATTGAACAAGATATCCCCAAGGCGCATGCAGCCAAGGTCCATGACGCTACGGGCCAATACGTGTGCCCAGGCTTGATTGATATGCACACGCACGTTTACTGGGGCTCCACTTATTGGGGCATTGAAGCCGATCCACTTGCTGCTAAGACTGGCGTCACCGTGAGTACCATGGGAAATGTTGCGTTTTAAGGGGCATGTTACTCAATACACCCTCTAGACCTGGGTCGATGCCGGTAGTGCAGGTGCCTATACCTTCCCCGGTTTCCGGAGACACATCATTGAGCGGTCCAAGGCGCGCATCTTTTCTCTTCTGCATGCCTCTGCGATTGGTTTGACCGCACGCACGTTTGAACTCACGCTGGACGAATGGGTTGACGTGGACATGGCGGTCACGACGATTGAAAACAACCGTGCTTACATCAAGGGCATCAAGGTGCGTATGGACCGCGATGCGACCAACGGCACCGGTTTGCGAGGCATCGAGCGGGCTCGGGCTGTCTCGGAGCGCACGGGTCTGCCGCTGATGATTCATGTGGGCATCGCTCCACCCAGCCTCGACGACATGCTCGACTTGCTCAGAAAGGGCGATATCCTGACGCACTGCTGCACTGGTTTATCCAACCGGTTGGTCGATAGCCAAGGTGACTTTCTGCCCATCTACCACAAGCTACGCGAGAAGGGTATCATCCTCGATCTCGGCCACGGCTCGGGCAGCTTCAACTTTGAATCGGCCGAGGCCATGCTCAAGAATGGCTGCATCCCTGACGTGCTCAGCAGCGATTTGCACCAAGGTTAGTTGGATGACCAAGAAAATTACCTCATCGGCTTCCATCTCATATTCAAACCTTAAAGTTTCCCGTTCTGTCAATGTCTATGATCTTCCCACGACGTTGTCCAAATATCTCAACATGGGCGTGCCGCTGCCTGAAGTCATTGCTCGCGCATCCGCCGCCCCAGCCGACCTCATCAAGGAGCCTCAGCTCGGCCGTCTCAAGCCTGGGCTGCCTGCCGATATTGCGTGTTTCCGTCTCCAGGACGGTGAATATACCTTCAAGGACGCGGCCAATAACGAACGGAAAGCGTCGCAGATGCTGATAAACACATTGACAGTGGTCGCGGGTGAGATTCTTGAGCACTCCGAGGAGTCGGAGACCCATCCGTGGGTGCTTCGTGACCTTGCCACTGTGGCAGCCTTAGATGAAAAGGACTGTTGCTAAATAGGAAATAAAATCAAATCTCGTTGTAACTTGTATATTTCTGGATTTATGTCTATATTTCTGCAAAGTGCTTCTTATAGAAAACAGTTAAATGCCTGCCCCATCTTCGACAAGCCCAGGATAGACTTAGGTGGCATCAGACGAAAAGACACAGTGGTGTAAATAGATTGAATAAAGCAAACATGAAACTTTTTTTATTTTTGGGATGTCTATATATCTACAATGTGAATTTTTACTGAGCAGCAATGCACTCGATCTCGACAGCGACATCGAGGGGAAGGCGGGCAACCTCAACGCAGGTGCGGGTGGGCTTGGGGTCAGGGAAGTAGGTGGCGTAGACCTCGTTGACAGCCTTGAAGTCATTCATGTCCTTGACGAAGACGTTGACCTTGAGAACCTTGGACATGTCCGAGCCGCAGTCCTCGAGGAGACCAGAGATGTTCTTGAGGACCTGGTGAGTCTGCTTCTGGACATCCTTGGGCTCGACAGCGACGAGGTTGCCCTCGGTGTCAATGGGGCAGGTGCCAGAGACAAAGATCAGGCCGTTGAACTTGATGGCCTGGGAGTAGGGGGCACCAATGGGGGCAGTCTTCTTGGAGAAGACGGATTCCTTGACGGGGGCAGCAGACATATTTGAGACTTGAGAGAGGGAGTGATAAAAAAGAGGAAGAGAAGTAAAGAAAGCTGAAATGGCTCCATTCAGGGTTTTATCCAAGAACAGGACGCGGTTCTGTGCAACCTAGCGCTGACTGATCAGTCCCTCCCCCCATCAGACCCCAAAAATGCAAATCTTATCACTTTCACACGAGCATCCCGCAAACTCCCTTTAAAGTTGAAACTAACCAGAACTTGTCTTTCCGCCCATCCATATCTACTCTTTCTCTCTCGCTCTCTCTCTCTTCCGTCAACATGTCTTTCCCTGTTATTGATCAGACCCAAACCCCTCTGCTGCCTCTGGGCTTCTCAGTGCCCTCCAAGGAGGCTCTTGTCAAGCAGTATGTCGGCAAGAAGCTGCATCAAGTCCGTACTCCACGCCTGATTGTGGATCGTTCCATTGTTACCAAGAACTGCCAGCGTCTCGGAGAGATCTCCAAGCAGCAAGGCATCAAGGTCCGTGTCCACGTCAAGACACACAAGGTAAATGGATAAATATAAAGAGAAAAAGAAAAACGACTCACACGTACTTCAAAGACCATCGAGGCCACTGAAATCGAACTGGATGCCTCTGGCACGGACGCCATCGTGGTTTCTACCTTGGCTGAGGCATGGTATCTGATCCAGTCGCCCTTGGTCAGCTCTGGAAAGCTCAAGGACGTCCTGCTCGGTCTCCCCGTCAGCCCGGACAAGTTCGACGATGTGTTTGAGCTAGCGCAGCGCGTAGAAAAGTTCTCCATTTTCATTGGTAAGTCCCCCCAGATATACCTCGGTGAATTTGCCGGAGACTTTTTTCTGACTTTTAATCTTACGTACGTTTTTTGACAGATCACTACCAGACCCTGGATGCCCTGGAATCCTACTATGAGGCCAAGTTTGGCAATGATCCCTCGCACCGCATCAACGCTTTCTTCAAGGTGGAGTGCGGTAACGCGTATGTATACTGTCTTGCTTTGCTTGCCTGTGTTGCTGATGCACCACATTTTTTGTAGTCGTGCAGGTGCAGCCATTAACAACGATGATTCCCTTGCACTAGCCCGCCGCCTTGTGTCCTCCTCTGTCGTAAACATCCAAGGCCTGTACACGCATGCGGGTCATTCGTATGCCTGCCGCGACAACGAGTCGGCTATTTCCTTCTTGCAAGCCGAACGTGATGCTGCTATCAACTATCGTGAGTTTTTGGCCAAGAACGGCGTGCACATCGACAACTGCTCTATTGGTGCCACTCCGACTGTAATGGCGGCTGGCGTTGCAACGAAGCAAGTGCTGGAGGGTATCACTGAGCTCCATGCCGGCGCGTTCGCTTTTATGGACCGACAGCAGATGGCTACCTCGCTTGCCGACACTTCGGATGTCGCCATTAGCGTCTTGTCACGTGTCGCAAGTCGCTACCCTGAACGTGGCTCGATTCTGCTCGATGCGGGTGGTCTGGCTTTCTCCAAGGATGGCTCTCCCCAAGGTGGTTTTGGTGAAATTATTGGCCGTGAGCACTGGAAGCTGGACAAAATTGCGCAGGAGCACGGTGTCGTGACTGAAGTACCACTCGAAGACTTTAAAGACGCTCCCGTCGGCAAGGTCTTTTTGGTCCGTCCCAATCACTGCTGTCTCACCGCAGCCTGTTATGAGTTCTATCTCATCATCGAAAACGGCGGCGATGAGATTGTTGACGTGTGGGTTCCTGTCCGCGGCTGGTAAACCTTTCTTATATAGTAACACCTTTCATCTTTCGTTTCGTTTCTTTTATATTATTTTTATTTGATGGACTGTGAAGATAGAATTACAATTATATGTAATGTATGTATAGAATTGCGTTGTACATGTTACCTGTATGTTGTGTGTGTGGCGGTGAGTAGATGATAAGAGAAGAATGCAAGAAGTAATATGGTGTATGTGTACATGGCTACAGTTATAAAAGGTAAGGGATGTGAGGGATGTAATGGAAGAGATGAATGATAAGAGGGAGGCATTGAAGACATGGTGATATTAATTAAAGTCCTTAGGCCGAGTTGCCATTCTCGTATTTTTCCGAGGTGCCATCATGCTGGTAGGTGCCATCATGCTGATAGCTCTCTATCTTGGACATCTCTTCAGCCTCCTTCTCGGCCTTCGCATTGCTCTGGCCAAATCTTGTGTTCTTCATTAAGCACGCACAGATGACACAGACACCAGCAGCGCCCAGAGGAAGGATGAAGACGTTGTGAAGAGCCTCCATATATGCATGAAGAATCGGAGGTTGGGACTCGGTTGGCATGTTGCGGATGTAAAGATAGTTGCTCGTCGCACCATACTGTACAGCAATGGCCAGCGTATCAGCGTCCACGCCCTTCAGCTGAGCCTGAAGGAATTCGGAGAAGAGGGTCTCGTACACAGCGACACCGACCGAAGCGCCAAGCATGAGAAAGAAGTTGTTGAGAGCAGTAGCGACAGCCATGAACTCGGGTGCAGCGGCACTCTGAACACCCACCATCGTGTTTTGCTGCGACAGGCCAAATGCAAAACCTACGATTGAAATAAGAAAATTGATACGCATATGTCGTTGATTAACTAACCGCAAAACATGAGGTAGCATGCCTGCTGGGCCCAGGTGCTATGCTCATTGACCGTGAAGAAGAGACCGTAGCCGATGATGTTAAGGACGGCAGCGAGCACAATGTAGAACTTGACGTAAGGGAATCGGTTCATGACATAGCCACTGCTGACAGAGGCAATGATAAGCATGACCATGTACGGGATCAGGCGTACACCTGAGCTGGTACTATCAGCGCCAAAGACGGACTGAAAGAGGATGGGGCCATAGTAAAGCGTACCAATGACTGTTCAAGAAAAAAAATTAAGCCATATACATCATGCATAGAGCGGTCTACTTACAGGCAACGCCAAGGCAGGCAATATACAGATAGATGACAAAGACTCCGGGATCAAGAATGATCTGACGGGGCAAGAGAGGCTCAGGGGCAATCCAGCCTTCGATAATGATCAGGAGAATAAGCGCCACAGCAGCAGCAATGAAAGGTCCCAGGGCATGTGCATCTTTCCAGCTATAGAAAGTGTCAATGTAAGAGGGCTGATAATAACCAATGAGAATAATCCACTGCTTACCCATAAGTTTGACCCCAGTTGAGGGCGAGAAGCAGACAGCAGATGAAACCAATCACGACAATAGTACCGAGCCAGTCGATACGCTGCAGCTTCTTGCGGAGAGAGGTGTTTTCGACTGTCGAGGTTTCCTTGAGAAGGAAGAAGACGAGGATAAGAGCAGTGCCACCGAGAATAACATTGAGCCAGAAATCCCAGCGCCAGGTGACCTTGTCCACAAAGGCACCACCGACCAAAGGACCGACAACACTGGCAAGCCCGTAGACGACGATCAAAAGCGACTGGAAACGAGGACGAAGGTGAAGAGGGGCCATATCGGCGATAATAATAAAAGCCATCGACATGATGCAGCCACCTCCGAGACCTTGGACGGTACGACCGGCGATGAGCGCATCAATGTTGGGCGAGACAGCGTTCACGATGGAACCAATGAAAAACGTGAAAATGCCGAAAAGCAAGACGGGTTTTCTGGAAAAATACTAGATGAGTGTCATTGTCATCATTTCTATTTCATTTAGATGTACCTTCCAAAGATATCGGAGAACTATAGAAGTATGGAATTCGAAGCGAAATACACGAGTTAATTCAAACTGTGTGACCTTGAGAAATATAAATCGAGGCACGTACCTTGCCAGACAGTGGCTGAGAGGAGTTGAATGCCAAAAGGTAAGCGGTAGCGATCCAGGTTTGCTCGGCAAGAGCGTCCATATCAGTGGCAATGATACTCATAGCGGGAGCAATGACGGTTGTATTGAGGGAGACCATAAACATAGACATCAGGATACCGATAAACAGCATGACTCTGAGAAACTTTTGCCACGCGCTCCTCGGCTTCTCCCGAAGACTCTCGCGAGTTTTAATCTTTGATAAGTAGCTAGTGATTTCGTCGCCATCAACGATGGTTTCGGCGTAGTCGCGCCCATGATTTGTATCTTTGCGCTCCATAGCTGATCGATGTGAAAGCAGTAATGGAGGGAGAGAAAGATCGGACGAGAGTGAAAAACCCGGGTACTGGCTCTATCGATCCAATTCAAGCTGAGTGAGTCTTTTATATCAAATGGAGGATGAATAATCCATCCTTAGCGTCTGAAGGGGAAAACTTTTCCCCCGGATCGGCCATGGCAGAAATCAAACCTAGTCTTGCGAATGCCTTTCCCATTATAATCTTCCCCCACATGATAAACGCTACTAATAATTCTTTCGAAACTCTCACAAAGTACCTGAAGCGCGCGTCTTTTGATTACCATATCATATACTGCTCGCTTTTTCGAGAATTCGGCCAGATCAGAAAATTTTTTCCACGATTTAGGCAGACCGCATGCAGTTGAAATGTTCGCGGACCATTGGTTTTACCAGATCGGAGATAATCGATCTGGGTTTTTTATTTGTGTCACAGGCGTATAGACGGCATACAACTGTTCCTGTTTCCAAAGCCTGATTTGCCCTGAAAAGGCGGTCGCCAATGCGGACTTTGCAAGAATGTCCTGGAAATAGAGTATCCGAAGATTTACCCTTGAGGGCCGAGGCGATCTTTGGTTCCTGGTGCGCGGACTTCTTTCTTTGTTATTCCTTTTATTCTGAATGGCTGCCGCTGTCATTAGTAACGCGAAATGGCGGTGACTTCAAGGCACTCCATTAATGAAAAAAAAGTGATATAAATAAAATGGTTCTAACATCAGGTGTATTCGGTGCCTTCGAAGGCGGTTGTAAACTCTAATTTCTTGCCAGCAATCGCAACTTGCACGGTGAGCTCGGTCAATGTGAAACAAAAGTCTATAGTGATATCGACCCAGTCGCCGCGTGCGAAACCTTCCAGGGGTGGCATCCGTATCGGAAAATCTACTGCTTTGAAAACGGCAGGATCTGTAATTTGCCGTGGTATAGGTTCATCGCCGTCATACATGTACAAGTCGGCTAGTAGGGGAATAGAGCATGTAGTAATATTAGCAATTAGCATGGAGCCAAGAAAAAGTAGAAGTGACCAATGAGAGCACATGGTACATTACCTTCCGTGTGACGCGGGTAGGGGATCCAGAATGATCTGCTTATTTTTGAATCGACATGGACATGCTGGCCTTTCCGAGCAATAACGTCAAAGCGGGTTGCACATCGCTTGACTCCGTCGCTCGTCACCACTGCGCTGTCTTCCGGATCGAGTCCCTCTTCAAATGCCATTTGCGTCCGTAGCCCGTACGTCCGCCTTAGGACTTTGCTGGTGATATGTACCGGGTTCTCGGCGTGGTATATCGCACCTCGGGCCACGGCTACGTCTGCTCTGGGCGCCATGGTGATATCGTGGATGCGTGACCGGAACTGGTCTTCGAGAACGCCATACAAGTAGTCTGAGCTTCCAAAGCCTCCGACCAAAAACATGGCGTCCACGTCTGATCCCGCTTCTTGTAGCTGGTCTTCGATTAATTGCAGGACCTGCGCAAAGACAGGGAGGTACACCTCTTCGTTTAATTCCTCCGCAGTGAGGCGAATGCAGCCATCCTAGTTTTTGATCGGCGGACTAATCAGATCGTTACTTGGCAACCTATACCTCTGTGCTTTACCTCATCAATCAAGTCTCCATTGTATGCTTGCTTCAGCATCGCCGGGACTTGAAGGTATTGATCATTGGTTCCGTTGAAATAGGGCTTTTTTGTCATACATGTATATTCTCGGTTAAACGCGAACTTGAAGGATAATAGCATCGCATACCTTGACTTTTTCCGTGAACTCTTCCATAACATTTTCTATGGTGCAGGCAGGTAAGTCGTTCACGCAATCGCCGAGTTTCTGATAGAGGAGTTGTCGTAAGTTTCTGTCAATGTATGCACTTCCGCATGTGCCGCCATGGCCCCTGGTCAGCTCCTTGAGGGTCCGGTCCGGGCCGGTGGTCTCGGAGGCAATTTGACTATGAGCGGTGATCAGTGGATCGATATCGTATGTACAAGCGCGGTGGGACGGGAACGTACTATACGATGAGATCGACTGTGCCACCACCAGCATCAACAATCATGAATTTATCACCCACGCCAAGATTCCAGCTGTTGCATTGGCGCTCACAATACAAGGCAGCCGCCTCAGGCTCACTGACAAGTACAAGACGCTCAGGCGGATCGTCTGGCTGCAAGATATCCGCCGCGAGCATGGCTTCACGCATAGCTGCCTTGGCGCGGTCGGACCAGATTGCTGGAACAGTAAGGCACTAGGAGATATTGGGAAATATGTGAGTGGGGTACGACAGCGTAACACAACAATGTTGGCCTACATAGCAATATTGATCAGGTGTGTAGGTGCACGCTTTCCGCAGTTCGTCTGCGACAAACTCATGAAAGAGGCGCAAGTAGTCAGCAATGGCTTCGACGGCAGTTTGATCAGGCATTAATGGAGGACGGCTTTCTTCGTCGATATCGTCTGCCAACCAGAGCTTGAACTGCTGCAGCAGAATACCGTCGCTGTTTGGCTACATTTCATATTAATAATAGTTTCGTTTATATGGCATCCGCCATAAAAATCATGCATTTGACGTACCTGCAAAGAGTGGCGTCGTGCACCATCACCCCAGTCCACCAATCGATGCGTTCGCTTCCGATACCAGAGCAGCGTGGGCACTTTGGCATAGAAGCCTGTATGCTTTGGCCATCGGATGATGTCGTAGATCTCGTCATCGTTGGCGAATTTGTAACTACAACCCTGTTTGTTGTTATATAAAACGGCGTGCACGTTTCGCTCTGATTCCTAACTTACAGAATAGGTGGTACCTAACGTGATATTGTAATGGCGTAAAAGGAGTAAGTTGAGCAGGTTAGCATTGCTTATAAAACAATTGAGCATGTATACCGAAGTCAATTGCGACTGTCACCGGGTACTCTGCTTTAGCCGAACCCGAGTCTTCTGAAGAGACGCTGACTTGCCGGTAGGTGAGCTTTCGAGACAAATGAGAGGAAGCTAATTATGATGAGTCGATGTAAGCAAAGTAAGTGCTCATAGACGTAAGCCTTTACATACGACTCCTCGAGGGCTGTGTCATGAGGGTAGGCCGGTTGTTGTGAACTTTAGTAGTGCGTAGTATGTATACACTAGAGCTGCAATAGTGGTGAAACTTGGTGTGGCAGCCTTTGCCCAGAAGCGGAGTGCCACATCTGTATAATGACAAACCTCACTCTCTCACACACATTAGTACAACTGTACTAAACTATACTATACTACTTAGACCATTGGCAGTATCCTGCGTCTTCCTTTTCTTTCGTATAGAATTTGGATAGGCCTAATACCCAATGGTGCCTCTTTTACACTTTTCATCGCCTACCACTCTTTGCTTTGTGCATTTAAGTGGATGCACACGGGCGGTGGTACAATCAGTCAACAGTCCGTCAAATGTCTTACTCCAAATGATGCCATTCAAGCCAGTCAAGTGATCGTGCACCGTGACAGCCAATCATATTACCTAAAAATCTGTCCCAAGTAACCAGAAGAACACCGAATCGCTTTCGCCACCCGACAATCTGACGTACGAACGCGCCTTCGTCTTTGACAGGATCGAGGTCTGATGCTCATCCTCTTCTTTCTTTTCTTTTGCTGGAGCACAAACACGTGAATTATATGGAACTGAAACGCGCGCCGAAAAGAGCGGCCTCTTGTCCGGTGAAATTACGTAGTGGGAAGGTGCCCAGTGCGCTGTGACCACTACATAGGTGGTACACACAACGCTTACGATTTTGGTGATAGTTAAGAAGGGTACAGGGTACACAAATCTAGCAATCGACCAATTTGGTTGCAGCTACTGTTCCGAAAGAACCGTTTGGGCTGAGCGATGTACAGTGTACAGAACTCTTCCAACGTGGCCGGGGTGCCCAGAAGATTCTGACAAATAAATGTGAGGCAGGAACTGAAAATGCTGCCCAGCCTGCCAGACATTGGTCTTGCTGCAATTTCACTCGTTGTATACGTACTTCAAGTGCTTCTTCATACTACTGTATGGAGAAACTTGAGGTTGTGCGCTTCGTGATTAAAAGTGCCATACTTTATGGTGAAGACATATGTCGCTCTAAGTCGATGGATGAGATAAGGCTTCACCTCTTACAGAAGACTAGCGATGGTTTGGGTAGGACAATAACTGTGCAGCGTGCTAGAGCTTAGAAGCCTTCTTGTAAGAGGGGCCCTTTACACCTTAGCAGAAGGTACTTCTGTTTACGGCCATCACAACATCCTTGGAAGTTTCAATAGTCCGCTTCGGGTGCTCGCTCCCAATTGAGTTGCATGACAACACCCGAATAGTTAAGCGGAATACAAAGTGTGTTTTTGCTTGATTACACACGGTACAAAATCGAAGGGAGCCTAGACATACAGTAGTGATCGCACCTGTAGCGACGGTAACACGGTGTAGTGCGCATGCCATCGGCCTAGAACACCCCAACCAAAGCCAACCAAGACATTCAATAGGACATGTAATAGGTGGTCACCACGGCATACTCGGGTTACGGCGTCTTTTGCAAGTACATATCTTGTTCGCATTACGTATTATACGTACATGTTTGTGTGTGCGTATGAACGCGGTGATGATTTTCAGGGGAAGAAAAGCAGGGGTACCGCCATGCCTGCTGCAGCACATCAATAATATGAGCTATGTCATCTATTTGCCACAACAACATATTTCAAAATAAAATAAATTTGGCAAGCGGGTCTGGCCTTCGCCAGTATAACTCTTAGGAGTCTCGGCACGACTTTTTTGAGTGGGAAGCATGACATTATTTCAGTGACCATTTATTGGCTTCCTGGCATAGCTAGCAATGCCGACTATAACAGCTTTTTCATTCTGAATTCCTGCATGGTTTGTTTGTCATCTTGGCGTCCAGTGCAAAGTGTTCGCATGTCCGAAAATTGCCTTCTCCAAACAGCGCGTGTGGCGCGCCCCTGCACTTCGCCTGCTTCCATCTGGAGACCTTATTTTCTCTCTTTCCTGACCCTGCAAAAATGCTGCGCCTCAGAACTCTGCAGTGTTTTGCCATTACCCCAAAAGTCCTAAATTCATTTCACGTTTTTGCTCTAAACCGATGCTGGTTTAAAGCGATACTTCACTCGTCGTCGGTGAAGGAAAAGCCAGCGATTTGTGTTACCTTTACGTTTCCCCAACGCACGAGTCCGCCCGCTCGCGTGGGCCTGCATGCTTGTTGATCAATTATGGGTAATAATAATAGATTAAGCTTGGCAAACAGAATAAACAAGTATCGCCAAGCAGTTCGAGCCAGAAAAATCGGCCTCGTTTGTCATGTAGAGGCATGAGATTACGAACGTATGGAGATGCCAGATTCGGGTCTACATTCCCTTTTGTAAAGATGCAAAAACACCGACAGCCAGGGCCCTTCTTTCTTTTAGGCGGCCCGGGCGAGCGGCCTTTGTCGTTGGGAATGGGATCGCTTTATTGAGTTGCCTTAAATGAGTGAGCCAAAATTTATCAATATTTGACCCCTTGTTCACTCCGCCCCGTGGCAATTGACATCAAGGGATTCCTTAGGAGGCATATCTCTGCTACTCATAAATCCATACGGTGAGAATTAGACGGACATAATGATCCTGTCGTCAAGACATCAGCGCGTCTTGCGCAATCTTGTTGGGTGATAGTGGGGGGGGGCACGGTTCCATTCTTTGTATTACCGGACACTGCTCTGTTACGCCGACCCGATCCGGATCCGCCCATCTTCTTGTTATGCGTGTCTAGATCCCGGACCATCTTATTCTCTGAAAAAATTTTATGGACCCGACGAAGCTGATGAAATGGGCAACCGCGACTATATAAAAGATGCACCCCTCAGAAATCTTCCAAAACTACATTACATATCTCTCTATTCAACGCAGGTCGTCCCGATCCCCTTTTACAACATGTTCTCCCGCACCCTTCTCGTCTTGACCTTGATCTTTGCTCTGTCTATGGTTATTATGGCTGCACCTATCGACAAACGCGGTAGCTCTTACTCTGGTGATGGCACGTTTTACGAAGTCGGTTTGGGATCTTGCGGCAGCACCAACAAGGACACTCAACTGGTCGCAGCGCTGAGCTCGGACTTGATGGGTTCTGGCAAATACTGCGGCAAATCGCTGACAGCGAAGAGCGATTCTGGATCGGTGACGGTCAAGGTGGTCGATACCTGCCCCTCCTGCTCAAAAGGCGATATCGACTTCAGTCCAGCTGCATTCAAGAAACTCGGTTCGCTCGATCAAGGACGTATCTCCATCAGCTGGAGCTTCAACTAAGATTGCTGTTTATATCCATTGTTGTACTCATTCCCCTGCGCGCTGTGCGCTCAAGATGTATTATACATGTATTCGTAGTGGTAGAGCTGGTATCTTCTGCTTCCCTTTCCCTTTTACTCTTCTTTGACGCCTTGATGGCCTCGTTGTGTTATAAACTTTTTATCGCATTATTCATTTCAAAGAATAATCGTTTTGATGGTAAATGGGTATGGCTCTCATTACTAATTTACGACCGGCTAGAGACTCACGTAATATATTTTGACGAAGTAATCAGCACAACATTATGCATATATAATACGTACCGCTCCTATGTCTCAGTAAAAAAAATGATGTAAACAGTATGCACAAGTCATGTTCTGCCATTGAAATATTTTGAATGAATGGAGTGCGAGCAAAGACCTGCTGCATGGAAGCCACTCAGATTATAGATTGGAAGCGTCATTGAGATGTCTTGGAATATCGTACGCATGCTTTTTGGATGCAAAAACGATGATTATCTCGTCTGCTGTCATTAACAATCTAGGTGGAGCAAAACCCTAATCGGTAGCCGCTGAGAATTCCGTTACTTTAGCTATCTCCCGCACCCCAGGCTAACATGATTTCGTACTTGCTAGCTTTGCATTCTCTTACGCCGATGTCCTCCTGTATGACTCTCGCTATGGTAAGGGATCTTGTCGAGAGGTGCTTGGTGGCCTATTTGTCAATGAATATAATCACCATCGTCATTTTCATGAACTTAGGTTTTACGAGCGCTTGAAAGACAAGATGATGAAGAGGGTGGGGTCAGCTTCTGTGGAATGAGCCGCCAAAATATATATGACTCCTGTAATGATGGAGGGGACTTACGGAAGTACGCGGGCGGCGTAGTGGGACAGTGAGCTTCTACTCCTGCCGTTCGGCATACCAATACCTCCGACAGGGACCAGGCAAGTGGAGCAGTCGGTTACGTGCCTCGTTTAGCGTTAAAAATTTCACGCGCTTTCTTACTGTTTCTGTGTACATCATGCCTAGTTCTTGACTTCTGCAAAAAGCACTTGATTCGAAAACGCGTCCGCGGAATGATCAACGAAGGTATCTCGCACCATTTCATGGGCATATCCGCAGCTATATGGGAACTCCCTTAACGCTACAGGTTAAGGAACTTTGAGCACCTCGAATATTTATAATGTACCCCTCAAGTACCAGGGCAATTGGCAAGCACTTCCTCGGGAAAATACAGTGAGCTCTATTCACTGTTTTCAGGCAAGATGAGATAATTGCAGACACCTTTATGTCAACTGAGAGCTACTCGCTCTCCAAAGCTATAGTAGAAAGAAGCAAAATGAGATGAGCAAAAACACCCTATCATGTGTGTGTCGACTATGTAAGTGATGCTAGTTCACAGGACACCGCCACATAACACGTTGCTTGTTGTCAATTAATAGTATGCTTTGAATGGTTCAAATGAAGCTCAGTTAAGTGAACTTGTTCCTGTATTTGGATATGCGCATAAAACGTCTATGCATGTTAAAGAGTGTCTGCGAGCTGCATGAATGTGTTCCTGCATATGGTATTCTTGTGAATGCCTACATGTCGAGGTCAAGTATCTGTCTCCCCATACATTAATTTTATTCACACCACCAGAAGAGCCGTCATATATTCTCGATATGTTGTAATCATTTACCCACTATATTATCATTATGTATGCCTATTTGTTTATTTCATAGACCCTATAGATAGAGGATCAACAGTCTCGATATGTTTCCCTGGCAATCTTTACCAAGCGTGGTCAGCTAACAGATGCATCGTATGGAGGTGGAGCCGTCTTAAAGGCTCTATATAGTCTGGAGAATTTCAGTCACTACTTCTGTATCTCTGAGATTTTCCAGCAGCTGGTCGTCTATATCCGATTTTCAGAAGCAGTACCGGTTCCAACCGGCAAAGTATGCATAAATCACTAATAACAACTAGACTATTTATCCGTTTCCTCCTTCTCCATTGATACAAGCATACTGTGATAGTATGAATATTGAAATAGTAGACCCTCTGCAATTACAGTACATCATCCAGATGGCTTGAGTATGCTACGCTCACATTATTCTAAATATGGTTAGCAACATTTCAGCCGGATGCTATCGTATTGATCGCCCAATAGCCTGTGAAGCCAGAGAAAAAGCTTCACTTGCATTTACCTCATAATACAGTCTATAGCTTTACTGGTCAAACTTCCTACAGTGGGAGTAAAGAAAGGGTCCGCTTGGAGGGCAGGAGAATCCTGCTATAGCGAATTAGCACCCCTTTTCTGTAACTTTTTTTTTGTTCCTGTGCGCGTAAATCATGTGACATCGAATCAAAATCGAAGCCTTTGAGCGCACGTGGATACAATATATGATATTCAATTCTTCGGCGGTAGGGAAAAGCGGCAGGAACATACACGAGATTATTCAAGTTCAGCCACCACCTCTATATACTTCGAGAAATGAACAGTTTCATTTCCGTTCACTAAAATACGCCACTGATGGCGATAGGAGGCTCGCCCTGAAGGGAGTGAAAAAGTGGTAAGAGTCAAGAAAAGCAGGTGAAAGTTGGACCCTTTTCACCCGATCGCCTGGAAGGAAATTTTCGATTTGTGACTGGTATTGCCTATTGTGGTAGGTATCCGTGACAACGAGTGGAATAGGTTGTCTGCCTCGACATCCGGGCCGCTTGATTGGCAAAGTTGGGGGGTGGGGAGGATCGAATATGAAGTTACATTGCCTTCCTCTTTCTTCCCCTCTCTCCCGTAAAATACACTTTTCCTCTTTCCCTTCCCTACCGTGGAACTCTGCTCCATTCCTTCGCAACCACTGATGGCTCGAGAAGAACAATATCACCATGCCCGCAGACACTCTCAGTCGACTGCTCTCTCGAGCTCGGTGGCCGGTCTATTGACCACCCCGCGGAACCGTACCCGTTCCCACTCGACTTCGGCTATCCAGCAGCCCTGCACACCGGCATTAGCCACTCATTTGTGGGAATCAGTCAATTCAAAGATCAAAGAGATTGAAGATGCAGACTCAACCGGATTTCTCCGTTATATGGACGACCATGTCCAGGAAACCTGGGACACTGCCAAAGCGGCAGTGGTAGGTGCGCAGCGTCTCCTCCAGTTCCACGAACTACCAAAAGAATGGCAGGAGAATGAATACATCCTTTCAGGGTATGTTTGTTTGTATATATATTTCTTGTTACTTTTCGTAGAGTTGGCTTGCTGGGGGTATCTGGTAGAGATCAAATATCCCTGAGATCGCCTTTTGCTCTCCCCCAAATTTTTTATTTTATATTTTTACTTTTTTTTTTTCTCCCCCACGTTGTTTGCTAACCCCGCTCATTTTCTACACACTACAGATATCGCTTCTGTCAAAGCAGTCGAGGATGTCTCAAGACGGTCTTTCAGCTACACAATGAAACCTTGAATATATGGAGCCACCTCTTAGGTTTCATCTTCTTCGCTTGTCTGAGCGTTTATGGCTTCCATGTAAGGGCATAAACATTGAAGACTTAAACATACATCAACTGACCTACTTTATCAAACAGCGGCACTTTCCCGAAGCGCCACTTAATGACCGCATCATTTTCATGACATTCTGCATTGCAGCACTCAAGTGTCTTTTCTGCTCCTCCGTTTACCATACCTTCCTCTGTCATTCCCGCCACGGCATCAAGTCCTTTACTGCTACTCTGGTACGTTTAACCTGCTGTGGATGTGTTTCTCGTTCACTTACATCAGTTTCACAGGACTATATTGGCATCTCCATTTTAATCACAGCTTCCGTCCTCGTCACTGAATATTATGGCTTTTATTGCCGTCCTGTCGCTCAAGCGCGCTATATGGTCTTCACCACGCTCGTTGGCAGTCTCGGTGTCGTCATGCCTTTCCTCAAGCTGTGGGATACGAAGCAATATCGTCCTCTTCGTATCGCCGTCTTCCTTTCCATGGCATTCTCCTCCATCGTCCCGGTCATGCATCTCATCCTCTTGAATGGCCTTCACGTCACCTTTGTGTTCTTCCGCTTGGCTGCTGTTAGCGTGACCATGTATATCCTTGGTGTTGTTGTCTGTAAGTTGCTCTTACCATGCTGACTTCTGCCTGTGTTGATATTGTCCCATTTTTAGACGCAAACCGCTTCCCTGAGAAGATGTTTCCCGGCAAGTTTGATTTTGCAGGTATGACTAGCCATGCTATTTGGCATGTGTTTGTCTGCCTCGGCATCTACGTAAGTGTATAGTCTTCTGTCATCAAGCGACAGCACCTCACATCTTGACATAGTTCCATTACCTTGCGTCTCTGCAATTTTACGCTCAGCGGTTCACCTATGGATGCAGTCCCAGTTCTTCTCCCCTTCCGCAATCCTCATGAGCAAGACTCGAAGGGTCTCCGTTGCAAAAGTTACATCAGTTTCCCATTTGTTTGTCATTCCTCCCTCCAGATTTCATCTCGTCCGTGAGATGGCATTGTTTATATCCCTTCCTCTCTACCAAAGAGGACGCTCGCAGTGTGCGTAGCGTCTGCTTGCTTTAATAATAAAGTTGTTCCGTCTTCAAAGACATGCATCCAATTTACTATAATGTAAAGGCTCGTATATAGATCCCCAAAATTGTCCTTAAAATCGCAATCTGCAAGTTATGTACTAAGCCCACGGGTACCTTGTCATACGATGACGAAATGTCTAAAAAGCACTAGATATTTATTATTACAAGTGGATGGAATTTCTAAAAGAGGCGATGCTTATGGTTTGCTTGATGGTGTATGTGAAGTTGGTATGTTTCATCCACCATGATATCCAGCCAGAGAAAGCGAGCCTGCGTGGGGACCAAATTGAGCAATATTGGGAGCTCCACGGCAGGTTTATGTTTGGCCTTCATCTTGTTCCCGATTCTTTTGCTGATAGTTTGGCTGATGGTGGCGGTCGTGGCGTTGCTAGATGCCGAATCAGGGGTGATTGGCGAGCTGATCTCGCTACCGCTGTCTTGACTATCTATGGTGGTGGGCGATGTTGAGAATGCAAATTTGGATTTTTTGAGGCGTGGTGGTGGGGGGAGAGAGGAGAGTGGCAAGTCAGCTTGACTAGATGAGGATGATGATGACGATATCGATTTGATAGTGGGAGTCGTCGGCGTAGTTGGGCCATTGCTTCCAGTTGGAGAACTGTTGCCAATGGCGGTCGAGATATACATGCGCTGCTGATTGGTAAGGGTATTGGCGCCTGTAATTCTTCGCTTTTGTTTGTTGCACATATATCGATAGTTTTCGACGGCTTGATCAGTTGCATAGCTAGCCATTGCCTTCCATAGCCGTAGAGGAATGCATTTGAACGACTCGATCAGGTTCTGATTGATGGCTGGAGCTGATACACCCGTCGCTACCGCTCGGAACAGGATCAGGTCACAGGAACCATGCGTCAACGTGAATGCAGGTACTTCGATTACTTCACCATGGAGCTTGGCAATAGGACCATAGACTGCCTTTGCAAAAGGGGATGCATCCAAGAGCTTGCGCGATGCAGCGCTCAAGGCGTGCATAAATTGATGCATGGTATGCTCGTGACGTCGACCTCCCATGATGGGTGAAACCAAACGGCCTGCCGCCTTGGGCTTGTTGCCGGACGGAATTATATCTGATGTTGAGTCGACTGTGCCAACACTCGTGGTCTCGTTTACCATGCCAGCCACATGGAGTAATGATTGGCTCTGCAGGTTGAAAACGCACATCTTTTCCTCGGGTCCAAGTTCGGCGGTCCAAGCCTCGCCGTCATCCGTACGCAGTTGTACAAGTGGGAGGGAAAGAGGGTTATTTTTGCCAATGATGAGCGACTGGTCGTCCATGAGACCCAACAAGCCGACATAAACACCACCTTGTAAGTCTTGGTTGGTGAATTTGTAAGATGTATCGATAATGCTGTCTGCAAGTTGTTGTAGCTCGTCAAAATAATGCATCATCTGCTGTGGCTGCACAAGGAAGTCGTTGCCAATAACGCGTGAGATAAATACTGGCTCGGCAAACCGGAAACCGTGGGCGAGGAGTCGATCTTTGTACTGGGTGCTATGGACTTTGCGTACCAAAAACAAGTGTGTCTCATCGAGAACCTCAAAACGTTTGCCGGACTTTTCGGATCCGCTGCTCTCTGTACCGATCGTCTCTTCTTCGTCCCTGGCCGCCTGCTGTTGTTTCAAAAGACGAACGACAGATGTTGGCTTTCGTGTTACACGTTGCGACCCCGTGTGCTTCTGTGGCTGTGAGGTCGATTTTATAATAACGGTGCTCAGCACCCCGAGGTCGGATGGTCGCCCAGGCAGCTTGAGCTCTTCTGATAAGCGCTTCACTGCGGTGATATATTCTTCGACAAAATGGTCGTGCTCCATCGTTGAGTTGGACGCTTCATTTGTTGCTTCGAGAATCCGTTGGAACATG
>VAFG01000311.1:197206-252149 GCA_013461545.1 Syncephalastrum contaminatum | reverse complement strand
TTTTTTTTTTGGTGCATGTAAATAAAAAGTGCGGACGGCAAAGTGGCTTCTTATACTTACATCGAAATCCTCGGATACGACAGTTGAGGCCAAAGAGCCATCAGTTTTAACAAGTATTTTGTTGCCAGAGTCAAACATAACGGAGTGGACGATGAGCCTGCGGTGATGTTCAGCGTTGCGCGCCAGCCATGCCCGCTTCCGCTTCATCCGTGCATAGCTGCTCTTGATGCCAACATAGAGAAGAACAGCGCAGGCAACGACGACAATACCGACAATAATGCCAATGAGGGCTCCTGTTTTGATAGCTGGTGTCGGAGGGGAGATGCTATCCCCGGGCTTGTAATAGACTGTACCCGCCATAGCGGTGTAGTGCATACCACAGACAGCCAGCGCCATGAGGAAAGAGCAGCCAAGGCGCTTGTACCATTGGTTCTCCCATTGTTCGCGAAGCTTGAAAAAAATACAGAGAGCCGCGGTGACAGCAACACAGGCGATTACGACGGCGCCGGCGATGTAAGGTACTTTGTATTGCAAGACAAAAAAATCGATGGCAAATTGTCCTACATTAGGTTCGTGAGCGCTGATTCACATTGCTAAATTTTGTTCGCGTGCATACCTAGATAATGCATCGTGGCAATACCGCCCTAATGTACACGAACAATTAATTAGTTCAAGGCCAAGATTAAGAAAAGACAGTAACTTACACCGGCGAGGACTCCCGATGCAATGATGCGCACAAAGTGGGCTTCCTCGGTGATACCAACAAAGGCGAACGCAATAAACATGCAACCGACGGCTACTGCCAAGCTGATGAATGTGTATCCCGCAGAATATGCAAGTTGGTATTGATCATCATTTCCGTCCTTGTCAAAGGCGAGGGACAGAGCGTTGTTTCCGATAAAATGCATCGACCAAATGCCGACGCCGCCCATAGATAGTGCTGCTGCTATCAAGAGGAACCTGCATTTGAATTTGGTGTCAATGATTTTTTGACGCTACTGTGTGTCGGACAAACCAGTTGTAAAGGCCCTTGTAGTGAGTTCGTCGCATAAGAAGTTCAAGGGTAGTCATGGCACCTGCTACTGATATCAGATAGCTTAGGACCACGATGCCCCCGTTAAAGTACTGCCGGGCTGGTCCATCCATTCAATATAAGGTTAAAGAAAAAGGAAAGGAAAAGGGAAGAAAAGGAAAAGCGTTACAGGAGGTAATAGTTTGGGTGATTTGTGAATGTGCGAGGGTCAAAGTGCGCGGGGCAGTTGATGACAGGGTGCCGGCTCATTGTTGATAATAGAAACTCATTTAGCACATCATCGTTCGTGCACGATAGGAAAAAAAAAAAGGTAACAATGGCTATATGTATGCAGTAAAACTCTTTTTTTCTTTCCCCCACCAGCCTCCTTTTATTTCACCTTTCCCCCTTCCTGTGGTGACGAACAGGCCATTGCTGCTTTATATATACTCGCAAGCCCACTCGCAACATGGCGCCACTTTGCCATCAAGTTTTGTTTCGAACTTGGACAATAGACGTGACATGTGACTCGGATTACAAAAAAAAACATCATCCGATTTTTTACTTGCACTTTTTGTGCAAAATGTGCCACGTAATTGGTAACTTTCAACTAGGCCATGGTGGGACGTTTACCAATGGCGTCCTGTTTTGTACCACATTGAGACATAGCTTGTGTTACGCGATTTGATTGCCTTTCTCAATCACATGGAGCCCACGAAACCCGTTTGTTGGGTAACATTTCGTGCGAGCATAAGGTCGATCATCACCATTACAAGACTATTCCCAGCGCATGGAACGCGTATCATCTTCTTTGTTTTACAGTTCTCCGAGACTCACTCTCCACAACACTAACGTTTAGCGGAAAAGGGTCTTCTCGATGACAAATATGAATGATCGATTTTCTCGATTTGCTGCAGTGTTGCATGAGGACTTTTAAACGTCAATTTACCGAACACAAGCCTTTTCTTTATTTTAGTTATCGCCGCCACTTGACGATGCAAAAGCTTTCATCGCGTACGGCCTTATCTTGGATGTATCTGATTGTTTCTCAACCAATGCCTTCAATGGTTCATGGACTGTGCTTTTGATTTTTTCGAATGCATCGCGATCTATCAACGGTACATGAGCAAAGATACGTGCTTCAGATGATGGAGGCGTACCTTGTGCAAAAGCAGCGGCCGCAAGCTTATCCGCTAGGACAAGCGCGTTGCAGCGCAATTCATCGGGTAACCCATTGTCGTCGGAGCATGCGATATCCACCAACACCCGGAGAAAAGACCGCGTCTCGACCTCGACCTTCTCGCCCTCCTCGCCCTCCTCACCTTCCTCGGAGTGCTCGATGCGGGGAGCGTCTTGTGTAACAGCCACAAAAACTATGAGCTATGGTAAGTACAATGGCTTACACCTTCTTCCTACTTTTTCTATTGAGCGTACCTTCTTTTGACAGTTTACCACCATCTGCAAAAAGAACGGAGAGAGCTATAATACCGTCGTTTTTGAGGACAACAAATTTGGACGATCGCGTCAGTTCAGCAATCGACTCCACAACCTCGCGTCTCATTAATCGCTCGCGTAACACAGTCGATTGCTCAGCGTCTGTCACATCCTGTTCAGTTCTCGAGTCCTTGGCGGTTGACGGCACTTACTTTGGAGCCAGACTGATTTGACGACATTGGCGAGTACACGTGCAGCTTCACTCTTGGCCGCGACATCGTCGACACGCTTCAAAAATTGAAGCACAAGATCGAGACAGGTATCGCTTCCAATTACGGGCTCTTCTGTAACTCGGCGCGCATTATCGACTGCAAAGTGTCAGTACCGTCGTCTAATATGAGTGTTGCACTTACATTCATTAGCGCAGAGCAGTTTGATGATGCCAATCGTCAAAAACTGGTTCCGTTTGAGCATATCTTTAGATGACTCAAGCATGGGTGACACAACAGGAATGACGCCTCCAAGGGTAGCCTTGGTTTGTTCTTTTTTCCAATATAAGTATTCCGTTTAACCTCCCTATAGATACGATCTTTTCACTTACTTGGCATACAAAGATGTTTTAAACATCCAAGGATGGCATACTGAATAGTGGCATGGTTGGTGGATTTGTATTTCTCCAGCAGTTTTTCCTGCAGTTGGTACTTGTTGACAAGCTCAATGCAGTGTACATCTAACATGCATGGTTGGCATCGGTTGTGTCACATGGATGGGTTGCTTACCTGTACGGGCCAAATTACCCAATGCATATGCAGCAGTTTGCACGAGGTTATCTTGATCGCTTGCAGACCACTCGATAAACTTGGAAAGAATTTCCTCATTTTTGTACAGCTCTTCCAGCTTTTCGTCTAAAGCATGAATGAGTCTCTTGGGGCCATTGCGATTGTACAGATGCTTACCGCTGGAAGCAGCATAAACGATGATCTTGCTGAACGAGTTCTTGACTTCATCAAATCGTTCCTTCTCTTCTTTGTCTTCTTCGTTTTCTGGTGTGAGTTCGGCATTTTCCATAAAATCAAGGAGTAGAGTGAAATATCCAGAGTTCAATAAAGCGTTCTGCATGTCATCTACATGTACAGTCTTAGCATGAAGGTATCTATTGACAAGTGTATTTACCATTTTCTGCCAGTATTTGCAGTAGTATATCTGTCAAAGAGCCAAGCAAGTCTGTGTTCTCCAGCTGATCGACCTGCCATGAGTACTTGATCATCTGCACCAGGCGACCGATCGTATTACTGGTAGAGAGCTTCGCACGCGCTGAGTCTTCTTCGACAATGTTCTCTAATGCCTTAGTAGCCATCATAACCGTGATTTCTTCACCATGATCCATCCGTGCTGGATCCAGCAGTTGAAGCAGGTAAGTAAGGCCCTCTGAATTGCCGAGTTGTTCCTGCAGCGGTGCTATATGCTCCTATCCGTGAGGAAAATAAAAAATACCTAGTAAATGCTAATTTACCGTATTCGACCGTGCTGTTTTGACAGAATCCACAAGCAGTGCGAATTAGAGTCGGGTCTTGGTGCTGCTGCAGATAAGGAACAACAGTGGGTATAATGCTGGCTTCGTGGACGCGTTTCCGATTCTCAGCTGTCAGTTGCTGTCAGTATGCTTGGCTCGCTTCATAGATAATATTGTCACTTGCCATGGTCAAAACAGATATTGCCCAATACCCGAAGAGCCTGGATCCGAAACGCAGTCTGGTCATCGGTCGAGCGAGTAAGAAGACACCCAAGCGGTGCAATGACATCCCCAAGCGGGGTCCGCATAGATTCTACTTGACCATTTAATTCAGTTTCCCGCAGTCCCTCGATTAAACAAGACTTGACCTGTCCTTGCTGCATTGGCTGAGATCTCGGCAAGTTGAGTGGCTGAATGCCAAGCTGTCTCCTCGAGTGTTGTCAACTCGCTGAGTTGTTGGAAAGTCGAACGGATCAGTTCCAGATGAGCGGTGAGAGTGTCAATATCTATGCATGCGTTCCCACCCATAGAGTTAACCTTCAGTGCATTCTCTCTCTTTCTCTAAAAAGCTGCTTTGTGGCGAGTGGTACCATAAGTAGACAATCGATTCACAGTGTCCTGCATTTCTTTCATCACGCCTAGAGCAAGGTAATAAAAGCGGGACTATCGGGCCTACTCAGACTCGCTTAAACCCGTCAAGCGAGCGCGCTGTGACGCGCTCAAGCTCAGTCGATAGTTCCACTAGATTACCGCATGCCCAAAACCACCTATTATATAATATATTGTCAGATTAGAACAGTTTATGGCTCGCCTCAATAAAGTAGATGCTGTTATCAAATGGAGACCGCCATATTACTCCATACAACATACTACGTCTATGAATATGTGATAAAAGCGCCAGATAACTTTATACATAATATGTGCGTACGTAAAATCGACAGAAAGCCAAGTAGGTTTGTTAAGGCTTCCCAATTGAGAATGACTCATATATATACATAGACCTTTAGGCAGACTACATGATTCATAAACTGCTTTTATATATAGAGCGTACAATAACTCAAACTGTGCAACTCAGACTGTGCATGACAGATACTCTTCTATGCTAGGAAATACAAATAATCATAGCTACTAAATGCTGCGTACGATATTTCCTAAAATATAGCAGACCGTCGATAGTCTGAGAATTAAGAATTAACTAGTATAGCTTAACAGCAGTAAGATAAAGTCAAGCTTACATTGGATACCACTTTTTCATTCTCGACTGCGGCACTGTGCCTCAAATATAAAAAAAATTTCCGTGTCGATATGGAGAATGAGCAGGAATTCGAAAACATCCGATCAAAACGACTATATCCGTTTTTATCACAGCAGCGGGCTTGAGGGTCAATGTATGTTAGATATGTTGAATAACTCGATGTGGGCGATCCTAGCCGACCATGCATTTATCAGTGCTTTGATGCAGCACACCTAGGGGCTGTAAACTGCAAAGTGTATGTACCTGATTCCAGAAATTTCAATTAGGGCGCGATGTTGCCTACACTTGGCAACAAAACAATGACGGCTAGTGAAGAGGCCTTTCAGACCGGACTAGCAAAATATGTTGGAATTCAAGCACATACTATACATTCTTTCTTCCAACGACAATATAAATGCTTCTAAACAAAAAGGCGATAGACAACGAGCGAGAATCTATCTTTAATTTCCATGCGTACCACATTTCTTGCAATTTCCGCGGCTATTGCCGTCCTGTCTGGCCAAACCTTTGCCTTGAACAATGGTGGCTTCAAGCCCGCCAGCTATGCTGAAGAGGAGAAGCCTGCTGCTAACACCGTCGAGCTGACTGATGCTTTCGCCGACTTCCACTGGAGCGGTAACGAGGCCATGGCCCAGGAGACTTACACTGTCAACCTCGAGCAGCCCTCGCGCATCCAGATCACCGACTTCAAGAACCGCGGTGACAGCTTTGAGATCTACGACAACGACAAGCTCATTGGCAAGACCTCTGAGGTCGAGCAGAGCAAAGATGACCAGGTCTTCGCTGCTACCCCTGAGGAGGCTCTGGAGGACGAGCGCTACAGCAAGGGCACGTTCGACCTCGAGGAGGGTGAGCACAAGATCACCATCAAGGCGTCCGGACCCTATGAGGCTGGCACCGCTGCCATCCGTCTGATTGACGGTGTTGACCAGAACGTTCTTACCAAGAAGAAGAGCAAGGGTGGCTGGGGCGACAAGAAGGGCGACTGGGATGATGACAAGAAGGGCGATTGGGATGATGACAAGAAGGGAGACTGGGACGACGACAAGAAAGGCGGCTGGGGTGACAAGAAGGGCGACTGGGACAACGACAAGGAGGGTAGCTGGGACGACGACAAGAAGGGCGGCTGGGGCGACGACAAGGAGAGTAGCTGGAGCAAGAAGGGCTCTTCCTGGGACTCTGAGGAATGGGAGAGCGACAAGAAGGGCGGCTGGGGCGACGACAAGAAGGGCGGCTGGGGCGATGACAAGAAGGGCGGCTGGGGCGACGACAAGAAGGGCGGCTGGGGCGACGACAAGAAGGGCGGCTGGGGCGACGACAAGAAGGGCGGCTGGGGCGATGACAAGAAGGACAGCTGGGGCGACGACAAGAAGGGTAGCTGGGGTGACAAGGGCGACAAGGCCGAAGAGATTGACTACTCCCACACTATCACCGTGACCAAGACCCACTGGGTCGTCGAGAAGCCTAGTAAGTCATCATAATAATCCATTTAACGTAAAATACTCACCATTGTGGTAACTTCCATTAGCTCCCGAAGTCGTCAATATCCGGGAACCTGCTGGCAAGGGCGTAAGTGCTAAAGTTTAACGTTATGCTGCATGACATTGACCACGCCTTTTTTCTAGTTTGAGCACTAAACATTCCGCGCCAAACATCGAATCACCTATCAATCCCTAGTACATTCATAAAATAAAAGACATTCCCTATTTAATCTTTCCACAGCATAGTACCTAGTTTGTAATTGCTCATGATAAAAAGTACCTGATACTTAATGTGGTCACGATAACGTCATACGACAAAACAATTTTGATATTTGAAACCCTACCCACGGGTCAGAATCGGCATTCCGACGCTCCTTTTACTTGAATTTATCGTACAATGCAACCCGCCGAACCCATGGGTAGTCCTCCTAGCACACAAGATATACCTGACCATATCCCAGTCGACGCGGCTCTCGCGCCGGAGCAGCGCCCCTTTGAACACACTCGCAAGTTACGTCGCGAGGATTTGGCCAGAGAAGAAGAGTCTGGTAGCCGTCTTGCCAAGCACAGCCTGTCACCAGAACAATTGGGTGTCGTCGGCTACGTCAAGGATGTAGCCGGCTTTGTCAAGGATGCTGTTCACGAAGTAAGAGAGAGAAAGAACCATCAGCGCCAACTTTCAGACGAGGAAGCGGAACAGCACCAACAGAAGCATCGTCCTGCGGGTGCGACCCCCATTCCTCGGGCCGCTCAAAGCCAAGTCGACGACAGAATGTCGAATCTGTCTCCATCCAGCGCATCCAAATCACCTTTGGCAGAAGCGGTCACGGGCTTATTCCCCGGCCTTGATCCTCACGGCTCCCCGTCGTGCACGCACGCGGATGAGCTGCGTTCGGAATTAAGACATAGCACGCACCAAATGGAGTCTCCAGACCACAAACTGCTACCAGAAGATTGAAATGTATAAAGCTGTAGAATAGGCGAAACGAAAATAAAAGAGACCGTTTGTATTATATGAAGAATGGAAAAGAGCTTCTCGTGTAGTACACAGAGTGAATTTATTACAGCGGCATTGAAAGTGAGGGCGCACAGGGCCCCGCTCTTCTTTTTTACGTCAATGTCAGATCGTAAACGTAGTGGCTCGACTTCCAATTCCAGACCACTAAAGAAAAAGGCAGTGCCTGACAACCAGAAGCGCCTTGATCTCTTCTTTTCACCCAAGAATGGTATCGCTAATCCAAACAGCGACAACAGACACGAACTTGACGATGTCACAAACCAATCGCCGCAGCAAACTTCTCTCGAAAGTGATGACGATCTCGAGCTAGGCACCGGTTCACCACAGGTTACGTCGACTATGGACGATCCCGGCCAGTATTCTGTAGAACTGCCTGTCTACAAGACTTCCATGTACACGGATCAGTTTCACGAAATGTTGACTGTAGTCCTCGACGGCGAGCGCTTCCTATTTACAGCGTCTGAAATCGAACTGCTGGAACAGATTCAACACTTAGAAGGTAGGTGATACAAACGATATGCCAACGAAAAAGCATAACCTTGCGCGCATATCTAGACGAAGCATTACATCTCTTTGTGCGTCTTTGGATGCGCAAATACAATTGGATTCGTCTCGATAAACTCGATTACCGAAACCATGTTCGCGATGTTCACCAGTCGGCCACTATCTTACGTAACGCTGGCTTAGTCTTGGATACCGTCACTGACTCATCCGAAGCTCTTGCACTCCTCTCTTTGGATGAACTTAAAGCACTAGCCGATGAGTGTGGTGTGCAAGCGGGCAAAGGCACTAAAAACGTAGGCCATCATTCAAGTGTGTGCTCTGCGACAATGCTAAGCCGCGTTCTCTAGCGTTCTGATTACTGTCGTGCGTTGGTAGTATACGGAAGCCATAAGAAAAAGGAAGTTTGGCTGGACCGCATTAGAAAATACACGAATGCGATTGTCAAAATCAAGCCTCATGTCTCAGAGCTACTGCAACGGATCCACCTTGTCTACTTCCGACTCACCGAAGATACGCAGCAGTCGAGCCCAATGACCAGCGCCATCATGTCCCGCATCAACAGATGGACTTTCCCAAATTATACCCTGTGCCGTACGAGCTGTGTTTGGCTCTCCCGTGACGACCTACTCGCGTATGAGGAAGCATTACGCATACGTCGCTCCTTTGATGAGAAACTCGAATCGATCGCCGTGATGCGTCGACGGCAGAAATCCAGAGGCCGAGAATTTGCCGACTGGGAAAGAGGTGTCCTTGCGGACTGCTGGTCTATCTGCGAAAATATCATTGGCGTCTGGGACCAGATCATTCAATGCGCCTCACACGACGATACAAGACCCTATTATATGCGACGATTTGAAGCGGGTATGCTGAACAGGGTAGCAGGATCACAAGACTAACGTACCGACAGGGTGGGTCTATACGCACATGATTGAACATGGCACGGATGTACTTGCAAAACTTCATGAGCACACACTTGAAGCAACCATGCTGCGAAAGCTGCTAGATCAACTTGTCTACCGTCTAGGCAAACGTGGTGCATGGTATGACAGACTTGCCCTAATTGAAACCAACCACCTGCGAGATAAGTCCGAACGTGAGATGAAAAAGCAAGCCTTGAGCACTTGTGTCAAAGCAATTCAGGACCCACGAGTACATCAGAGTAAGTCTCTTGCATCAAACCGAAGTCAATATCTCACATCATCCTAGTATACTTGAAAAAGCTGTATCGCCGCATTACACGATTAGAACGCGCTTTGTGTATTCCATGCCGTGAGCAGCATAACTTTTCCTATATACCAAACAAGAAACCGGAGGAGCGCATCATATATGGTACATATATAACTCTACTGAAGAATCGAATTAATGAACGCTTCTTTACAGGCGAGCGCATCTCTGATTTTATTACGGGTCAAAAATCAATCTGGCGCGGGAATGATGGCGCAGAACGTACCGTCGAGGAGCTGTCTATCGAGTACTATGAAAAGCAAGGCTTTAAAGGGTACCGTTATAAGATCATAATCGGGCGTTTAGGAGACTCATACTTGCTATTGTGAAAGGCTTCACTCCGAGGGCGGTATTGTAACAATGATAGTGAGTCTAACCAAGATGTGATGGAAACCGGGCTTACCAAAGCTTAGTTTATTCTTCTGTTTTGGGACATTCTCTTTGCACCTATGCCTGCTGTTTTCGAGACGGCGTATCAAACTGCCCCACTGGATCTTTGGACAGACGCGTTTTACGTGGGACGTGCAGGCATGATCAACGAGCGTCTAGGTGAAATCGGTCAAGGCAAGTTTCTGGATCTGATAAAGGCGGTCGATACGCGAGAAAGACCACGGCAGACGCTATGCGCAGGTGTCAGTTGGGCTTACGAGACAGAAGACCTGCTGCAGGTAGCAGAGGTAATGGCCTGAAGAGTCTGACGAAAAATAAAGCTAACTAATCATTTTAATGTCATTTGATAGTGCATTGGTGGAGCTGCATTGTCTTCCTTGTGTCGTTTATTAGCTGAAGAGTTTGGTCATCGGCGAGGAGGTATGCCCGACCTTTGGTAAGTCTTCGAATAATCTTGCAATGTTACTAATATTCTCTCTAGCTGCTGGAATTACGAGAAGAAGACATGCATCTTTGCGGAAGGTATGTAAACTAAATAAAAGGATAATAGAATCAGTTATGGACAAATTTACTCAGACTTGATGTATATGTTAGTAAAAGGGCCTGGTGACAAGTTATCGGAAACGCAGAAACTATGGATAGATACCCTGTCGACGTTCGACATTGCCGTGGAAGTATGCTATGTTAAAGTCTGGGAAGGAGAGGATGTACTGTTGCAGGACGATTAATAAAGATCACTTCTCGTGGGTACATCACTGCCTATGTCATTAAATACGGTTTGCTTCGTTGCTACGCTACCACTGCTAATAATTTCACTCTGCTGGATTACTATCAACGTGTGCTCTGGAAAGAAGAGGAACAGTATATCATGCGTGAGAGATGCTTCAATCTTGTATGCATTAAACACGCGATCCATAGCATTGGTTAAAGAATAAGTTCTCATGCATGGCGGAAAAATTCGCACCATTTGCTTTTTTCCCCTCATAATAGCAGAGAGGAAGATGATTTCATTTCTTCTTCATTCCCTCGGAGTGTGTTTAAAGCACTGTTCCTTTTAGGTCTTGTCTGTCAAAAGATTCAATTGGTGGTCGTGTCACGTGGATTTCTCTTATGTGGTTTGAATTGCCAAATTGTCGGCGTAAAGTTTGAGCGCAACATCCTCAAGAGTCCGGTATTAAAGCTAATCTTACCGATCCCAGAGACGAAAGAGAGTCCTTGGGCAACCTTCTTGCCAGATCTATTATAATTTATAAATTTACTTACTTTGGTAGGAGTAGTACTTCCGTGGCACTTTAAAAGGACATACAGTAATGCAATAGAAGAAAAATGACCATCCATATGGATACTCGACTCGGCTAAAGGGCAAAAAAACGTAGCACGATGATGGATGAGTGAAGCCGACCCCGCAGCTGGTGCAACCTGATGTCATGTCGGTGCGGCCTCCCTGAGTTGTAGGTGCATGCCAGACAACGCCTCATATGGGCTTGGATCTATTGCATATAACTTTTTGACTCCTTTTTGCCATGGGACCCGACCTGCCACCCGGATACCACACCAAACGTTGGCTTCGTCGCCTAAAGAGCTACCCAGATCACTTGAGGTATACTAATCTGACACCTTCAGACTTCATCATTTACTCATCTGCCCTTCATCGCACTTTTTCTGCAGGTGGAAAGGCTCAGTAAGAATACACGAAAAAAAATTTTAATATTGGACAAAAATGCTAAATCACTACTCATCCAGGTATGGCCAGCTATTCTGCCTCTGATAGCTTTGACGGGCATATATGCCTACGTGATTGCGTATGCGTTCATTCGCTTGGGCTATACACAAATTGCTTTGAGCAACTCTGTGGGTAAGGTTCATGCATAATTGCAAACAGAAAAGCAAAAGCACAAAGGTCACCAACGCCTAATTTAGTGCCTGCCCTGTCGGTTGTGCTCGGCTTATTGCTGGCCTTCCGAGCCAACACGTCGTACGCACGTTACTACGAAGGGCGCCAACTGTGGGAAACGCTGATCAGTAACGCACGTAACCTGGCCCGTTTGGTCTGGGTATCTATCCCAGAGCGAACCCAAAACGATCACCTCGAAAAGATGCGGTGCATGAAGCTCTTGCTCGCCTTCGCGGTGTCAACGAAGCATCACTTGCGCCGTGAGTTTGGCTGTGATTACTATGATCTAGAGCATCTTTTGCCCCCTCACTGGATCCCGGCTGCTGCCGATGATTTGGAGGATCCCACGGTAGTCAATACACCGATCAGTAAGCACGGCGACGAAGGGCACGAGGAGGAGGAACCGCTGCTGTCAGAGCCACCCCGGACGTCGTACAACAGTGCCACCAAAAACAAAAAGTTTGTGAGCGACGAAGATTTGCCCGATGTGGAAGTAGGTGAGATGTCCCTTCCACTGGAGATCTTATACCGCATGAGTCTATACATTGCTCAGGCAAAGAACGTTGGTAAGATTGATGGCACTTTCTCGAGCAACATCATCTCGCATCTGAACACCATGAACGACTGCCTGGCGGGTCTTGAACGTATCGCAAACACACCGATTCCCGGCTCTTATCATATCCACCTGTAAGTCAACTTTCTCCTTGTTGATCCACAGAATTAAAAGGATAGGTTATATGCAGGAAGCAGGCCCTTTTTCTATACTTGACAGCGATCCCCTTTACCCTTGTGGCTGAGCTACATTGGTGGTTAGTGCCGACCGTAGTACTGGCATCTTTTACACTCTACGGAATTGAGGCGATTGGCGCGGAAATCGGTGAGTGAACCCGAGAAAACACCCAGCTTATTTGGCAGCAAAGCTTCTCACACGTCTTAGAAAACCCGTTTGGTTACAACCACAACGACCTGCCGCTGAACCGTTTCTGCGATAATCTGCGCAAAGAAATCGAGTTCATTGTGTACCACTTCCCTTGTGAGACCGAGAATGCCCTCATGACAGCGAGAAGCCACGCCACCGCTGGCCTAGCTGCCAATTTAGTGTCTTAAATAAATAAAAAAAAGGTTCTTGACAGAAAGCGGGCAAATGATCATGTGGATGACACCAAATGAGGGTGGGTTGCGCGAAAAGAAAAAAAAGCGGATCGCCGCCGAACGCCTTGTTTGATTGTATGTAGCCAATGATAGCGTCACATTTATATAAGGTTGATTTTCTTTGGTTATAGACAAGAAGTATCAGGTCGACATGAGAGTGGTTCTGTTGAAAAGGAATCTTGGGGTCGGCTATTGTTTTGTATCTGATCCGAATGATAGGTTCATTGACCGGGGAACAGAAGCAGCGATGTGGCACTATTTGGTTTATGCCCGATGCACCCGTCCGCAGGACGAGTTTTGATGAGTGAGCTAAAAACCGAGGGCGTAACCAGGACAGATCAACCCTTCTCCGCGTCCATGTACTCGCTTATCCTGTCACATGGATACACAAGGAGAAGGCCGGCCACCGTTCCCATGAGCGAGTCAAGGGCAGTTTTCTTAGAGCAGGGCAACTCCGCCGTGGGGTAAAAAGTGGATAAACTGGCCTCTTCTTTTTCCATTCCGAGAATCCATAGAGAAAGGATGCAGGCGGGGACCGACGCGCGCGCCGCTATAACAAGCTATATCGCCAATCGGTCCCCCTGATCGTCCAACCATTCTGAGACGCTTCCAATCACAACGGTGAATGATAGTTGGGACCAAAGGGAACGCTATCCACCCCCCGCGCCTGCGCGGGATTGGTAGTATAAAACACCGCGACCCGTCATTGTATAACCATAGCACAGACTGGATTGGTTCGGTGGCAGAGCAAAAGAGACAGCGGCAAGGCGGGCCACCCTCCGCCCGAATCCGATACTTAAAATCCCGCTCTGTGTGTGCCTCTATTTCGCCCGTCTGGTCCGGCAACCTGTTTCTCTTTTCTTTGTGCTCTCTATACTCCCACCTTTTTTCCCATGTCTTCTCCAACCAAGAGCCTCTTCATGGGACGGCAGTGTGAGCCTTGCAAGCGCCGCAAACGTGCCTGCAATGGCCAGCGACCTTGCACCCACTGCGTGGTCGATGCACGGCAGGACTGTGTATATAGCGTAGTGACGGATCAGAGCCGGAGCGTCTTCACCACACAGAGCGCCAGACGTCTCAGCTCGGGTTCGGCCTGCGAGACGTGTCGACGACGCAAAACAAAATGCGATGGTGGCAGCCCTTGCGGCTTTTGCGCAAGCGCAGGCGTTGAATGCGTCAATCACTCCGAGCGACGGAAGCGTTCTCTTTCTCACCAACATCACCATCAACAACAACAGCAACAGGAACAACATCAGTCACAGCTGGCTCAGCAACAACCCTTCTCGGATGGAGAAAATGCTATGGATAGAATCGAAGACCGTTTGCGACGTATCGAGAAGCTCATGACCGCTTTCACGCCAAGCCCTTTATCGCAAAGCATGGTGCCTCCAGAACAGCCGACTGTCGGTACACTTGCAGGACGAAAGTTGTCCTCACCGCCCCCTGTGCAGGCTTATCAGCGTTTGGCGGCGCGGCGCCCCCATCGTCACTCTGTCCAGGGCATCACGGTTGCCAAAGAACAAGCTGAATTACGTACTGCTGTAGCAGCTTCGCGCCGAGGTGAGACATGACGATTCACAGAACGAAAGAGTATTTTGAAGCTAATGATTCTTAATGTTTCTGTCCTGCTACAGTTATTCGTCCCTCGCCAACCTTGTCCACCTCATCCACCTCATCCTCTTCACCACCGTTATCTCCCACATCCAACGTTCTGCGGCCTTCGCACAGCTCGACGACACAGCCCATCACATCATCTATGCTCAACTTGACTCTCTCCCCTTCGTCTTCCACATCATCCAACTCCTCCTCCGTGCCCATCGCCGTCTCTCCTCCTAATTCAACCTCATCTACGGCATCCTCCGTCACTCCACCCCCTCCTCAGCAGCAGGTCTGGCAGCAGGAGGAGTGGAAGGGCCCAGCCATGTTCCCTAGTTTAATGGGTAAGAAAAAAAACCTTATTCTTCTATCCGATTCCGATCTAACACCTCCACTACTAGATCAATTATCCAATAGAACCTTTGCCCCCACCGCTCTTGATTATCCTACTCTCCAATATCCTATCTATCCATTGTCTCCGCGTGAATCTACTCCGGAAGCGCAACAGTAACTTATGCTATTGCTTGTCAAAATAAAGAAAAAGTACTACGACTATACGTTTACCATGCTCAGGAAAAGTGTAAAAAAAAAAAAATTGAAAATGCGACCCGATGCCGCGAGATGCCGCTATTCTGGTTACACAAAAACCGCCGACCCTGCTCTTTAGTTTGATGTGACCTTCCTGAAGGTTCCCCCGCCTATACCACAGTGCCGTTTAGGATAGTTTTCTATGCGTTTTCGCATCCATTTTTGGATGCGCTTGTCTTATTAAGCTTTTTGTAAAAAAACTGTGCTTCTTTGGCGAGGCGTAAGCAAGAAAAGGTCTCTGGATTTCGCGTCAAATTTGACGCGTGGCATTATCTTCCTCAGTACCCGCGGTGCGGTTCACACACTTGGACAATCGATATAATGGACCTTATTTTTGTAAGTACGGTAAGTTCGGTTTCCGATATCTTAACTTTTTTACGTTGGAGCTGGACATAGCATAGTCCCGAAGAAAAGCGTCGTCCTCACGGCAGCAACTTCGAGGCGTCATCAATAGGGATTCTAATAGTAATGGCTCCAGATGGAAATGTCTTGCGCAATTTGTTAGTAGGTACAAGGCAAGTAAAACGTGAAGAATTAGGAAGTGAGTTTACACATATCCCACCCAGCCACCACAATTTTCGGCAATTATGTGATACGTATGGCTTCTGACGGCTTCTGCCATTAGTTCCTTGGAAGGCGCCGGATAGCTTAGGTAAGAAAAAGACCTACTGAAATAATACGTACAGTACTCATGAGGACTAGGGCACATGCTGCTGTTGTGACTTCTGATAAATGCATTCTTCCCTGCTCCTTGCTGCAATAAGTACGATAGAATGTACAAAGACACGTAATACTCAAAACGACGACCCATTTGTTGTTTATTTGCCTCGTGGCAACGGATAAAGTTAAGTCGGTTTAATTGGAAGCGCTCAAAATAGCGCTGGTGCGCTCAGCTTTCAGAAAATGATGTAAGCGCTTGATAGCATGTGCAAACAGAAAGTGCTATTCTGTAATCCCGAAGCCCGTATTCATTTTAAGAAATGCTCTGTGAAAGACAAGAAGAAGGCTGAGTCAAAGAAAAGAGTCTTTTTTTTGTGAGACACTTCCGTTCTTGGCGCCCGTAGGCAACATGCAAGGAGGATCACCTGCTAATTTTGGAAACACCCACCAGGCACATACACACGTCATCGGCCTCAAAAAAAACCGATTCACCCGAACCGGAGGACAGTGGCAAAAAGTTTCTTAAAAAGCTCCTTAGCTTGGTTGAGATAGGCAAAACGTGATCTCTTCTGTCTAATATGAGAGATGCAATATGACGTCGACAGGGCATGTGTCCTTCATTTCAGGACTCCAGGAAGATAGACTTTATCTTTATCAACACATCGGCCACAACCAAATGTTGTTGAGGCACAATAACAAGGCTATCGCGTGTTTTTAATCTATAAAGTCTATTGAACTTGTTGCCGCAGAGCCAAAATTAACACCGATGAAAAGAGTAAAAGAGCAAAGTAACAGCAGACGGGAGCGCGTGGTATCGGTGCAATAGAATACCACGTGACCTTCGAGAAACACTTTTTTATTTAAGCTACCATTTTGCTTGCACAAGCGACCTTCGGCTGCTCTGCGTACATGTATGGCATGAGGAGGTATATTTATTAACGAGGGGAATATCGTAAACGTATAGAAATATGTCTATTATTTGAGAGGTGACTTGACGTTGAGAGTCATGCCGTTCTTCTTAGCCCAATCAGAGCACGCACGATTTTGCTGTTCGCACAGCGTCAGCAAGACACGCCTCCGGACGAGTTCTGCGACTGATGCCCAATCGTTGATATAATGACATTCTTTGAGTTCAAACACGCAAAGTTTATGGCAGAGACGCACGTGAGCCTGGAGGGCCTTGTTTGTAAGCCGGTAGCAGTTATTGACCGATATACGCTCGAGCCCCGCATTCCTATGTTTGGCAAGGAGCAGCATGCATTCGTCGTCGATATCACAGCCGGCGAGGCCAAGCACAGCAACTTCCGTGTAGCGTGCGATCAAGCCAATGGATCGCCCTGTGATACGGTCTCTGTCGCGTACACGGCCGACGTTGAGATGACGCAGTCTCGGACAATTCCTTGCAATGGCAGAAATGGAGGTATCAGACACCTGACCGCACGCACGCAGGTCCAAGTGCTCCAGCTCGCGGCAATGCTCGGCCACGCGCAGTATCAAGGCATCCGTAACATTATGGCACCCGGCCAACGTAAGCACAGTCAGTCGTCCATGAGAGACAAAGGGCAGGATGTTGATATCCATGATGGTATCGCAAATATATATTTCGAGTTTTTCAAGGTGCGTCGCTTCGCGGCCCAACATCTGGAGCGGCTCAAGGATCGTCTTCTCTTTTATCTTTCGGAGCGAGAGCGAGCGCAGACTGCGGCGTGCTGTTCCCAGTCGTGCTTGGTGGTTCATGGTGAGTACGGTGCGTCGTGTGGTCGGAAACAATGGCCAGTCGTTTGTACTTGATCGGAGGTCGTCTGTGTGATTAGATAAAGCGGGCCGTGGCTGCTCGGATGCGGATTTTCTGGGTGATGGTGGGGTAGCGACAGCGAGCGTAGCTGCGAGGGAGGGTTTCCGCGAGAGGGCGGGTGTGTTACCTGATACGGGCGCGTTACAAATCATGTCTGCAAACTTGAAGAAGGCATTGATGTCATGCCGATTGTCCTCAAAAACGGGGTGCCGCATCATTACTCGCAGCGCACAGTCGTTCCAGAGCCGGTTGACTAGCAAGCATGGATATATGCTTGCAAGCGTGCCTTTGGTCGTCGTACTGGTTGGATGGTCAACGAGAAACGATAGAATATTCCCCACGATCTCGGGAAGCCGGAGCGCCAAGTGTGTCCGTTCCAAATTCATGTTGAATAAATCCATGTTTAGAATTGACGGAAAAAAAATCGAGGAAGAAAAAGTGGTCAGATACAAGAAGTGTGAACGGAAGTTTTTCTTTTACTGCATGCCGCGTGATATGATCAAAAACAGTCGCTTCAGTTCTCAAGTCAATTTCAAACAAACAGTGTATACGCTTTCTATTGGGATCCTTATATCTTGTGTCTAAATAACTGGCGCTCCTCGAACGGGATTCGCACAATCAGCAAGTCGCGCAAGGCACCGATCTGCTCGTCAGTAAGTCCGCATTGGTTGCGCACATAACCTTCGATAGAGCCGTATTTTTCTTTCGTTTGACGGATGGTTTCAATCATGCCTTGGTACCTGCCATAGTATTATGAATTTTTCAGCTGATCGTCATCAATGAACGGAATAAGATCTTACGGGGCAGACATGACCATGCGCATATCATCCACAGTGACACCAAGTAATTTGGCCTTGTTCTCCAGTTCAGTCTCGCTCTCTGCAATAAATGAGCATCAGCATCAGCATGGTCATCATCATCATCACCATTTTCTCTCTCTCTTTCTCTTCTCTTCCGAGTAACGTACCCCAGTAACCCAAATTACTCAGGGCGTATTCGCGAGCAATGATAGTGTCATCGACACCGCACAGGCCAAGGAGCAGCATGATGAAAACACCTGTGCGGTCCTTTCCTGCAGTGCAGTGAATAATCAAGGAGGAAGTCGATTGGCGTGATTGATTTTCGATCATGTAGTGGAAAATCTTGCTAAACTGCTGTGTTGCCTTTTCCAAAATGATCATGTAAACTATGTATAGTGATATATGAGCAAACATGGCACCTATTCCGCTATATAACGAACCTTTGGGGAATCCAGCAGGGCCTTCAAAGTACCCCTGCCATCGTGATGCAAGTGCTGTGGGAGAGTAGTCCGCCTTGGTGAACATGGCTGACGGGAAGCGCTTCAATCCTTCGATAGTACTATAGAATGCACGGGTCAGGTCCACGTGCGATGTCACACTTCTTCCATTTTTGTATTCACTTACGGCATAACGCCTTGTCGCTCAATCTCAGGGTCGGACCGGAAGTCGAAGGCGGCTTTGACGTTCAGCTGGCGCAGGACGCTGATGCCTTTCGGCGTGACGCCTACCAGACTATACCCGGATGGTTTAGCCTTTCATCTTCATTTCTTTCTTTCTACTATAACTTACTGCCCACATCGGAAGACGGTCCGCTCACGGATGTAACCACTTCCGTCTCTCAAGGGCCAGCCACCAATGTCGCGAAAGTTCTTGACGCCTTCGACGTCGATCCAGCGCGGAGTAACCATGCTCACATGCTGTCCCATGGCCCTTGCTGTTAGAAAAGCACGGGTGAGTACATGCCGCGTGCGAAAACTGTTGATGCTCACCTTTTTCAAAGGCGTTCTCTTCATGCGTAGCAAAATAATCGAGGATGACTTGTACGATAACCTCGTACATTCCGATAAAGTTGTGGTCCGCATCCGGTATCAGTCGCAAAGTATGGTTTGAGATGGCATTGGCAAACATGGCGGCGTTATACACAGGCACAATTTGATCATTGATCCCGTGACAGGTAAGCACGCAAGTAGACTTTGGCATGCGGGCGACTGGGAGTAGAGAGAGATTAGAACATGTATCCAGTATTACTCCCTTCTTACCATGCGAGTTATCCCAGGTGATGAACCTTTCGACATCCTTGCGAGTAACCTTGATGGTCACATAGCGGTCGCGTTGTCTCACTTTCCAGTCAAAGAAGCCCTGACGGTCGAGCGCCTCACCAATCTCGGGGCGGTTCTTATAGATCTGGTTATCATTCATCTGATAACGACCCGAGACGTTGACAAAGTGGGCCAAGGGCTTCTCGCACGTCGTGGCGAATTTAAGTCCGGCAACCGATCCTACAGAGGTAGAAACAACCCATTTAGCACAGCCGTTGCATCTCCTTATCCGCCCCTTTATCCTTTTTACTCACCGCGCGAATGACCCACAATGGCCCAGATCTCGTACCCTTCCTTCTCAAAATGGCGAGCGATCGTGTGGAGATCCTCCGTGTCTTCCTAAGCTAGTGGTGAGGGGCCATGACCATCATCGCGTGTAAATAAGAATAATGACAACATACGGCCATGTTGGCGTAGCCAGGCTGACCTGTGCTTTCACCATTGCCACGGAAATCAAAACGAAAGCTTGAATATGGTAGCTTCTCAGCCAAGAGACGCTGAAAGAGATAGTTCTTGTGGCCTGTCTAGACGGTCAGCTCCCATGCATGTCATTGTCAAAAGGTGCTTGCCTAGTACGCCATGGGCAATCAGGACAAGGCGAGGGCGCTGACGGCCGGAATCAATCTCTTGTCGCTTTTCCAGCAGACCGACGATAGTCTCCCCTTGGTTGTTTTTTATAGAAACTGTCGTCATGGCAGGTGTAAAGTGGAGAAAAGCTGTGGTGCCTGATTTTTACACAGATTGAAAAAGTGACCTCAAAGTCGTCCCTATATGGCAATACGCTGACAAACGGGAAAACCTATGTACTGAAAAAAGGATCTTTATTAGTCTTTTTATCTTTCAGATATAAGTATACTGTATCTTTACAGTATATTTCTAAAGTCTTACTGCGACATACATATGCTATCACCACCATTATATCTGCTTTGTACACCGCTGAATCCCAATGCATACATGTGTCTGCATCTGAAATGAATTCAGGCAAAGCTATTACTAAAAAGCACCACTGCTAGGTGCTGGATGTAAGCTATAGACGTGGTGTATCGTACAAATCATTGGGTCAAATCATAGGATGGGATTATTACCAAGATGCTTCGCTTGTTTATACTAATGAATGCAGACGATTTAATCAATTGTATGTTTATTCTATTGGGTCAGACTAAAGTGACGGCCCAGGCTAGAGTACGCGTGATATCAGTGCCATCTGGCGAATTCGATGCGTGTACGTGTGTGGGTGTGAGAGATCGGTATCTTACCAAATGAATTTGAGCATGGGAAATAGCGTTGTATGGGAGGACGTTACACAAAGACTTATTCTTCCACTTGCATTGAAAGTAACTAGCTCTTGGTATCCTATCTTCTTGTCGAACTTGACGTAATATCATGCCGTTCACTGAGAGCGGACGGCCCTATGTTTTAATAAGAAACTATATAGCATGGAAAGGAGAAGTCTCATAAATGGATTCCCACGCGCTGGCTCGCCATAAATGGTGAGCAGAAGGGCCGAGTATACGTATGCCGTGCATCTCCAATATCGTTGAGTATATAAGCTGCCATAAAGTAGTAAAATATATGATAGACAGTAATGAATGATAATTATTAGATGAGATGTAAATAATATAGCACGTTTTGTTAATTGACATTGATAGAGCTTTGAATTTTTTTCCGGAGTAGACTCAACCAATGGTACGTGTGGTGATCTTAAGCGACAATCTAAGAGTAAACCAGAGATGACCGAATATTACCATACTATCGTGAGATTCCGATGGAAAAGAAATAAAAGAACTAGATGATACGATATATGACTATGACGGATGCGCCACTGGCCGCTATAACAAAGGAAAAAGCAAGTGGAATATGCAAGCTGGAATGGGTTCCATTGACTGCATGCGTTTTCCATCCCCTTGCTTCCATATGCACGGAGCTTGGAATTATGCTCACATGGACCGTGCTCATACGTGTCCGAGATGGCTGCTGCTGTTACATCACGTCGCACGATACTGCAGTGTAAGTATTATACGTAAGTACATATTTATATACGTTTGTTTTACGAACCGAGCCACGTTCCATAAACCGAGCAGGGTCCTTGTCCTCTTGAAAATTCTAGATGAGAACGGGATAATTTTATTTCCCGTTAGCATGGAAGCCGACGATTACCATAATTGAATAACTGCAAAGGATAGATACATGTTTCTAGGGCCTACTCACAGCCCATGTTAATCCTCTGGGGAGAATATATAAATAAAGAAAATAAGAGCTTTATATGGATACCATGAGAAGTATGCTAGTGTATGCACCAAAACTCGGAGTCGAAAGATCGGAACCGTGTGACATATGGGGGCATAGTCCCTTCTTCTCGGATAGGTATGCAATATCATTCTGAGAAAAAAGAACGCTAAAGAAGAGTTAAGGCTTCACACATTGTAGAGTTTGGATACAGCTACATATATATAAATAGTAGATGCGGGGGAACGGCAGACATTGGCGCGGGTGGCACAGAAACTACTGCATTACCATGAGGCGAGGCAATTATTATTATTACCCAGACAGACACACCGACTGAGCGCGGGTAGTTGCAATTGTCGGGAATTGGTGCGGTGCCAAGTAAAGGCTCCCCTTCCTCCTGATCGTTTGTTTTTCTGCAAGTGCATCTCGTGTATGTGATTCGGCGTCACAATACGGTTGTTGTCGTTTTAATTAACAAATGGATGGTTATTTGCAATCGGTATGTTGTTTATGTCTATTATTTAAGGGAGTTACTTCTAGAAGCACTGCAATATTATAAGAGAATCAAGGAGATTACGGTGGGGGTGGGGGTGGATTTGGGTTAGTTTTGTTATGAAGTTGGATGCTAAAACATGTGTCTTTTACCTCTCCTGCAATGACCCAGAACTTGGTTGTCACTCCTCTTGCGAGCCGGTCTGCCAGCACAAGTTCGACTGCAGCGTCGTCGCCTTCGACGGGTTCGAAGCTTTTGCAACCGCCGCCACCCACCAACAAAGACTTTCATTGCAATGAACTCCACACTCCGGATGGGGTCTACCCGCTCTTGCACGAAGCTCATATAACGACCATTCACCCGCAGTTCACGCAAGGCACGCATACCGTCCTCGTCGACGCCACTGCCCCGCACAGCACCACGCCCAACTCCCATAATACACTGGGCATTACTACCACGAAAACATCCTCTACGACCTCGTCCATGTCCGAACAGGCCTTTGCGCTCAGCACCGTCCAAGAACAGGAAAACGGCCACGCCGATTCGTCGGAAGACGAGAGCAGCCAGGGAGGCATTTATTTTGGGAATCCGTACGGCTCCAAGTCGGCTGCGTTGCCCATCCCTAATGCCTCTTCGCGCCACCACCCGCACAACCACCCGATAAACCATACTCACACCACAACCTCTCGCTCCATCGGCGCTTCCTCCTCCTCCTCCAGTGCCGAGCGAAGCCTGCCCATGACGCTCAGAGCGACCCCTATCACGACCCACGCTAACCATAGCAACCATAATAACCAGCTCGTCTCTCCCCACGGTTACTCCGGCAGCCTGACTCCGACCTCTTCCACCCCACATATCAATACCTCGCTTTCGCACGATCCTCTGCCCAACCCTGGGCTTTCTGTCGAAAGCATACGCGAGGACGTTCCTTCCTCCGCAGGCGGTTCGAGCAGTGTCGGCTCGCTCTCCTCCCTCTTCAGCCGCAACAGCCTGCGTCATAATCACCCGAGAAAGCCTAAAAACAACCTCGCCAAGACCAAGTCGAGCTTTGTTTTGCGCATCCTCATCCATGACCATCTGCCAAAGATCCTTGCCTCTCGAACGATTGAGGATGCTTATATGTTTTTTAATATGGGTCTCAGTTTTGTCTGGATGGACGCCCATCAAAAGATCAAAGTGAGTTTGACAGACACATACATGTCCATTTGGTGACTGATCTTCTTTTATGAAAGGAACCTCTTAGCAGAATAGTCTTCACCCGCGCCTATCCCACCTGCCACGATGTAAATATCTTGACCCGCTCCGCCGAGCATATAGACGTGATCATCGGCTTCTCTTCCGGTGACCTCATGTGGTATGACCCCATCAGCCAGAAATATGTGCGCCTGAATAAGGATGTAAGTTCTGCATGTGTTTGTCAAAATCAAATCGGTCTGATGCGTTTCATACTCTATGAATAGGGTGCCCTCAACAATTCGGCTGCGACCGTCGTACGATGGGTGCCTGGCTCTGAGGATTTGTTTCTGGTCGCCTTCAGCGACGGTGTCATTCTCGTCATGGACAAGGATCGTGACGATCAGTCCTTTGTTCTTTCTCCCACCATGCCCTGGTCCTACGAACAGTAAGTTTCATATTGAAGGCTTGCTGCCTATCTCACATGCCATGTTTAGGTTTGAGGCTTCCAAACCAAACAAGAGTCCCAAATACAATCCTGTCTCCCATTGGCGCGTGAGCCAAACCAGCATCTCAGGTAAGCCATAGACTTTGTTGCGAACAAGACAGCTGACGTGCTGAGGTTAGATATTGTGTTTTCTCCCGATGGATCCCATGTGGCCATCGTTGGCGCTGACAAGTCGCTCCGGATAGTTGACTTTAACAAGGAGAGGTATATAATAGTGCGGTTATTTTTGGAAACAGCTGCTGATGATACGTATCAGATTGACCGACATCTTTGGTGGTTACTATGGACGGTTCCGTTGCATCTCTTGGAGCCCTGATGGGCACTATCTTTTGGTAAGTTTATAAGGAGGTACCTGCCCGCTTTACTAACAAAGTCTGGGGATATTAGACGGGTGGTGAGGATGATCTGGTGACCATTTGGGCATATCCGGAGCAGAAAATTGTCGCACGATGCCAAGGTCACAAGTCCTGGGTTACAGCTGTTGCCTTTGATCCTTGGCGATGTGACGGCAAGGTATATCGATTCGGTAGTGTGGGTGAAGACTGCAAGTTGATCTTGTGGGACTTTTCATACAGCACGCTCCATCGTCCGAAGCATGTAAGTCAACTCGATCTTTTGATTGAATCTCACATGTGCTCATTCTTTCTGAATCTTAGAAATCACACGGTGTCTCGTCTCCTCATAGCCCAAGGAACCATGTCTATTCACCGCCTCAGTCCCCCAAGGGCTTTCGAAAGATCGAACACCATTATCAGCCACCGTCGCAACGGCATTCACCGGTCCAGCCGCCGTCAGCTGCGCTGAAGCGGCAGGCCTCGACCAACACGCCCACCTCCACGTTCAGCCGCTTTAGAAGACGCTCGTCGCGGCCTACGGGCTTATTTAACAACGGCTCTGCACCCAACGCCGTCATCCTCGACGAAGATGCAACGGATTATAAGGACACGAGCCATGTATCTATAGCAACGGTCCACCCCATCCTGAACAAGAACCAGGTGCCTTATTTGCAACCCATCATGGTCCAAAGCGTACACGCCGACCCCTGCTCTGACATCTCTTTTCGCAAAGACAGCATCGTCACAACAGACCGTAGAGGCCGGATACGTACATGGGGTCGACCACAGGGATAAACATCAGAAAAAGAACAGTTGTACATTACAAACACATATCCATCCACCCACTCACTCAATCGCACCATCAAATTCCACCTTGCAACCGCTTTATACAAACATTCACTTTATCTCAAAACACGATACACGATTCATTTCGAGAAAAAAAGTTTTTTTTTATTTATTTATCGAAAAGACTAAAAAAGCATTACTGCCTGGTCGTGCTTTTACCTAAACATAAAGAGAGACGAGTCAATATCATGAGATCATTTATCACGAGCCCAACACGCGCGTTCTCTCTTGTATCGCTTCTTCAGGGACACTCTGCGTATAATGAGCGTCCGGCGTTTCTTGTCAATCAAAAAGATTATGACTGGTGCCAGCTAGAACTCATCCTGGAAGCGATTTCCTTTCTCTCCCCATACTGCAATGTACGGTATTTACCTTGTAAACAATATAGAACGAAAGAGTAGCAGTGAAAGAAACAAAAACTCGATCTTGCTCTGCGGCTGGCGGCTTTTTGTGCGTGAAAAAAAAACTTTTTTTGGGTCCGACTGAGCGCCTGGCTAATTTTTTTTTTTTTTCGCAGAGCGCCATATCGGGAGAGAGCTGTCAATCAATATTTGGCCTTGATAAAATGAAGACAAAGAGAATGCATCGGAAATATTAGCCAGTTGTAAGCGCTTCTATATATCGCTTTTCTTCTATGCTAGTATGTTTGGTTTAGATGGATACGGTGCCTGACTGACCGACTTCAAGTTGATTAACAATTGGAAATAGAGTAAAAGAAAAAACGAGGTGAGAGTCGCATACAAACGGCACGGAACATTTTCTCGTTACTTCTTCTCTCTACTCACCCCATTCCTCATCGACCACAAATACCTCTTTTTTTCCCCACTTGCTGCTGTTCTTGCATGGCTTTCATTTATACGACACCCGCAAAGGTCTTTGCCTATCTGTTTAGCAAAAACTCGCATGGTCGCTTTCACGCTGGAAGCGGCAGTCAAATATATTCTTCCGAAACGACGTGCATAAGAATAGTTCCGCAGAAAGACGGCACTGCTGTCACAAAGTGCATCCACCCTCCCTCCAATTCAACCATCACCACCAACACAGCCTCCTTCTCCTCCTCCTCTTCTTCCGCCAATTCCCTTCCTTCATACCCTTCCTCCTCTTCTCCGTCATCCGCTACTGCAGCCACCGCCGGCACCAAGCATCTCCGACCCCTTACACTCGTTACAAAGTTCCATTCAATGCCATCCGGACAAAAACGACGGCGGCGCCAACAAGAACGGCAACAAAGCTTGTGCGACGGCGATCTATCTTCAATTTCGCTTTTGCTAGCCCTCCCCCCTGAGCTCGTGCAGCAGATCGTGCTTGATCTCGATTGCTGCCATATTCTCGAGCTCGCTCGTACCTGCAAACACCTCTTCACCATCATTTGCGCGCCTGGCAACGACGGTCTATGGCGACGCCTATTCCAATCCCACTTCATCTATCGCCCTCCTGTTCTAAAAAACACTCCCATCGGATACCAGAGACTATACCAAAACCACCATATCCTGCGACAGCGATGGCGCCTGGGGCGAGCCCACGTGAGTTATCTGGACGGCCATGGCGACAGCGTTTACTGCATCGTGCGCCAGGGCAATTTACTTTACAGCGGCAGCCGCGACCGCACCATCAAGGTTTGGCACCTCCCCACTATGCGCTGCCTTTCAACGCACAAGTACCACGAAGGCAGCGTCCTTTGCCTGCGTATTGCTCATTCCCATGCTCCTACTACCACTTCTACTACGACTATTACCACGAATGATACCACAACCATAAATGCACATACCCCGTGGCTTCTTGTTTCGGGCTCGTCGGACGGTACCTGCGTCATATGGAACGAGATGCTCGAGCCACAGAAACGGCTGGTCGGCCACGGTGGCGGCGTGCTGGACGTCAGCATCGTACAAAGGCGCATTGTGAGTGCGTCGCGCGACGCGACCGTACGCGTTTGGGATATTTCGTCCGGCAAGGAAGTGCAGCGGTTGCAGGGCCACTCCGGTCCGGTCAACGCACTCCAGTCTCTCGAGGACAGCGAGGACCCGCACGTGCTGTCTGCGTCGGGTGACGGTACCCTCCGTCTTTGGAACGTCCTCAGCGGTGAATGTCTGCGCGTTTTTGTAGGCCATGCCCGCGGCCTAGCATGTGCGCGCTGGAATGGTGACTATATCTACAGCGGCGGCCAAGATACCCAACTCAAGGTGTGGAATATACATACCGGTGCCTGTGTTGCGACCCTGCCAGGCCATACCGATTTAATTCGGACCGTCGACTGCCATGAGGTAGCAAAAAGAGACTAAAAATTAAGGGAGCGTCTCCCATTCACTCTGTTCCTTTATTTAATTTAAATAGGATACGATCGTGACAGGAAGTTATGATCGGACGCTCCGTGTCTGGGACCGTCGGTCAGACAAGTGCATCTTGAGTTTCCAGAACAGCCACGAAAGCTGGATTTTTAACGTTGCCATGACACGCACCCAAATTATCAGGTAAGCGGCCTTATGTTTAAATGCTTACGCCATATCTGATGGAATACCTGCCCTTTTTTTTCCCGACAGTGGCGGTCAAGATAAGCGTATTATGGTGCTCGATTTTGGCTATGGTCTCGACCTTCTTTCCCAGTAGTATAAATAAACTCATATGTTGCATTTGTTTATCTATGTCCTTTTTCTGGCTTTCTCTGAAGAGAGGGATGGGCATTCGAGAAAAGGGAAAATAAATTCATTGGGTGTGAGATATGCTACTGTTGTTCGTATTTGAACTATTATAGCATAGAAAATAACAAAGCAAAGGAATAAATTAAATTATCTATTGGTGATGTCGTGATGAAGCCAAGCAAAAGAGCAAGTGAGAGACACGGGCACATGCCTGAAACCCACCAAACTTTCCGAGTGTGACCAACTGAGACTTTCAACTTGGCCCAATCAGATTGAAGCTCTGACGTCGCTTCTCATGCACCCGTCATACAGCTCGGCGCCCTTTTCGTTTTTGAGCTCTTTCACCTCTTTCTTTCACGAGAATGAAATTCACACTACACAACCTACTCTCTTTGACCCTTGTGCTTGTCTTTGGTATGTTGTCACTCGTAGTACTTTATATTTGCTCACCGTAATGCTTTCATTCCTCTTTCTTGCTCCTCATTCTATCGGCATTTTGTTGCTGTGCTTTTTTTCCCTTTTCTTTACACTCACTGCGCCTTTTTGCTCACTCCGCCTTTCCTTTGTCCAACTTGGCATGCTGATACTCCTATTCTTGGACAAAATCAACAACATCCCTAAATATCAACATCATCGGCACCACCATTCTCACATTCACATCAACTTTACGCACTCTCTGTGACTAACGATCACACGCACTCTACCATCTTAACAAAAATGCGATGCTTTTTGCTTTGCTTATCGTGGCGTCTGCGTGTGCGTATCCACGTGGCCCGTGTGCTCTAAATTGAAACCACGCCAAACACTCTACTACTCCTTAAATGAACATTTAGCACTTGGCGTCCTTGCTGCGCCTTTGCAGGACTTGTCGGTGACCTCCGTCGACCTGGCTGAGGAAGCCGCAAACGCTCAAGGCGACGAGCACCTCTATGTCACTGTTTCCCGCACCGATGACCTCGTAGATGACGATGGTTCTCTCTTGGCAGAGCGTGTTATGACTGTCCAAGTTACCTTTGATGTCGTCGATACTCAGGTATGCATGGTCAATCATAAATGATAGCATGATCTCAAGCATGTCACTTTGGTTATAGTTGCACTGCAACGGAGTGCCCGTTGAGATTGGCGTATCCAACATTCAAGTCGAGGCCCAAATCGCCAGTAACCCTGAGAAACTGACCGTCGCCTCTGAGGAAGAGGCTGCGCTGTTGGAAGACAGCTTTGACATTGGTCTTGCCACCGTCGAAGTCACCGCTGCCATCCTCGATGAGCTCAAGACCGAAGACGGCATGACTGTCCGTCGCCTGAGCGTCCAAGAAAAGATTGTCGAGATTAACGGCGAGCAGGTCGTCCAGACTGAGGCCGGCCAGCAAATCATTGATGTCTTTGAGGACGGCAAGGTCCAGAAATGGGCAGTTGATCCCATGACCGGCTTCTTGCTGCCTGGCCCTGCCATGGCCGAGAACGAGCAGCCTCTCATCGACGATGCCTCGCCTTTTGTGCCTGACCAGACTACCCCCATGGGCTGCGGTAACCGCCTGGCCGCGTGGTGGAAGGATCAGTCCCCGCTTACCCACGGCATGATCACCGGCGGTTTCTGCGCCGTCCTGTTCGCCATTGCTTTGGCTATTCGCCAACTGATCGTCTCCGCTGCCTCGGGTTCAACTGAATATCAAGCTGTCCCAGCCGCCGATCAAAAGACCGATGAGGTCATCTACCAAGAAAAGGAAGAGGAGAAGCGTCCATTTTTGTCGTAGGCAGCGCCATGTCATTCGTCGCCTTTTTCATACCAATCACATCTTTTTGACTGAAACATCTTGGGTGTCTGAAAGGCACCAATCCCCAAATGAATAAATGCACGCGCGCGTTGCAAAGAAAATTTCGATATATTATGATGGCTGCCGTCTAAAGATAATTGGATAGAAACTGGTATACATATTCGCGTTTGGGGAGGGGTTCGAATCATATGTGGGGTATTTACAAAAAGTCATCTGTGGAGAGACCAATAGCCTACTCGTGGAAATTGCTGCTGGGCTTATCATTGCTATTGCGTCGGATAGTACCCAAAATGCGCTTGAGTTTGCCGCCAAATTTGTCTGCCTTGGTCGTCAAGGATGTATCTGATTCCATTGACTTGGATAGCGGTGAGGAAGAGCAGGTACTGGCCGAGTGGGAAAATTCTGTGTCGGTTGGTGTGACGACCAGCGACGAAGAGCTGCTGGATGCGTAGGACGAGAAGGTGGGCGAGCGCGGTGCTGCCATCGAGTTATCAAAGTGCTCGGTAAAACGAGAAGAGGACGTCATGTTCTGGAGAAGAGTAAAAGTTGAAAGAGATTGTAGAGAGATGCGAGTGTGAAAAAAAAAAGTAATAAATCAGAAAAAGAGTATGCAAAAGAGGACCTTTTCCTTGGATCCATCTTTAAATGGGCGGCGGCATCACAATTGGTGATCCGGGTGCACTAACCCAATCCTTCCCTCATTTCGTCCTCTTCCGCGCATCTTTATTTTTGCATTTGTTCCTTTTGTTCTCGCCCTCGGGCCATGTTACACTTTGTCATACGCATCCGCTCGCCACATACATACTGTTGGATTCAATAATCCTATGTTTATTATTTCGCTTCTGTGTGGTAGATGGTGTCTTCTTATTCAGAAATATGCAATGACGAGAATGACGCAGCGATATGGATGAGCAAGAGTGGTGCTGTTTGACAGCTATTTTTGGGCAGGATTATCCCCCAAAAAGAAGCAGTCAACTCCGCAAAAAAAGATTTTTTTCTGTTTTCTGTACACAAAAAGTTAAGGTGAGACGAGTGGCATTTAGAAGAGGTATATGGTCTGGGTCAGGGGCAGTGCGGACACAGGCTCACACGTGCACTCCTCGCCATCAGCTGTGACCCGGTAGGTCTCAGGATCAACCTTGATGACAGGCATGCAGTCGTTGAGCTTCATGTCTCGTTTGGAGACTGTTCGACAGTTCTTGACAGCTTCCGGTCGCTTGCGGAGTTTGTACTGGTGGATCTTTCCATTGTCGATTGATGCCTGAGAAACAAAAATCATGGAAGTCTTGGATGCCGCGGATGCGAACGCGCCAAACATCGGTCGAGAAACAATAGGCTCGGTGGTCGGGATCGATGCATTAGCATCACCTATCATGCCCCAGACAACAATGCCACTCTTGAGAACCAGCTCGGGCTTGGTGCCAAAGAACTGAGGCGTGAAGCATACCAGATCAGCGACTTTGCCGACCTCGATGGAACCGACCAGATGACCGACACCGTGTGCTAAGGCGCTGTGAAAGTGAAGGTGATAAATAAAAGGTTACATTCGGGTCCCTCTCCTTTTGTCGTGCGCTTCCGCTCTATTACTGTCGCGTGGCACTGTATGTAACGTAGGTAACCGAACTTACGGATTAATGGTATATTTGGCAATATAACGCCGAATGCGGTAGTTGTCGCCTTCTGTGCCCTCGTCTTCTGGGAGCTTGCCCCGTTGATCGCGCATCTTGCTCGCCGTTTTCCATGTCCGCAGTATCACTTCGCCTATCCGACCCATGGCCTGACTGTCGGAACTGATCATGCTGATCGCACCCATGTCCTGCAATACATCCTCGGCTGCGATCGTCTCGGCGCGGATACGGCTCTCGGCGAACGCAACGTCTTCAGGGATTGTCTTGGACAGATGGTGGCATACCATCAGCATGTCAACGTGCTCGTCGAGAGTGTTAGTTGTGAAGGGTCGGGTCGGGTTTGTGGAGGAGGGAAGGACATTGCTTTCGCTGCAGACTTGGATAACTAAATAGCAGACACAGGGCCAATGAGTCTCCAAGGATAAAAATAAAACTCAAAAATCTCTGAAAAATAATTGCATGACTTACTATCAGGGGCATGGCCACCGCCAGCGCCCTCGCTATGGTAGGTGTGAATTGTGCGGCCTTTGAATGCAGCAATAGTGGATTCGACAAAGCCTGCTTCGTTCAATGTGTCGGTGTGAATAGTAGCCTACATGCTCTAATTAGCACGTTCACTCCTTTATGGTGACCATACCAAGAAACTTACCTGTACATCATACTTGTCGCACATGTCGAGACAAACGTCGATAGCCGAAGGGGTGGTACCCCAGTCCTCATGTAGTTTCAGACCGAGACAACCAGCTTCGATATGTTCTTGGATTTCCTTTGGACTCGAGCAGTTGCCTTTACCCGTGAAGCCAAAGTTGAGCGGAAGCTCATCCGTTGCTTGCATCATGGTTTCGATATGATGATTGCCGTTCGTGCAGGTGGTTGCATTTGTGCCCGTGTTGGGACCGGTGCCACCGCCAATCAGCGTTGTCAGACCGCTCGAAAGTGCCTAAACAAGTTGTCAACAACAGGAGTTAGCGGCTGAAACATGCATGAAGAAGTGCAGATTTGTGATTGTACCTCCCAACAGAGTCCTGGACAGATGTAGTGGACATGTGTATCAATACCACCTGCGGTAAATATTTTGCCTTCGCCTGCGAGTGCTTCCGTGCCTGCACCCACGATCATGCCCGGTGTCACGCCGTCCATGACGTCCGGATTGCCAGCCTTGCCAATACCAGCAATGATACCCCGTTTGATACCAATATCCGCCTTGTAGATGCCAGTGTAATCAATGATTAGCGCGTTCGTGATGACCAAGTCGAGCACTTCTTCGTCAGATCGGTTGGTGGCCTGACCCATACCCTCACGCAGGACTTTACCACCGCCAAACTTGCATTCGTCACCGTATACTGTATAGTCCTTTTCTACACGGGCCCACAGACTGGTGTTACCAAGGCGCACAAGGTCACCTGTAGTCGGTCCAAAGTGATCAGCATAATACTCGCGGTCGAGCGTATATTCAGCTGAGCTTGGCAGTGGAGGCGTGTTGGCATCATGAAGGAAACCAAGACTAGAGACTTTGGTCATGATGGTCGGCAGCATAGCGAGGTCAACTGCACCGGTAGCGAGGTTATTGCCGCCCGTTATGATCTTGTTGCCGCCAATTTCGACAAGTGTCACCGTCTTAAAGTCGCCCGGTTCGAAGCGTACAGCTGAGCCCGCGGGTATATCCAGACGCATACCATAGGACAAGGCACGGTTAAACAAAAGTGCCTTATTGACTTCAATGAAATGGTAGTGCGACCCAACCTATATGGTGAAACAGACAGATATGCAACAAAGTATTGTGTTACTCCATATGTCTTGGCTGACAACCTACGTAATTTTTGTGTACCTGAATAGGACGATCACCTTGATTGGTGACAGTGAGGGAGACGCGGCGTCTATTTTCGTTGAGGATAATTTTGCCAGGCTGAACAATGATGGCGCCAGGGGCATCGTGCGGATCGCGTGCTGGTAGAAGGGGGAATTTGCTTTGGTCAGGGATCGGGTAAAAGCTGCCATAGAGCGCGAGCTCGAGATTGCCGTCGTCGGTACAGATCGGGTCGTGTACAGTCACTAGGTACGTGCCGTCAGGAAAAGTTCCCTCGATTTGCACTTCGTGCATCGTATCCATCGTATCTTCCATGACATGCCTCCGTCCGAGCATTTGTTTGCCCATGTCCATCAACTGTGCCACGCTGTAGTCACCATCGCGCATAAATTCGAGGAGCTGTGATGCAATCAGTGCCGTTGCTTCTATGTGGTTCAGTTTGACGCCGCGAGCCAGTCGTTTCTGTGCAAGCGCGCCCACTAAGAGTTCATACAAATAGAGAAAGTAACTACATCAGTAAACCGCAACTACACATCGGGACATGGTGTTTATTGAGCCAACCATTATGTAACAAGAGTTTATCAATCTCGCGCGGGACAAGACGCATAGTAGGGAGGTATGTAAGTGGAGGAGGATAAAGAAAAAGAACGAAAACGGTGGTGGGCTTTCCCTTAAGCATTTGAACCTCCCCGATAACAGAGGTAACACAAACAAAAAACAATCGCGAGTCACAGGTGTGCATCTCCTCTTCATGAATACTTACAAGTCATTCGTCCATTTCGTAGCATTTGCTCCGGCAGCGACTCGTTTTTTGCCGTCCTTACCCTATTATGAATTGATTACTACTCCTTGTACACCATTCCCTTTTGAGCTTTTGACTTTTTGTTCAAACCAAAGGTCTCGTCTACTTTTTGGAGTGTATAACTGATAGCATGTTCGGAAACTCGTCAGCCTCAAAGATAGACACTCTATGCTTATCTTATCAGTCGAAACCGCCCTTTTTGGGAGTAGCAGGGTTCGCACGCGCCTCATGGTAATAGAGCTTTGCGATGCTCAAAAGGATCAACTTTTTACCGCATTACCTCTTCTTATTCTACCGCGTTTCACGACAAACGTGCAAAATGGGTCACCTCTTTTTTTTTTTTACCAACTTTGTCCCAAAATACATTGGAAAAGGAATGAATAATCTCAGTAGACTTGTTTTATTTGTGTACGGTGAGTGTAGTAAAAAATATTCACCTCTTTATTATGATGTGGTTGGTATAAATAAGGTCGTGCATCTTACATGTCTGTCGTCTTCTCAGTTTCCTTCGTTCTTTTTTGTTGATGTTGCAAAAACGCTGCATCTACTCAGCGCGCGGAAGGTCATAGACGCGCATCGTCCTTCTGGAAAGAGCTGGAGTAACTTTCCTTGTTCTCTCTTATCCGTTTAATCGGTGAGCAGCATACCACGCTCCTCCTTGTTATTAGCGTCATCTCCACTACCCGGCCAGATCCACACTACCGGAACTCCCCTTCTCTTCTGATTTATACTCCAGGTATTTGGGACACGCGCTCTTCTACCCCTGATGCATATCAAGGACGCAACTCCCTTACGTCTTACATACGACTTGCATCCGATGGCAGGCAAGGGGTGATCTCAGGGCCCAGCCAGAGCGCACGGTGAGGAGAGACGCAAGTCTGGTTGGCACGCCCAAACAAATTTCCAGCCCGTCAAAAATATACCTGACAAAAACTCAGTAACAGCTACTTTCAATTCGTGGTGGTCTCCGCTTTCGAATGATTTCGTTTAGATTGCAGCCACTTTCCTCGTGACACAAAAACGCTCCTGCCTGCCGGAAGAGATTTGTATCGCAGCCCATCGATGTTTCATTCATCGGAAATGGTGACTTGCAACTGCACACAGTCAGACTCAGAGAACCTTCCTTTCTTTTGAGTCACTTTCTCAAAGAAGCAGCTGAAAACGACCGCTTACGTTTCTTCGTAACCTTAGTTTATAATAAAATTACATAGAACAGGAGAGGACATGGTCAGCATCCGATGTGACGAATGAAAATGCTGGATACAATTACGACGTCTGCACTAGATATACACTCCCCACTCACACCCACGGAGGCCAAGGCCTGAATTTCATGCTTTGATCTAAGGTATCTATTTTAGTTTTGCTGATATTACACAATGGGTGAGAACAAGAGATGCAGAAAGAAAATGAAAATGAAAAAGAGTGTACGAGGGCCAGCTGGAGAACCAATTCTACTCAATGTCCTTGTGTTTGAAAGTCGTGAACCAAGGCTTTGATGGCATCGATTGTGCCGAATATACAGCCAACGAAACCCAGGAGGATGGTGAGTGCACAAAAGGCCAATTCGTAAAAGGGCTTGTTGCGCCAGCCGGTAAGCCGGAGATAGCAAGCGATAGGGATGAGAAACACCAGACCGCAGTTGGCCAGTGCGCCCATCAAGCTCATGAAATCCGCGAAATAGGGTACGAATACGGCCAGTATCACAAGAATCACCATGGTGACTGTGCGGATAGCGGCCCGTGCGAACCATGCACCAACGCGGCCGATATTATCGTCTGTCGCATGGATAAACCGTTCAAACTCAAGTGAAAAGGACGTCGTAAAGATGGGAATGGCGAGGATCACATGGATGGTCATGACAATCATGGCCACTGTCTTGCCTGGACCGTCAACGAGCGAGTTGTATATGGGTGACTGGGTATCGCGGCCATATGCATAGTAACCTGGTACCGCAGTCAGGAAGTACAGGGCAGTACATGTTGTTAAACCGGCCAAGAGGGCCCATTTCCATTGTCGGGGCTTCTTGAGGGCATGCTCCACATCTATATCCCCGCACGTCAGTAATTTGGTCGAATCCCCTCCTAAAAACCTACGTGGATAGGTGTTGTTGCCACCAAATGAGAAGGCAATCGTAGACAATGCAGTAGGAAAACCGGTCCAGATGACGCCGTCGTGCTCGACCGTACCGGCGGTTTTCTTTGCTTCCATAGGGGCCTGAATGAGGACCACCATAACAGCCATCATGGTACAAAGGGCACCCACCGCCGACGTCAAGGTCACCTCACGCAATGTCTTTTGCAGCAGTGATGGAATAAGGAGAAAAGCGCCAACGATGATGGTCCATTCGGCTTGAGTCAGACCGGCCGACTAAAATCACGGAAAAGTAAAAATGAGCTTGATAAATGCATAACGTGATTGAACAGAAACAACACCAACAAAAAAAAATAGGGGGAAGATAGATGAAAAAAATAAAACTAAACTTACTGTACTGGAGAGAAGCTGATGCATATTCCCACCCGCCAATACAAGATAGAGAGCTGGGCAGCCAAAGAGGTTGAAGAAATGTAAAACAGACGCGACGAGGTATCCACAAGTGCCAAATGCAGCCGTGCCAACCGCCTTGATGTCATGAAGCCGTTGTCCTTGCTTGTAATACAGACACCGGATTAGGACAACACCGCTGTATACTGCCATGCCGTAGGAGAGCAGCAAGATCATAATGCCTAGCCAACCGCCTTCTGCGAATGCCTTGGGAAGGCCCAGCGTGCCGGTGCCGGCGACCACGCACACCACGTTAAAGTACGCGGTCAGTATATTGGCTTGTCCATGGTCCTCGTAATGATGTTCATAGTCTTCCGAAACCCCATCATTGTGCACACGCTCAATGATAGTTTCTTCGACTTTCTCTGGATCGGATGTTACTATGGATGGGTTATGCGGCTTCCCTGATTCCGCCATGCTTAATTTGAGGAATGTGGGTGGCAAAAATATGAAAGAAAAAGATAATAAAGAGGGATTTGATTTGTTTATATACGCAAACCCATACGTAGTTAACTTTTTTTTTTCCTTTCCTGATCTGATTCAAAGGCAAGGGACTTTTTTTTAGGTCTCGGCGTCTTTTGCTAATTGTTACGACTAGGAGCATGTCGGTACATGTGTAGATTTTCAGCCTTCTCCCGTTTCTGGGAAGACTTGTAAACACAAAACTGTCTGATGATCTCGTGGATGCACCTTTTCATAATAGTTTCTCTACGTATCACATACTGTTTGACAGCCGAAATACTTTATTCTTAATTTCATTTTGCATGAATTGAGGCAATTCGCTAAACCCGTGTCATAGCATTAAATGGTGGCGTTCCTTTTCAAGACATGGGTGGCGGAAAAGATTCTCGAAAGGAAATATGCAGTGCTTTACATAGTAGGCATGTCTGGTCCTGTCTGTGCTGCTGCGTGCAGGCAAGTCACACGTTAGTTATCGCTTGTTCCCTTTGCCACGTGTAGTTGTTTTGTTCCTGTAGACTACACCTGGTACTGATCATCTCATACAACTACTCTCCCTCCGTTATACCTGGTCTTGGGCATCACGCAGCCCTCATCGCTATAGACAAGACAGATCATATTTTATACCTATGTACGAGAAATGCATGCATTTTTGCGCACATGAATGGTAAATTGGTCTTAATATACGCTGCACAGCGACCTCTGGTGACTACCTCCTTCTGCATTCGAAAGGAAACTTTCGTTGCCAACGAGCCTTTTTAGGCATTTGAACCGTCCTTTGTTTATTCTTTTGTCATATCATCCAATCAGGATATGCACGATGCATGCTTTCGTACGCGCCAAGATCATGCTGCTGCATGCAGGCAGAGGTACACGAAATTTGTAGGTAACGTGGCCACGCTGCAATGGGGAGTCGAACACTTTTGTTCAGCAACCCACTTTCCTTTCTTCGTTATCACTGCGGACGTAAAATATTATACAGGTAATGCGTCACAAACGCGTGATTTATGTACAGGTAAGACAAGGACGATCTTGTAGTAGTGGAATTGTTAAAACATGCGGAACTCATTATTACTCCATTCGGGATGGTGAGAAAGAGGTCGCGGTCGACGTTCTACAGGCGTAGACGCTGAAGGTGGGAAGGTGGGTGATGCCAGTGGCGAGGTAGGGTCGTCCGAATTACGCTTGGAAGGGTTGCTTAGATTAAGGGGTGCGGGAGGCCGCGTTCGACGCAGCGTTGTATTTGGCTTGTCACGTAATCCAAATGTGGGGGCAGACGTCGTTTCCCGGAACTCAATTCGGAGCGCCTCTTCGTCTGGGCGCGGTGTGTTGGTATCATAGATCTGGAGGATGCCATTTTCAAAACGCACATCTTGTTCCACGCTGGTTGTCATGCTCGGGTGTTCGGTCGCGTCTGAGAGACGCTTGTCCATATTCATGGTGCTTCTAGATATGCGAATAAAATCGTGCTGTGACTGTTGCCCTTTCTCGCTCATAGGGGAGCTGCGATCAACAAACTGATGTGGATGACATATGTGAGTGTCTTTGCAAATATACTGTAAAGATAATTTTGGTTCATACCAGACCGCAGTTTTCACAGTAGGATTCCGTCGGGAGCCGTGTGGAATCAACGCGGAGGGCTTCGACCAGCAGTGTAGACTCAACCAATTCAAGATATACCGTGAATGCCTGTCGCACGCCTCCTGTGAGCCAAAGACACGGAAAGGGGGTTTGCTTACGTCAGATCGATCACCAATGAACATGGTGATCTTGAGTAGATTCATAACGAGATTCACAACAAAAGTGAAAATTAGACAGATCAGAGATTTCCGAGCAATGTGTTCTATGAGCCGGTTTTGTCGGGTCATGACAGTACGCGACATACGAATATGCAGGTACAATCTATTGTGTGATATGGAATAAATAAACAGGTTCCCATACAACGGTTTTGTTGGTGTTTCATACCTTCTGACAAACATCCCACTCAAAAACAAATTGGCGAGGGCATCGCCAATAAAGTTTAGTATAATAACGCCCTGGCCCCTGTAAAGTTCACTGTGAGATATGGACGTTATAACAAAGAAGAGTTTGTACCATTGCGCCCAGCAGGAAGATCCCACCAGGACCGACTGCTGCATGATCTGTTCCTGCACGCTATGGAAAGCGAGTTCGTAGGGCCAATCGGCGAAACGCACGGTGATGAGCGTAATACCGATGATTTTGATGTATCGCGAATGACGGTCCGACTCAAGTATGATCAGTCGCATGAACATGACCACGTAAAATAGAATGTAGGCTAAACGCAAAATACAGTTTAGCTGTCATACATATCTACCAAATTTGCGCTGGTCTAAAAAACACCGTACCAATATGCCATAACCTATCATACAGAACGCGGTTGAGCCGTCATTTTTTTAGAGGCAAATTAAAAGGGGCACAACTTACGAGACGAGTAAAGGGAAGTAGGCGCAGGTAGTGACCTCGAAAAGAGGGATGATGCCATACAGTAAGCGGTGAATGAATATGACAGAGACTTGACTCATGTTGGCAATATGGCTATAGACAAACAAAGTAGAGGATATGAGATACATGAGAGTTACAAGCGTCGATTATTGCATGAATAAATCCGTGCATTACATTTTCCCGTGGGTTCGTTTATATTGATGCAGACAGACAAAAAAGTTGCGGATCGATACAACGACAGCCAGCCACATTCCCATCATGCTAAGCCGATCTACGACTCTTTCGCCGTAGTCGGTCAGCTGAACCATGGCGTTAAGAAAATTATTGTATATGCTTGATACAGAGAATGGCTTGCAGTGGAGGCGTTTATCGGCTGTATGCGCCGGTTCGCAGCTGCTTCGTTATCGTGTGATTGCTGTTATCTGTTCTTTCGTGGACGTCGCGAGCGGATCACAAAGAATGGTGGGAGACGAGCAAATAGACACTGCCAGCAGTATGAATTGCTCCTACTCTTTTTGAATGCACTCTTGAGAAGTATGAGGTGCACGTAAAGGGAACAAGAAAGAAAAGAAAAAAAAAGAGAGAGAAAAGGTTGACGCACTGAATAATGGTACAATTTGATACTATAAAGGAAGGTCTGACAGCACAGGTGATGTGGTTGGTGTAGCCATCGACTTTGTGTGCCTGTCTGGGGGTGGGAGATTTTGTGCACGGAGCGGGCATTCCACTCGCGCCTTTGGAAAAAGGTTTTGCAGAACCAACCATCATGTGAACGATGTAGCTTTTGTAGAGCGTCCCATGGTATTAGGTTTTATAAAGACGAGCGAATAATAAGCTAGCCCTCCTTATTGTCAACAGAGGACATAATAAAGATGCTCGGGGACCATGGCACAAAAATTTGTAAACAGTTCCCACCCTTTTTCCCAAAAAGCATGGACAAATATGATCACACAAGTACGAAAGGCGAATGCGAAAGGCTTACTGCATACAATATGCAGAAGCAAACACGGAACCACTCAGATCTTTCCGTTGGAGACTAACACTAGGCTGAACTATGTATTAACACAACGCTCCGCTTTTGGTGGAGCACATCTCGTCTCTATCCGTCTCCCCACGTTTTCTGTTTCTGTTTCCTGGTCGTTTATCCCACTTGCTTATGGTGAGTCACTTGAGCATGGAAAATCAGTTCCCAGGATTTTCCCGCTGCAATTGCATCCCGCAGCAAATGGTTCTTCCTAACCAATGATCGTTGTGGGTAAAATCGCTGGCAGTGAGGAAGACAATAAAAATAAAGAATTCGAATTATTCTCTTTTTCCATCCCGTCGGTGCGACCCTTGTCCCATGCTTATAGCCACCACTTCCCAGGTGTCTGTATTTGTGCTGTGTACACGTTCCTGTGTAGGCTCGATGCTGTTGAGTAGCAAGACGAGTGGCTATTCCTGTGCTTGTGTGTATATTGTTTTACCCAAGCCGCTCAGGTGCATTTGTGTGTCTGTGTGTCTGTGTGTCTGTGTGTCTGTGTGTCTGTGTGTGCATATGCATATCACTTTGTGTCAGGTCGACTGATCTTGATTCTGTCAGAAACGTCATCTTTTGTAATTCTCGCTTACAACTGGTTCGCTCGCTCCCGCCGGGTTCCGGGATAATGAGATCCTCGTTGTTCATGCAACTTCGCTAGACTCGCCTTTACCCAGATCTCATGTCGCACCAAAAATCACAATGCAAAATCACGATGACAATGTTAAAAACACTTTTTTTCTTGTTTCCAACGGAACCGGGTTTCGTAGTGTACAGAAAGGTTTTAAGTGATAACTCGAACAGAGAAGGAAGAAGAGAGGATGTTTAACTGTAGATTGCGGGATATGAGGTGGTTGAGAGGAAAATAATAAAAGAAAAAGACGAGAAGGAGAAAAGAAAGAAAGAAAGACCAGCGTGTTGCGCCCCATTCTTTTGTGGGGGTATACTCCTTCATATCCGGTACTGTATGTTGGTGTTCTCTAGTTGTCGGACAAGACGCACTGCTGCTTGCCTTTACTAAAGATGGTCTGGACAAGAAATTGCTGATTGCCCACTTCAATATTGTAGCTTGCGTTTTTGCTGTTGACCTGCTGCACGTTGCCAAACCATTGCTCAACGGAGACTCCTGAACCAGCGCAGAAGTCACCGAGTTCGACTACGGTTTGGCCCTGCTGAATGATCCAGGCATTGTTACGAGGATCGGTCAACATGTCCTGAATCTCGTGAGAAAAGATGGTGATAGCGGCGTCGATCGATGGCGATACGTTGGGCGAACCACCCTTGTTGATGGGAGGAATGCAGCTTTTGTAGAATAAGCAGGTCAGTTTAAGGACGAAGATCGCATGCTTGCTTACTTCTCAGGACATTCACCAGGGTAGCCGATGAACATGTATTGGAACTCGTCGCTGTAGCTATTGTAGCCACAGTTGTTGGTACAAAAGTCAGAGTCATGCACGTTGCTTGCGCCGAGAATGACGTAGATGCCGTTACTGTCAAAAGAGTTGGTGTCCGAGAGGTAGCCAGAGTTGACGGCGTCGATGATAATCTGCTTATGGACGTTGGCATCCGTCAGGTTCAAGCCCTGGCTGCCCGAGTCGGTCAACGCTGCTGAGAGCGTCATAGGACCCGTTATTTTGTTGCCGTTATTGTCGTTGTACTCTTGAACTACAATGGCAAAGTAAAGTTAGGCCATGGAAAAGCGAGAAAGAATCGATCTTACAAGTGCTGAACCAGCTGGTCCCTGAAATGCCATTCACAAAATTCAAGAAAGTAGTCTGCTCTGCCTGTCCCTGTTCAGACGACCAATCGCCATAGAAAATAACGTAGACTGTACACATAAAATACAATGTTAGAAATAATAGAAGCAATGACAATTAAAAGAGAAGAATATACCATTGACGTTGCCAGAAAGAATCTTGCCACCTGCATTACTAAAGGTGGAGCCGTATTGAGAAATGAGAGGAGGGGCGGATGAGTTTGATGTTGTCGTCTGCTGAGCAGCAATCAGAGTTGCTACCACCGAGAAAAGGATGGTTTTCAGGGCTGAGACCAACATGGCGTGCGTTATGTGAAAAAGGAAAGGCGATGGGCGGACGGTTTATACAAAGGAAAAGGAGAAATCAGAAAGAGGCCTCGCACATGGATATCGCTCTCCATCTTTTTGATTGGTCAATACAAATTGGTCAGTGCCATATATAGCACTCTTTCTCTGTTACTTTGTAGTCTTTTCTGTTGCATTTCTTCACATATTTATGTCATATTTTACACCGCGCGTAAAGTATATTAGGGACTAAAGCATATCTCATGAAGCAGTTAGAAGATCATACTTTCCGCTGTTGTTTACTGCTCTGCTATTAGAAAGCGCCATTGTAGGGCTCGTCGTATTTTTCGTGCTACGTTGCGCGCTTTAATTATCGAGCAGCAAATAGTGTATCTAGGTATTAAGTATTTTTGATTCATCATTTCGTATGTAGTCGTGTTTTCTAAACAGATGTAGACACATTGGCGACCTTCTATTTGCCTGATTGCTCATTTTCCTCTTTCTCCCGTCTGACCCGCCTTCACTCTCTAAGCGTCTCATTATGCTCGGTCACTCCTACTGGCGAACAAGCTGCAGCCCGACACAAAGCACACAATTAGATTGTGTGCCTACGCGCGAGCGGTGTCTTCATGTACACAAGCCGAGATATGTATTGCAAAGAAGGTCACAGCCACTCACGATATCTCCCCGCCCGCCATGTCCTCCCGCTAACAGGCTCCCGTCTTGCTCGAAACAACTCGCTGAATATGGCCGTAACCTTCCTCAGTAATCATACAAGTTATGACAAGCTACAGTCCACAATGGATTGGCTGCAAACACCGAGGAAGAAGCTGTGAAAAGGACTCATCTGTGGGACAAGTCGAGTGAAAACTAGAGTACGGTTAGAACTAGAGCGAAATATGGTTACATTCATAGTTATACTCTCCACACCTTTTAGCTAGCCTTGTTTACGGTGCTGATGCTGATCGACGAGGAATACGAAGAAGACTATTCAGGCTGCGCCACAGACCTCCATCCAATTACCTTCTGCAAGGTGCATTTTTGGGCGATTGCCATGTATCATTCGCTTCCGGAAGGCAGCTATCTACGCCTGATACGCACAAGCGATGTTGGTGATTGCGACTGAAATATTTTCACACCAAGTGGACTGTCACTTATATGATAGCCCGTTGACCCGGTTGGTTTATATTTTGACCGCCAGCTATGTGTATACTAATATCGCCACTTGATGCTCTGAGCAGCAGGGCACTGCAACGGGATATCACACGTCTATGAGCTCACATGGTCAAGAGCGAATATATCATCAAATAAAAAGAGAAGAAAAAGATAGTCCTCATGCTGTTTCATCTATCGGTGTAGGGACACGTAAAATTTCAAAAGGTGGCGAGAGCAAGAGAACATAAGAAGTCTGGGTATGTTCCTCACAAAGAGGTCGACATCTGCCCCACTCAGGCACGCAAGTCCATGGCGCACTACTAGCATCCTGTATCATTCCATTGCGTGGTAGCTGTTAATTCTTTGGGCTGTACTTACATATCTTACACAGTAACCACTCACTCGCCTGCTTTACTCATATATGTCATGGTATGTCTACCTACATTTACATGCTTTATTTTAAGGCTTTGTGTATCAAATTCTCGTCATGGTGATAGTACGCAAAGCATTGAGGTTTTTTTTTCATTTGGATTCTAGTGCATCCTCTGGCTGTTAATAAGAAGAAAAACCTATGCAATATAGTTGGTTTGTAACAAGTACTATAAGTATACTTGTAGGAGGAGCAGTACGTTAAAGCAGAGATAGATGTCCCTTGTTATTGCTATTGTCCAGTTCTTTCCCGGTCAATGCGGCGTCATTCTGTTACGCTTTATATCTTGATCCTACCTATCATAGCCAATACCCTTGTAGAAAGAGCATACCGACATTTGCACTTCAAAAATGTAGTCAAGTGTATACATATATACCATTTATGTACTGTTAACTTTTCTCTCGGTGCTGTACATTTTTCTTTTTCTGCGGAGCAGATATGCCCAGCCGATTTCGTGTCACAGAGGTTTTGCACGCTTTCTTCTCGCGAGGATATGGACGCTGTAAAACTGGATGGATCTTCATCCCTCATTGTCGAGTTCTTTGGTATAAACAACGTCCACTTTATCTGCTTTGACTGACACTCTGTTTAGAGTATTGCGTAAACAGGTATATATAATACTTGGCTCTGATCGGCGATCCATTCAACCTGCTCTGTTCTAGCATTTTATACCAGCGAGGCATATACCCTGAAGAAGATTTTAAACTTGTGGAGAAATACGGTGTCCATTTGTTTACCACCAGGAATGACGATCTACGAATCTTCTTGAACGACATTGTAAAGCAGCTTCGAGGTACTTCGGAGGTCACTCAACAACCACGCGAAGACTAACGCGTGTTAGTATGGTTGGACGCGGACAAGATCAACAAGGCCATTTTAGTTATTAAACACAAAAATACCATGGAAACTGTCGAACGCTGGCAATTCGACATCAAGGCTCAACTGAAAACGGGGTCTGCTGAGGAACATGGCACTACCCTCACCGACAAGTACGCACATATTTATAGTTTTGTTTAGCCCGACTTATTGTTATGCTAGCAATGTCTGGACTGAAGGAGGAAAGCGGCAGTTCCGCGCCATTATGCGTCAAATCGCAGCCGCTGTTACTTATTTGCCTGAGCTGAACCCCGAAGACTGTAAGTCTACTTATTACATTGTTTATGTTATTCCTCATCCGTATTATAGATACAATCAATGTCCTGGTCCATGCAGATATGGATGCGGACGTACCGGCCGCATGGGGCGATACTGACCCAGGTCTTATTAAGGGTGGAGGAGAGCACATGCGATTGAAAGAACTATCAACTGCCTCGCATACCGTGACGCCCTTCGTGGCCTACCGGATCATGGAGGATCAAGCGCAATGATGAAGTGGAGCGGAACTCGGTGAAACAAGTGCTACACGTATCAGCCACGTCCTGCAGTGAAGCCATGTACATAAAGACAGTTACCATTTTCCATATTTCGATCTCGCTCTTCCACGTTGTGCCATGCATAGTGACCTTGGAACAAATCTGACTACATACATGTACAGAGAAGCAGCTGGATGAGTCGAACGGGTGCTACCGAGCTCATCTTCAGCTTTTGGATGCGCGAGCCATCAAGTATGCATGCGTGTGCGTGTATGTTCTACTATACACAAGCGACTCGTGCTCGTCAACCAACGAGAAGTAACAATCAAAAGATCCTCGGGTTCAAAGAGGGAAAAGTCGGGAAAATAGAAACAGTCTTGTGCGTCCTCTGATGTCGCGAGATAACATAAAATAGGCTGTTAAATAATGCACAGCGGAGCGCAAGAAAAGGCGAAAAAAAGAGACAAACAGGTGGAATGTCGTCGTACGACCCCAATAAAACAGACGAGCTTGAAACAAAAAGTAGCGTTGCTATTTACGAACAAATGAAATTCTGTTCCACCGTCATCATCTAATTCAATCGATACGACCAAAAATGTGAACAGTAGGATGTCATCTACCTTTTTGTCCTTACTTGTACATGTAATCCCGTATGCACCAGCATCATCACATGGTAGCACGATAGGATGGGCTTGCGATATAGCAGTAGTGCATGAGAAGGATCTCGGCCGTTCCATACCGGAAGTGACCGTGCGCGTGCAGTGCTACATGCAATATGCATGCATGCGCCGGGAGAACGAGTAACTAAGAACTGCTGTAGCAACCGAGCGGTATTCAAAAATGCAAGAAACGTTCTTTCGGGCGGAGGGTGACGTGTTTTCGAACATGAAAAAATCCCAACTTTTGGAAGGGTGCACAGAATTTCATAGATCTGAAAAGTGAGTTCTGAATGTACCACAATGCAACCTTATTAGATGAAATATTTTTTTAAACCACAAGCGTAGGTCGCGCGTGCAATTCCCATGGGTATGTTTTGGCACGTGTGCTTTTGATTATGCTTACTACAAAGTGATTTTCATCACTGACGACTCGAAAGAAGTGTCAAAGAGTGCGGGGTAAACCCGCCAAACTTGTACTAGTACGCAGTGAAAGAGATAGAGCAGGGTACAGGTCTGCTTGCGTAAGCATAGGGTATGTGCGGGTGTCCAGGGGGACAAGGCGGGGTGCAAAGAGGAAAGGCGATCGTATAGAGTGGAGAGAACTGTGCTCATCAGGAACTGGTCGGACCTTGCTTTAACGAAGCCGGGTCGCCCGCGACGGTTGCCGAATTAGGCAGCACGGCAGGTGTTAAGCGCCTCTTCGGGATAGCGTGCTTTGTTCTGAAATCCGAGGGCCCTTCATGGGCGCCCCAGCGAACCGTGACGACAGCTGGCAAGGAGGAAAAGAGTCTGCGGAGGAAAGGAGAAGAAAGAGAAGAAGAGGGATATGCAAAGGCACAAGGCCTATGTAGGTGGCTAATTCAAAAAGGAAACATCCCGAGAGAAATGAAGAAAACGTGGGAGAACAGGCCGTTTTCTCATACCCACGCTGTCTATTTTGACAGTTTCTACTTAAATACAAATACATCAAAACGCGTAGATTCACTCCTAGTCTCACTTTGCCCAGGATGCACGCTCGCAAAACCTATCCTCCTGTAGAACACGCAAATTGTAGACTTTTTTATAGTGGCGACGAAAGATGGCACTTTTTGTTCTGTTGAGCTTTTTCCGCTTCTCGACCATCGCACAAATCTAAAGCCCCTCCCTTTGCTTTAACGCGCCCCCCTTTAGGGAATCTGTCGAATGTTGGGCCTTTTTTATCGATGCACCAAATGGAAGACCGCCGACGCAAGAGCGGGGATTACGGCCTTTTACTCCTTCCTCAGGAGAAATGATAGAACGCCACCCGAGAGCGGAAAAATACTTTGAATTGGATATACGCTCCCGGTCTGAGCGCACCTCTCGTATAGGCGCGGAGCAAGGCTTGCTGGTGTTTGCGCGGTCCAATGTGTCTATAATGTGTTTTGGGGAAACCACAAGCACACCATCAGTTTATTGGTCCCACCGAGGACGCTTTTGTCATAGCTTTGTTCCAAATATAATGGGCGCACGCGGCGGTCTTGAAATTAAAAATTTTGGGCAAACAAAGAGTCGATCTTTTCGCGTTAAATGAAAATTTGCTGCCACAAAGACAATAGACATGCAGATGGGCTGCAGAAACTGATCTGCTTCAGAAATCGATTCTTTTCATCGTACTTCACGGGAATACTGTATTGTAGCCCATGCATACCCATTCTAAAAATACGAGGTCGATTAAAAAAAAAAGTAAACAGCGCGAACGACACCTAACCAAAAACCGAAGGACGCACAACGGTCGAAGCACAGGCAAAGATGACACTCGTGTAACGAAGTAATAACCTGCAAGACATTTTGTGGACTCGCGCCCTTTGCCCGTACATCTTTTTTTTTCTTGGTTGCGCGCGTCGGGTTAGCAATTCGGTGAAAAAAAAATTAGTTCCAAGGGGATATGAGCACTGCTGTGCTACAAAGACATACAGACGAAAGCTGTCCCAGGCAGAGCACTACAGAAAATAAGGGGTGTTCCCTGCCTTGAAGCTTAAGTACGTGCTGAGATGATATAAGAAAACACTCCTTGAGCCTAATCTGCCGCGGTCGATCGCATTTCTGTCAGCATGGACATCTTGCTCGTCCTTGTGTGGGTAATTCACATGGAAGTACAGCGCTAGTGCTGATTAGTAAATCAGCACTCTTGTGCTCCGTCAGGCAAGACAGTGGGCGGATATGAGCATGGTAAGGTCGTGCCAAAGGGGATGTGGAGAGATTTTCTGATTCAGCCAGGTCAAGGTTCGTGTCCGACATTTCATCAAAACTAATATAAAGCTTTGCATCCCATTACCCTCGTGGATCCCACCTATTTTCCCTCTTTTGACATTCTTTTAATCCCGAGGGCAACTCTCGCCGTTTGCCTTTTTTCTCGACGACCAGCACCCCCTCCTCCCTCCCTCGCGCTGGCCAGTCGTCCATTCGATCCATTCTCCTTCCTTTTCATTCATCCGTCCTAATCCAGAACAGTCTTTTTTCGACTTCATCCCTCCCTCCTCCTCATTATGCCTGAAGAGTACGAGCACCAAGCGCTCGCGACCCATGGCGATCAGGGGAGTGATAACAGCACCGATAACCTCGCGCACCAGCGTCACGAGTCCAGCATCAGCGACAATGTCATGGAAGAATACTCAGAAAAGCCGCCGCCACCACCACCGAAGCGATTCTACAAAAACAAAAAGTACTGGATCGTCTGTTCCATCCTGACCGCCATCATTGTCGTGGTGGTCGTGCTTCTGATCGTCTTTGTCTTTTTCCCCATGATCGCTCAGGCGTTGATGAACCAATCTGGCATCGACGTTCAGGGCGCGCAGATCACCTTCAACAACCCCGACAACCTCTCTAAGCGTGATGGTGAGACCATCAACCTCAACGAGACCTTCACCATGTCAATGAAGAGTCAGCTGCAGAACACCGGCCCGTTCTCGGCCAGCCTCAAGTTCTACAACCCCATCAACGTCTACTACAACGATACCTTGCTCGGCAACATCACGCTTCCCGACGGCAGCATCTCCGGCGGCTCCGGCGAGCTCGATGCGGTCACGCCTTTCAAGATCCAGAACACTAGCTTCTTTGCTGAATACGCAAAGGACATGTTGGCTCAGGATACGTTCAACTGGCGCCTGAAGGGCAAGCTTGATATTACTGCTCTGACAAGGTATGTATAATTATACCTGTTTATGAAAACTTTTCTCATCCTTTTTCCCAGAACTGCTACTGTTGATTTAGACAAGATTGTCACCATCAAGGGTAAGTAGTAGTTAGCAATAACACCAAGTCATCTTTATTTCCAAAAAAGGGACATGACCCGAACCTTAAAATTTTAATTGATAGGTATGGGAGGTTTCCCCCAGGTGAAGATCACCTCGTTCCAGCTGCCCGCCGATGACCCCAACGGCGGTATTCAGGTTGAGCTCGGTACCAAGCTGACCAGCCCTTCGCCTATCAGCGTCCAGCTCGGTACCATTAAGCTGTCAATCGCCTACGACGGTGTTAACCTCGGCCAAGTGGCTTCTGAGAACATTACGCTGCAGCAGGGTGACAATGATATCTTGCTCAAGGGCACGCTCGTTCCCCAGACCGACCCCGACTCGCTCACCAAGGTTGGCAATCTTTTCACCAACTACGTCTCGGGCAAGACCTCCAACACGACTGCCACTGGTGTCTCGGCTGCCCCCAACGGCAACGACAACATTGACTGGCTCTCACAGGGATTCCAGTCCGTGCAGCTCCACGTCGGTCTCGGTGCCGGTGCGCCGCTCGACATTATCAAGTCTGTCAAGCTCGGCTACATTGACCTGGGTTTCAACAGCCAGACGCCCTATGCGCCTTCGCTCACCGCTCCCAGCGTGGTCGCCGGCTTCCAAATTCCCTTTGGCTTCTCGCTCAACATCTACCAAGTCGCCCAGAACCTGTACATGGGCAACAACGGCACCGGAAACTTTGCGTCCATCTCGGCGCCGTTTGTCGACTCGCAATGCGACCAGCAGGCCGGCACACTCGGCTTCCCCATGAACAACGATGCCATCAAGGTCGTTGACGGTCAGGAGGCCATGTTTGACGACTACACCTATTCGCTGACCGCCCAGGAGCTCTACTCCTTCCAGGTGCGCGGTGAGGCCACCACCAAGGTCACGACTCCCATTGGTAACCTCACCATGGGTGGCATCATGCTCAACGTCCCCACTACTCTGCATGGCATGCAGTGGCTCAATAACACGCCCACCGTGATTCACAGCATCGATGTATACGGCGGTACGCAGCAGTACATGGAGCTCTCGATCAACACGACCATGGGCAATCCGTCTGACTTCTCGATCTCGATTGGTGACGTCCACTTTGACATGCAGTCGGGTGGTGTCAGCCTGGGTAGCATCTTGCTGAGCAACCTGACCATGCAGCGCGGCTCCAACAACGTCATTGCCCTCGCCACGTTCGACCCCAAGAGTTCCTCGACCGGCCAGAACCTGCTCAGCACCTTCGTCATGGGCCAGAACAACAGCGTCCAGATCAAGGGCTTTGACCAGACCACCGGTATCCAGTCGCTGACCAAGGGCCTGAGCAAGATCTCGATTGGTTCGACTCTGCCAGGTCTTCCGAACCCGCTCGTCCAGAGCACCAAGCTCACCGTCCTCGATAACTCAATCCAGACCAGCATCGTCGACGTCCAGGTCACGATTGCCAACCCCTTCACCTGTCCCCTCAGTATCACATCCGTCAAGTCGGCCGCAACCTACAACGGCATGCCGGTTGGCAACATTGACCAGAATACAAACATCAACGTGCCCGGCCATGCCTCGGTCCTGTCCCAATCGTTGCAGATGAAGATGAACCTCGAGCCCGCTGCCGTCGCCCTGCTCATGCGTGATCTCGCCGTCAAGGCTAACCTCGACACCCGCCCGCTTGACGCCCTTCTCGGCATGGGAGGCTTCCACGTCCAGGGCCAGCAGAGTGTCTCGGCCGACCCCAACCTGTTTGCCAACTTTAACATCTCCGAGTACACCATGACGGCCATGAAGAAGCTCACCGTCGACCTCCAGCTCGCCTCGGGCACTGTCATGGGCGAGTACGAGAACATGATGCAGTTTGCTCAGAGCAACGTGACGACCCAGACTGACGAGACTGTGACGAAGCTGATCCCTGTTGTTGGCCAGCCCATCGTGCAGCAGATCGTAGATGGTTCCGGTCTGTCCTTTGAGACCATCACGCTGTCGAACCCAACCGACTCGAGCTTCACCGTCCAGATGGTGGGTGCGATCAACAACACCGGTCCCATGTCGGCTGCGATCAGCTTCCCCAAGCCGCTCACCGTCGCCTGGGAGGGCACCGTCCTCGGTGAGGTCTCGATGCCTACCATCAACACCCAGCCCAATGTCGGTGCCAAATTCAACGTCACTGGCGGCTTCACCATTGCTGACCAGAACATGATGGGCAACTTCTCGGCGTACCTGATCAACAGCGAGAACTTTGTCTGGAACATTTACACCAACTCGGTCGCCGTCGATGCCATTGGCTACAACTTCACTAATATCAGCATGAACAAGTTTGTCACCCTCGACGGTGCGCAGGGCTTCAAGGACTGCGTCCAGATTCCTGGCTTCAACCTGCCCTCGAACGACCCCGCCGGTGGTATCACGCTGACCATGCAGTCCATCATCAAGAACCCCTCGCAGATTGGCTTCTCTCTTAGCGGCGCTGGCTTTGCCTCGTTCTTTGACAACCAGCAGATCGCCGAGCTCGCCTCGGACGGTGCGGCCATCTTCCCTCCCAAGGGCTCCAACCTGATCAACATGAAGGGTCGCCTGATTCCCCAGACCACAGATGAGGGCATCAAGGCCATCACCGAGGTGTTCGAGAACTATCTCAATGCCATGAACTCGTCTTTGACTGTCAAGGGTGTGTCCGGCTCGGGCCCCAACGGCCAAGTTGGCTGGCTCACGACAGGTTTCAAGAGCATCGAAATTGCCAATGTCTCTCTGCCTGGTCCCGCGCAGAAGCCTGAGCTGATCCCGGCCATCACCATGAAGCAGCTCGAGATGGACTTCACCAAGGATCCCTACGCTCCCATCATGTCCTCGGAGGACGTCGAGGCCCAGTTGAAGAATCCCTTCGGTTTCCCTCTCGGCGTCTCTTCGCTCAACATGGATGTCGAGTCCTCGTACGAGAATAAGAGCACTGCCACCCTCAAGGTGCCTGATGTTCCCGCGACCACCGACCTCCAGACCGAGATCGTTACGACCGCCTTCAAGGACCTGCCCTTCAGCGTCCTGGATAATGCCCACGAGACCTTCAACCAGTTCGTCAAGGCCCTCACGTCGACCGCCAATGTCACCTTTGGCTTGGCTGGCGAGGCCAACTCAGTTGCTGAGACGGCTGTCGGTCAACTTCAGCTCAAGAACATCTCTTACGACGTGCAGTCTCCTCTTGCAGGTAAGTTGTTTTATTCGCATGTTTTTTTCTTGTACTCATTGTAATATATTTTAGGTTTCAACAACTTCAACGGCATCAACAACATTCTGGAGCACGCTGTCACGGGTGGTACCAAGGAGGTAAGTTGTTAAAGAAAATCGTTCATTTTGAATCAGTCCCACTTACGTTTCTTCTTTACTCATAGTGGATCGAAGTGACCCTTAAGGTCGAGTTCCCCAACCCGTCCAACATTACCATCCACGTCGGCAATCTGAACTTTGAGTCGCTGTGGAACGAGAAGAACGCCAACATTGGTTCTGTCTACATTGACGATATGTCCATTGTGCCTGGCAACAACTCGTTCAAGGCCGTCATGCACCTGATGACGCCCCAAAACAAGGACCTCACGGACCAGATGGTATCCAACTATATGACGCAGGCTCAGGTGCCGCTGACCATTCTCGGTACCAAGAACTCGACCGAGATCCCATCCCTCCAGGAGGGTCTCGAGACGGTCAAGCTGGCGTCGAGCATCACGGGTATCAACCGCACCCTGGTGGCCAAGACTGAAGTGCAAGCCAAGGCATCCGTTGTCCTGACCAAGAAGGCCGAAACCTGGGTCACGCTCTATAACCCGATGAAGACTCCCTACACGCTGCGCAGTATTAAGTCGGAGATCACGAACCGCAACAATGGCAAGCCGTACAAGATGGGCACGATCGATTATGATATGCCTAGCCCCATCACGGTCAAGCCCGGCGAGCAGGTCCGTACCGATGCTTGGCCCGTCGACGTTGACGCCAATGCCATTGAGCTTCTCGGCTTGATCGGTAACGGCGAGCTCTCGATCGACTTGCAGAACAATATCACGGCCACGGTCGGCGAGGATCCCAGTAACGGCTACGAGACCTACTTCTACTACTACCAAGAAGAGGTGCCCTGTATGCTCGACATCACCCTCCTCGGTCTCCATCTGCCCAACGACAAGGGCTACGAGGAGGGTGAGAACTCTACGTCGACCTCGCCTGTCCAGTCTGCTGCCTCGTCGATCGGTAGCTCCGTCTCCTCTGCTGGCAGTGACGTGAAGTCTGCGGCGTCGTCGGTCGGCAGTGACGTCAAGTCCGCTGTTTCCTCCACTGGTGCCAAGGCGACCTCAGGCCTTGGTGACCTCCTCTAAACTGTAGTATTGTAACTTTCATTTAACATGCACCATTACCCCCCCACCCCTTCTTCTGATACACTCACCTCCTTACACTCAATCACGTTTTTACACCATATGCTGCCACCTTAAGCACATATTGCGTTAATCATTATTAAAATCTCTTTCTTGTTGTACGTTTATTATATATCCATTTAAAATCATTTGCCTGTTAAAACTAAGTGTTGTAATTGTTAAAAATGTGCTTAATTCGAACAGTTGTGGCGTGGGCCACGTGAAAGTGTCTTGTCTGCTCAGCCTCCTGCATCGCGCGCGGTCGCCCGAATTTGGCAGACGAGAGAAACACTGATCCTTTTGAACATACTCACATAGCCACACACACACACACACAAAAAATAAGCTCACTGAACGCGGACTAGAATAGCAACAGGCAAATAAGGAATGACGAGTAAATGCTTTGGTATCTTTCTGTATAATTCTGTGTGCTAACTTGTAGCTATACTGCTGCACTTTTGTATCATATACGTAGAGTGGATAGAATAGAGCGTATGTAAACGGGCGATGTGAGTTTAGTTGTGCTGGGTCTACATTAAGAGGAGAAGAGAGAGAGATGGTGAGTGAAAAAAAATCCAGGCGGAATTCATAATAAACTATTTTAAGGTTTCTTGTGTTTTCTTTTTTACCTGTGTACCGACAATGGAGCCTGAAAAAAAGGAAGGAAGAGAGAGAGAAAGAGAGGAAGAAGAGTGTTAATAACAAAGAGAAGAGAAAAAGGAAGATAGCGAGAGTGTGTGAATGAATTACGTACCAATGATAATGGCGAGGATTACAATGATGGTAACGGCAATAATGATTTTCCACTTTAAGTCCTTCCACCACATCCGCTTTCGGACCTGGTTGGCACCGCGCCGGAAGTGGGTTGCAGTCGACTGCAGGTCCTCTAAAGAAAAGAGACAGAGAAGATGCCATTGAGATAAATATAAACTAAACAGCAGTGATGGAATACTTACCCGTCTTGCCTCTCAGGTCATCGATACGTTCACCACGCTTCATGACCTGGTCAATGTTGTCTTGCATGATGCCGACGACTTCATTGACCTGAGCCTGAACGCGGGCGGTCTTGTTATCAGGGGCGCCTTGAGACTTTTGCTGGGAGTTGGGAATGTAAGGGTCGTAAGGAGCCGACCTGTCAATTCATAGTATAGTATAGTATAACAGTTATAATAAGGTCGACACTAAACGCTAAAAGGCACACTTGCATTTTATCTTTTTTGAATTTATTTCGGAGGTGAGAAAGAAAAAGAAAGCAAAAGTCGAGTCTCTGTGGAAGTGGGAAAGGGATTTCACGCCAAATGATTGAAATGATTGGGGTCGCAGTCTCAATTCAAAGG
>VAFG01000311.1:185335-196683 GCA_013461545.1 Syncephalastrum contaminatum | reverse complement strand
CAAAAAAAAAAAAAAAAAAAAAAAAAGAAAGAAAGAAAGAAAGAAAGAAAGAAAGAACAAGGAAAAATACAAAGTCCCTTCGGTTTTGGTTTGGTTCTTCTCTTGACATTGCGCGCCCAGAATGTCCTTTTCCAACATGTCGAATGTCCCCCCTCCGGAACCAAGTCAAATGAACACGCGACCTCCACCTCAGCAGCAGCACCACCAGCCAATGGACCCAGAAATGGTCAGAAGAAACTACCAAAGGGCCTTGTCCGAGTTGACCTTCAACAGCAAGCCAATCATTACAAATCTGACCATTCTCGCTCAAGAAAACCACCATGCCGCTGCCCTTCTTGTCGGTGAGATTGAGCGTCAAATCAAGAGTGTAAGCAAACAAAAACGTCTGAAATCTAGCATGCATACTCAATTCACTCTCTCTGTCGCTGCAGAATGCACCTGACCAAAAGTTGCCTGTCATGTACTTGATTGACTCGATCTGCAAGAATGTGGGCGGCGTGTACATCAACTGCTTTGCGCGCAATATCGTGAATGTCTATATGGATGCATACACCACGACGGAACTCAATACGAGGCCTAACTTTGAGCGTCTCCTGCAGACTTGGAGAAACGGCATGCCTAACGGTGCGCCTGTCTTCCAGCGCCATGTCATTGACCAGATTGAGCGATCCATTCATTTCATCCGTGACCAGCAACTTGCACACCATCCGCACCAGCGCCCTCCACCACCGCAGCAACAACAGCAACAACATTCACCACCCCATCCACAGCACATTAAGCATAATAGCCCAAGACAAAGACCTCCTCCACCCGCTCAGCGCTTCCGCCCTCCACCCCCGAATGCCTCCCCACGTAACCAGCAGATCCACGTCAACCCGAATTTTGTTCCCAGAGGGGTATGTCAGAACGTTTATTGATACAATCCATACTCATCTTCTTCACGTTTGCAGCAACGCGACCCGCGTGACCCGCGCGACCCGCGAAGCCGGGGTGCACCGCATTACAAGTCACCTCCGCCTTCGACGCCTCCAACACAGCAACAGCAGCCTGCGTCAATGCCATCTCCCTCGGGAGACGTTGTCTCCAGGTTGCAATCGTTGCTCCCCGGGCAACAAGAAGTATCACTGCCTACGGGCGATAACCCGGTGTCTCAACTGATTGGCCAGGTACCGTTCTTTGTTGCGCTGCGAATATGGGGCTCATTCATTTTTTTTTCATCAGATCTCCACCATGTTACCGACATTACCTAGTGCACAAGCCTCTGTCATTCAGCAATACCTTTCACAGATCTCCGCGCCAGCTGCGGACGCGTCTTCCCCCACGCCTCCACCCGCACCGGCTCCGCCTGCCGTATCGCCACCTCCAAATGTTGGCCGACTTTCTCACCCGCCCGTGCCGAATGAACCCGTCATGAATTTACCCGTGTCTACCCCGCCCGTGGCACCCGCAGCACCCGCAGTATCTGCGGCATCTACAGCACCCGCCAGCGGCGGTTTGGTGGATCCGACCGAGCTGCTGAAGAATCTGACCTCGTTGGGAATTCTTAACGCAGGAAATGGAGGCGATGCCAATCCATCCACACCACCGACCGCCAACACCGCAACGACCACCACCACAACAACAGGAGCAGGAGGAGGATCCTCATCGGCTCCTCAGTATGATCTGGCCAGTTTCCGCCTGGAAAGCAAAGACCTTCAAATGTGTGTAGATATAATAAGACTATGTGATGATGAGGATGTTGGACTGATAAATACAAAAGAGAACGGCCGGGTGCTGTTGAGCTACTGTACTCGGAGCTGCCATTGCAGTGCAAGCAATGCGGCTTCCGGTATCCAGCCACGCCCGAAGGACAGGATAGGATGGACGCCCATCTGGATTCGCATTTTAGGCAGAACCGACGGACTAAGGAGCGTGTGAAGCGCGGTCTCTCCCGATCATGGTTTGTTACAGAGGAGGAGTGGATTTCGGGGTCAGGTGGGGAAACGACGAGTCACCAAGGTGAGTTGCATGTTTTGTATATTATATGAATAGGTTCCTGAATATCTTTTTGCTTTAGCTCCCGCTTTCTTGAATGAACAAGCGCCTGCAGACGTGAGCACAGAAAATCCCGATGAATACATGGTAGTGAAACCGAACGAGGACAGCCAGAAGGCTTGTTCTATTTGCGGCGAACGCTTTATTGAAATCTGGAATGACGATGAGGAGGAGTGGATGTACAAGAATGCCGTGTTGGTTAATGAAACCATATACCATGCGAGCTGCCATGCCGATGCCATCAAGAGTGGCACCTTCAACGATGTACCCATGTCCGAGGTCGATTCGCCTGCGGCACAGAAACGGAAAGCGGAAGAGCAAGACGAGGTAATACAGAAGAGAGAATATGCCTTTAATTCGAGACTTTAATGCAGAACCAAATCATGTGTAGGGCACGGACGCCAAGATGGCACGCATTGCCTAAGTACAGGAAAAGGAGGATATCAAGAACAACAAATGAACAAGAACAATAATAACAATAATAATAAAAGAAAGAAAAAACAATGAAAGGATAGATATAAGGAGGATGTGAGTATGTGCATGAATGGGATTAAAGGTAAATGCGACGCAAGTCGGCGGGGGTCGTAATTTTCTGGCATTGAGGACACAGCTTCTTGGTCCCCAAAGTCTGGAGCCAGCAGCGCTCGCAATGGACGTGCCAGCACACGATCGAGGTGAGGGGGTTTGTGTAAGGTTCGAGGCAGATGAGGCAGCGTGGGATGGATTTGGAAGCGGCTTCGAGTTGGTGGATGCGTGCCTTGAGCGAATCGAGCACGAGTGAGGGTGGGTTATTCGGTGATGTATCTGAAAAGACAGGTATTGGTTCTTCTTCTTCTTCGGTAACGTCCAAATCGTCATCGTCTTCTTGCCGTACGAGGTCCTGTTCGTTGTATTGACTCTCGCCGTATGCCTCGTCTTCTTCTTCCACGTCGACATCTTCGTCTTCCTCCTCTTTGCGCGTCGTTGCGAATCCTGCGCCACTGTATCCGCCTTCCATCAAGGCCGATGCGCGCACGCGTGTCTGTCCAGCCCACTCGTACTCGTCCCACGAGCCTTGCTGCTGCTGTTGTTGTTGTTGCTGCTGGGCTTCGTTTTCGGACTGGCGTATTAGGCATTGATCAATGTGGAGATTCACCGCATCCGAATCTCCTATCAAGGCTTCGCTGCAGATTGGACACATCTGGATACCCTCACCCAGCGGCGCTTGGGCTCCTGCTGCTGTTGCTGCTGAGCTTGAGCTTGTTTCATCTATGCGCTGCAAAGTATCGGCCCGCAACTGCCGGTTCTTTTGGATCCGTTCCAGCCGCTCCTCGTACGCCGAGCGTTTCGTGCGTCGTCCTTCCAGCTGCTGCCGCGCCAACATGGCCGCACCGCGTTTTCTACCCTTCTCGGGAGCGCTGAGACCATTTTAGAACGCATGGAAATGAGCTAGGTTCTCCAAATACCTTGCGGTCACATCCATTCGACTTAATTCATACTGGTAATGCACAGGCCATTGCCCGGGATCGATCCGCTCTTTGCACACTGGACACGCAGGAAAGTCCCGCCGTGCTAATACGAAGCATAAGCAATAAGCAAGCATGTTTATTTCCCCGTTTCTCTAAATACCTCGTTTGCCGTTATTGTCGACAAGAGCCTCGAGCTCTCGTTTGGGCACAGTGCGCTTTCGTCTAACATGGTAATGAGCACAAAATAAAAACGCGGCTTTCCGCTGGATTTCTCGGATGCTCACGGTCGTTTAGGGTTGCCTGAAGGGTCTGGTGATAGTGACATGGCGTGCGGGGGCCAGTTTGAGGACGGTTGGAAGCGTTCTTTCACTTGGATCCATCCATCCTTCTTCCTTAAAAGAATGGGTTTCCCAAATGGGGCGACCGGCGTTTGAATTCAAAAAGTCTGTCAATGTGTCAGACGTGTGTGTGTTGGCGCCGAGCTGTCTGGCGTCAACGTGTCCAGACGGCTTCACGATATTTCGATATTATGGGCGCGGCGTTGGTTCAGGCCTGAATATGCCCTAAACGGCCTCACATAGATATTTCCATACCTGTTTCGGAGCACGTCCGTCACTCCACTTTCTCCACTCTCATACTAAACATATAACCTCTTCATATGAAATGACCGCTGTCAAGAACAATGCAGGCAAGGAAGGGAAGAAAATTAAATGCTATACAGGAAATGAAAGGGTATCTATGTACAAAACCAGCAGGGTTACGCGATTTGGACCGCAGGACTGAGAACACAGGTATGGCCGCATCCGGAGGCACACAACGTCTCCGTCGTGAACCACTCCTGAAGATGCTCGAGGTGGCCGCCGTGGTTACAACCTTGGCACCAGACGTACATCCCGCGAACCGTTTGATGACAGAGTGTGCATGTGTTTAGAAGCCGATGGCACTTGTCGCAGGCCCATGAGCCCTGGCTGCTGCCGATCACCAGCTTAAAGCAATTGTTGCAGGCGATATTGATCGTCGTGGCGTTCTAGTGATCAGTTAGCAACGCACAACGCTATATAGCATATTCTCACATTACCTCGTTCAACTCTCGTATCCGTGGTACAGGGCAAGCATTAATGATGGCGGTTGCAGTTGTCCAGAGCTTGAATCTGTGCAGCAAATCTAACAAAGGCGGGTGAGCCGCATGTTGCCATGGTGTTTGTCTTGGCTTACCCAGGTAGGACGTAAACCAATCCTCGAGGCGTGTCTGCGGTACGTCCAAGTACTTTTGTAGCACCAGGTAAAGGGTAACACACATCTGCACGTCGCCTTGCTCGGTATAGTAGTCCAGTAGGTCCATCACAACGTTCTCGTGCTGCCAAGACGCGTACAGCGCTTTTTCTGACGTATCCTTCTCTTCTTCTTTTATCTGCTGCTCTTCAGCATGGCTGTAGGTGTCGTGGTCTTCATCCTCTTGCATCAGTAGCGCCACGATCTCCCATGTCTGTGCCGTTCGGTATCGGCCCACCTTCCATGCAAGCTAACACCTGCATGAGCCTGTGTATTGCTTTTCCTTCTCCCTCTGTTTTGCTTACATGACTATTCCGAGCGCAGGAATCCAAACCTGATATCTCATATTTTTCCGCCAATACCGAGAACGCCTCGAAATCGAACAAGGGCAAGTGGGCGACACCACAGGTCTGCGGCGGAATGTACTGGATCGCTTCTTCTTCAATCAAGAGCTTGCTCGCCTTTTTCCACTTTTTCGACATAAAATTCGTGGGCGCTTTCGGCAGCACCGTCTCATCCACAAAATGATCTCGCGAGCTCTTGTCGATCGCAAATGCCAGGTCACCCTGGATGTTCCAGCCCATGCCGTTGCGGCGCAGCAGATTAATCGGTCGGTAGGCGTGGTCGATCTCCTGGCGAATGAACGTCTTGTCCTTGGAGCACGAGTAGAGCACATATGGATTGAGCCATGCAAAGCTTGAGGGTGTGGTCTCGTGCCAATCAAAGGCATATTTCGCAATGTGCGGCCGGCGCACGTCCCAGACATGGATACGGCTATCCGAGAGTAGCGCGCTCGACGTGATCTCGTCGTCGTGACCGGGCCGCCACTGAGCGCGTGCCACGGAGGTGATGGTGCGAATCGTGTAGAGCGGGCGGCGACTGTCGACGCTCATGTCCCAGACCTTGATCGTTTTGTCGCGGCCGCCGCTCGCGACGAGTCGGCCGGCCGGGTGCCAGTCCACTGTCAGACACGGCCCATTGTGGGCAGAGACCTTGCGGTCATACAGCGCCTTGGGATTGCGCATGTCCCACTTTTGGATCGTGCCCGTCTCGAACGCGGCGGCAAACTCGTAGTGCAGGATCGGGTTGAATTGCGCGTCGCGAACTGCTTCGGACTTGCCGTCAAACTTGTAGCGCGCGACGCCCTTGGGTTCGCGCAGGTCCCAGCATTTCATGCTGCCGTCTTGCGAGGCTGAGAGTAGAACGTTGCCGTTCTCAGGTTGGAAGCAAACCCGGTTCACCGCGCGGGTATGCTCGCTGATCACGCGGTCTGAAAGTAAAGAGAGAGCCCTAAGTACCAGCTTTATCGCGGAGCGTCATTGTATTTTACCTGCTTTGCGTCCAATCTTGTTGAGATCCCAGATTATAATGGCACCGTTCGTCGCAGCCGTGGCCACCTTGTTGCGGGTCGCTATATGATGAGTCAGATCCATAGAAAACGCGCTCTCTTTTTCTTCCTTATTACCATTATTGCCCCATTTGACGTCATTGCTGCTGTAATTGAGGTTCAAGTGGCTGCCTGCGCGCAGATTCATGACCTCGTGCACTTCTGACCGAGTGACAGACAAAATCTTGAGCACTACAAAGTTGTATCTATGAATACGCAGACACGAGTATATGCTATAGTATACCTTCTCTGCCGGCAACAGCCACAGATTCGCCGTCTGGAGAGATGCACAAGGCGGTCAAGGTACCCGAGACGCGATGGCGAACAAGACCCGAAACAGTTGGGTCCATGTCGTTATTGTTATTGTTATTAGTGTGCTGTGGTGTAGTTCCGTTGGCATCCGAGGAGAGTTTAGCAGCAGCGTACATTCCAGCCTGAGAGACAATGCGCTGCATTCGACCTCCTCCTCCACCTCCTCCTGCGCCTGCTCCTGCTCCTCCAGACCCGGGCCCAGACAGTGGCCCTCGACTTTTGCTCATGCCGGAAGATTTGTATCGGTTTGAAAACGAGCTGCAGACAATCAAAGAAGAGAATAAAAAGTCCGCGAATGCTTAAGCTATTCCTTTGTCTCTAAATACAAAAAAGATCTCTATTCCATGGTATATAAAATAATAATGGTAGTAATGTAATAGCGAGATATACTGGCTTCCCTCAGAGCACATAGCGAAAAGCAGGATGACGATCATAGAGGTGCTCGGTCTCCTCTTCACTCAGCTTGACATCTTCCGGTCGTCCATATTCTCGCTCACGCCGTGCGTTCTCGCAGGCCAACTTGTGCCGCTGAAACACGGCAAAACACAGAGACAGGCCAACGAAGAACAGCGAGATGCCGTGGCCAAGCCGATAATCGGGCGCGTCATCGGCTCGGTAAATCTGTGTTCCCACTATGGAAACCGCCTAAACCATCTCCTTGTCAGTCTCTTCCACGGGCCTGGTTTTATCATTTACCTGTCCTGCTGAGTTGGCGATTGCAAGAGTTACACCGCGTTTAGTATGTCCCACCGTATTGTTGCAGAGCCAGGCAATGGCCTAATGGTCCTTTTAGAACCGCATATGGATGACATTCTCTATCTTCGCTTACAAGTGGAATGCTTGGGAATACTCCGCAGGGGACCAGAACCGCGCCGGTGTACTGCAACGCTTGATAATCGCCGATCAAGAGAAACACGTACCCAAGCATGGCGAAGCTCAGTGTGAGCATAATCATATAGCTGCGCTGCATGAAGCGATCAGAATACCGTGCAGCGACCTACATGATATGATAAATAACAATGTAAATAAACAACGCGGCTCGTGCTTATGATTCCATTTACCACCACAGAGATACATCCCAAGACATAGGGCGGGATGGTCAGCAACTGGGCTTGCAAGGCTTGAAAGCCCATGGCGTATACGATGGTCGGTAAAAAGATGCTGTAGGAAGAGACGCAGGTGACGATGCCGATGTAAATCACCATGTATCGCCACGTGTTCCGATCGTGCAAGCACGCCAACAGCTGCGGCTTGCTAAAACCATCATCATCCGTGGTGTGGATGGACTGCACCCGCTGCATTGCCAAATCCTTTTCTTCTGGGGTGAGAAAGTGCCGACTGGCCGTCTTAGGACTTGTAACAGGTCAGTCATGCATCTTTGTTGACGGCAGTGTACTTACTAGTTTGGCAAAAACACAAGACAGAGGAACCCCAGCAGCACTGTCGGCAGGCCTTCAATAATAAACAGCCAGCGCCAGGATGCCAGACCAAGCATGCCGTCCAAGTGTCCGATAATGGCCCACGCAAGGACACCGCCAAAGGCACCTGCGACAGTGGATGCCGCATAAAAGATGGCATTCTTTTTTCACGTGAGCCCAAGCAAAAGTTAAACTGCGAAAGCAGAGCTTACACGGGATCCGAGCTCGTTGGGCATGTACCAGAAGCTCAAGTACACCGGCAGACAGGGCGCCATACAGGCTTCGCTCATACCCAAAAACGCGCGGGCTATGAAGATGCACACGTAAACAGGATACGTTACTTTCCTCCCGCACCAATGCACTTGTATCCATACCTGCCATCAGGCCACCATAATTGCGTGTCGCCGCCATACTGCAATGTATGATGATGCAGCCGATGACGTATATATTGAGTATTAGAATATGCATCAGCAAGCTTGAGCCGCTTGGCGTTACCTGGTTGAACATGCTCCCTGTGGAGAGATACATGAAAAAAAAAGAGACCATGAACAAAAGATTGAGGAGAATGCTACTATAGAAAATGGAAGAACGTACCCAAGCCAATGCAGCAAAGCCAAACCATAGCGAAGGCGAGAAGCTGTTCGCTGTAAGCTATCTGCAAGAGGGGAACACGATTATAAAACTTACATTTTCAACGCAATATTGCTAGGGATTTGGAAGACGACATAGCCTTAGTATCCCAGCATGAGTCAATGTAGCATGAATCCCGTTTCTAACCAAGTCCTGCACTTACCGACGAAAAAGATTGCGAGGGCATTGTAAAACTCGTTATTGACCAAGCCGAGGTCCTCTTCGAGACCACCCAAGCGAGCATTACCAATGTTCCCCTGAAAATAGGTCAAAATGCGGGTCGACGCATGGGTCTCCTAACGTGTGGCGTTTGACATACCCGGTCCAGAAAGGAAAAGAGATACAAGACAGTCGCGAATGGCAAGACACTTTTTTTTTAAATACGCGATGGATGATATGTGAGATCCATCGAATACGTAGGACCGGTAGATAGATATACCTGAGATCCAACTTCCAGACGAGTCTGCGCTCCGTATGCTCACTGCCTTTTATTGATCTTTGACTGCCCAGTTCGACAGCCATTGGCGTCTGATCTTCTGCGTGATCCACGACCTCCAAGGCAGACCCGTCTGTGGATTGGGATGGGTGCTTCTGATGCTTCCCAGACATTGAGAGCAGAAGAGAAAATGAAAAGAGAGGAAAGCAAAACAAAGAGAAAATAAGAACAAATTGAAAGGGATCCAAAGTCTAACCGTGCGTCAGGGATATCAAACGTAGGGGGCTTCGTACGCAGGTTGCATTAAAAGACTGGTGGGTCTCTTATGCATTGAAAGAATTAGGGGTATGCACCATGATAGAATATATATCCAGTTGTGCGTTTGGATTGCGCACGATACTTACTACTTGCTCTTTCCTATGCCATGGCATGTAGGTCATGTGCATAGCTCGGTGCCATAAAAGGAGGCGGCTTATGCAGAATGCTCCAGTTCCACCGCTGTGCCATGCCAAAATCTGGTGTTACATCGCCACTCAAACGGCGTGCGTGTTTTCTCGACAGCTATTGGACCCATCGCCCTCACGCGATACCATCGCGACCGCTCGTGAGATGGTACAAAATCGTCAATGTGTATCCATCTTTTGTACGTCATCTCAATGTACACATGACACGCTTGAAAGAGAGTTTTCAGAAGACGAATTATTGGGAAAAAGAGAAATAAAAAGAGAAAGGGGATCAACAAGATATAGAATGCAAATGAGGAAGGTGTCGTGTCTGTGCGTTTGTGTGTGTTTGTGCGAGTGCGAGTGCTTGTGGTGTCGAGTGCTTGTGCTTAATAGTTGTAATGTGCCGTAAGTGGGATACGTTTGTTTAAACGGTGCGTGAGTGTGAGCGTGTGGATGGATGTGGCGTTGTGCGATATTGAAAGTGTGTGTATGTGTGTAATGTTTGCGTGTGGGAACACAGAGAGAAGGTTATCAGAGATCACCATCTTCGGACATCTGCCTCTCCATGCTCTCGTGACGCAGATTGTACGCTTCGGCTATCGTCTAGATAAATGCGCAGCGTAAACATAAAATAAACGACACGTTAATAAGGACTACTTACTCGATGCATATCCATGAAAGGTAATCGGAGCAGCATGGTCCGGATCTCCGACTGCTCAAGATCCTCCAGATTCTCGCGCGCGTTCAGAAGGATAGCTGAATAATCCAATTAATCCAATCGCCGTCAAAAACTTTTTTTTTAAAATAGAATGCAACTTACCCAAACACAGGAATGGATGAAAGTCGAGAAAATCGGGCATGGCAAAGTAGCTATCTGTTTTCCCGATGCGTCTTAGTAACCTCGATTATTTAGACTCGTCGAACTCTTTCAACTTACCCCACAACCGCACGAGATTCTCAAACTGCATTTCGCGTGCGAGCAAATGCTGTAGCCAGGACGTGACCCATTCGTTCAGATCCACCTCCTCTTCTTCAAAGTAGTTGCACCTAAAAACATATAAATTTGCTTGATGAGTGTCATTTTTTTTCACGACCACACACACTTACAGTTCAGGCAAGACATAGCGGAAGAGGGTCATGAACTTGGCGACGTTTTCCTTGATAGTGTGTGTGGTATAGTACTCCTCTACATAGGGGAATGAGAACCAAAGCATTTCTTTCTAAATAAAGGGAAAAGGAGTGATAGTGCATCGGATGACATTTACCTAGTGCTTGCATGAGTCGCTCAAAGCAATGGTAAGCGTCACACTCGGTCTCGAGAACGTAAATGAAGGGAGCACACATCGAGACCATGGCAGGATGGTACTCAACATCCCGGTTCGCGTTCAAATAGGCCAAGATGACATTCTCAAAACGCTCGAGATAGTGCTTGCCTTCGAGAAGAGGATTCCTGCGCTGGAAACGGGTGACTTCACCACGAATCCGCTTGGATATCTCTGGATTAGACTTGTCTATCTGTTCATAATCCTCCTTGCGAGCTTTAGAGTTGGTCAGCTCTTTGGCTAAGTGAATAATCAGATACAGGTGAGCAAAACAATAACCACAGTGAGCAAGCAAGTATTTACATCGATCGGCTTGTTGGACGCCCAAAAGGTATTTCCAGACTTCCTGAAAAAAGGGTTAAGGGTCGGGCTGGTATGGAAAAAGCGCGCAACCCACCCCACGCAACTGGTTTGGCACGCCGTGACGCGCGAGTAGCCGCAGTCGCTCCAGATCGACCCACACTTCGGATTGCAGGATTTCGTTGTAATCGTTAAAGTTGGACAATGCCTCATCCTGATCCATGTCCATATTATTGCTTGAAGGCCTGTCCTTTTGTTGTTTCTGTGCTTGACCCGCAAATGGTGTGAAGGGAGAGACAAGCATGTGAGGAAAGAAAGAGAAAGATAGAGAAAGGTGGAGAGT
>VAFG01000311.1:159944-181997 GCA_013461545.1 Syncephalastrum contaminatum | reverse complement strand
TTGAATTTTTTTTTTTTTTTTTTGCATAATGGGCAAAAGAAAGAAAGGAAGTAAAAAGTGCAGAAGAAAAAACTCCGGATTACATACATTACATTACTTCTCCTCTCCTCCACCTTCCTTTCTTGCCTTGTCTGTTGTTGTGTGTGTGCGTGTATGCGTCCCACTGACAGTCGCCCTCCTCTTTACCAACCGCCACAGCAACAACACGTTCAGCAGCAGCAGCAACAAACAGAACAACAGCACCCGCCCTTTGTCCTTCACACTGTCACGCCCGCCAATCTTGCTCAGCTACGCCAGCTCCAACTCGCCGTGTTTCCAATTCAATACGGCGAAACATTCTACCAAGAAGTCTTGCGCTACAGTCAATTGACACAATTAGGTACCATATAGTCATCCATAGAGGGTGAAAATTCACATTGGGGTGCAGTGTTTCATAATGGAGCCTATGTCGCTGCCATGTGCAGTCGTGTCGAGCGAGAACCGTATTACAACCTCACCAACCTCTATATTATGACCCTCGGTGTGCTTAAACCCTACCGTCGTATGGGCTTAGGTAAAAAGAGTATAAACGCGTTTGATATGTATATACACGTCAGTATTAAGGATGAATTAGGTCGACTGTTGTTGGCAAGTATCATCCAAACCGCACGCAAACAGGCCGGCGTTAGACTCGTCTACCTCCACGTTCAAACGACGAACGAAGCCGCCCTCCATTTCTATCTCAATCAAGGTTTCCGCATCTACTCAACCACCAAAGACTACTATCAACACATTTCAGGCAGCCCAGACGCGCATGTCCTGGTTCGCTATTTGTAATAATACATAGAGTAAGAGCTAAGATATACCCTTCCCGGGTTTTGTAATCATTTGTTATGTTCTTCCGAATGCATGTCATGAACGCGTGCCTTTGTATGTGTCTATTATTCATTTGTTAAGCCTGGGTTGATAAATACAAGAATCTGAGTCATCATGTAGTTAGTAGCTCTTTATACCACAATGATTTTCCGGGCACTGCAAACGAAGAGCCGGCCTCTTTACCAGCAAGGTACTCTTGTTATATTCATAATGACTTAGTCTCATGACCTCAAACAAGTGCGCCTTCAACACACCGGAGCTCGTGATGCGGACGGTCTGGTAAGCAATGCCTGTATTCTTTCCACAAAAACTCATTCATGGCAGCCTGTTAAACCGGCCTGGGCCATCAACAGTTTATTTGAACCTGTGACAGAAGCCAACCAGATCAGCGACGCGCAATTCCAACGCTTGTTTGAGCTGGCTCAACTCCACATGCCTCCGAGTGCAGGTGCGCAGTCTGCACTCAAGCACGATCTCGACCAAATGCTTCAATTCACCCAGCAGATTCAAAAGCTCGACCTCACTCACGTCGAGCCGCTGATCCAAATCTGGCACGACTCGCTCGGTCAGCAACCTCGGCCGGACAGAGAAGAAAATACAGATGAGCCCAAGGGCCGCGTTTTGGTCGACAGCGCACGTCGTAGCCATGGTGATTTTTACATTGTGCCTGGTAGCTTACCAGCAACCAAATAAAAAATGTATTTATTACAAGAATCGAACATACGTAAAAGAGCTTCCTCTTAGGCCGTAGGGTGGAAGTAGAACGCAACCGCGATGATTGCATACGCCGACTGTATGATTATATTAGCTTACTGCGTGCGGTTTTTACATATATTTTTTCTTACCAGGAGGAGGGCACCCTCGAGCCAGTTGGAGCGAGCGTCTTGGATGAGATAGTTGACGATCAAAACACTGGCAAACAGCACAACCGTCTCAAAGTTCTCAAAGTAGAGTGTCATCGGCTGATCAATGGCCCAACCCACAAGCACCAGAGCCGGGGTCACCAACAGACCAATCTGCAGGGACGATGAAAGGGCGATACCCACGCTCAAGTTCATCTTGTTCTTGACAGCAAATGTCACTGCGCTCAAGTGCTCGGCGGCACTAGCATAGAATATCAGCCTTCGCTCTGACAGAGGTCTATGGTCTACTTACTTGCCGACAATAGGCAAAAGAATCAGACCAACGAACGTCTCATTAATCTGCCATGACTCGACTACACCCTCGATCCTATGTACGGTATCAGTATCATATACGCATGTTTGCGTATGTACTTACGCGCCGACCAAAAATTCTGCATGCAGAGAGACCAACACAGCAACGACAATCAGCCTTGGAAAACAAATCAGCACATATTCTTCTTCATGGCTTGCATATTCGCATACTTACAGGACAACAGAGAAAACAAACGTCGTGGTCGGCACTTCCTCCTCCTCCTCTTCACCGTCGTTGAACTGACCAAGAGCAAAGAATAATTGAGTTTTCGGATAAGCTTAAAGATGAGGAGATCTTACAAGTTCGGAGTGGGTCTTGAGCTGTCGTGGAAAGTCACGTTAGACTTGAGCTTATGCGAAGTTATAGGACTCAGTTATTAGCTTACCTGAAAGAGAAGGTACAAGCCATACATGATAAGAAGGATGATGGCGGTACCATGGCTCAGTTCGAGAACGCCCTTGGAGGTATCTTCATCCGTAGTGGCGCTGAACGCAGCCGGCACGAGCAGCGAAAGGACGGTGAGAGCGAGGAGCGACGACGACGTTTGAGCGGCTATCGATCGTAAATGGTTGGATGTCTGCAGGTTGCATGCATAGCAAAATAAATAAAAGTACCTGTGTTACTGAACGACTGCTCGGACCGGGTCAGACCACCGGCAAGGAAACAAAAACCAAGAACCTATTTTTGATAAAACGTTTCAGGAGTTACTGTCAATAGCAAACTTTAAAATGCGAATTTACCAGCAGAATGTTGGACAAGATGGAGCCCATGACAGATGCTAAAAACAGAAAGGATCAACCACCAGAAAAAAGAAGTTCTCATATCCTCGCTTCTACCTTGGACGACGCGAATCAGACCCTCCTTCAAGGCGATGATACCCAGGATCAACTCGACCGCGTTACCAAACGTCGCGTTCAGCAGCGAGCCGATCGTCGAGCCCGTACGAAGCGCCAGCTCTTCCGTGGCTGCCAACTGGGTTAGATGTCATCAAGATAATGTGGATTCAGCCTACCGAAACCGAGCAGCTTGGCAAGAGGGATAATAGCAATGAAGTTCAGGGAAAACACGAGCGAGTCGGATGCACCTGCGAAGGAGAAGCCCAACGCGACGGGGACAAAAAGCAACAAGACGTTGAACCACGAGCTCTTGGCAGTGACCTTGAAGGAAGAGAGAAAGGTAGGCGCCTCCTCATCAGACTCAGTGCGGTGGCCCAACAAGGGCTGGTTTTCGCCATTCGGCACGCTCATTCCTAAGATGTTGAGTAGAAAGAAAAGTAAATGAACAAAAAGAAGACATGCCGAGGGCTGTGTATTATTCTTTATGTGGAGGCGGACTTCATTCTATAAACGGCAACCGCGCACAGATGGGTTGCATATTCCTCACAGAACCTTCTTTTGTCCTTTCCTCTATACGTCCAACAGTAATTTGTCTCTCCTGAACACGATTTATCGTATGTGTTCCCTTGATTCAGCCGCTTCTTCCACTATAAAGTTTGGTTCTCATACTTCGATTCTGTAGTATGTGACTTGTTGGTCGCTTGGAAGCTTTTTTTTTTCTTGTTCTCCCCTGCTCACTCTGGCTGCGTCTACTTTCTATTTACATTCATCTATCATCCTTACGTGCTGTATTTTGTATGCTTCTATGCACGTGTACAAATAGACGGACAGACGACCTATACATTGCACCATGCCACGAAGTACTTGACACAAGTGTTAGTGGCTGATGTTGTGTTTATCGAGCGTAGTAAGGAAAAGTCATGTATATCTGCGATTACTTGGCGACTGCCTTATAAACATAAAAGTAACGTTGCACGCTACTATCTCGTTAGCAGCATTGCTCTCCTATAAAGTGCTTTATACGTCATAACATCTGTCATTTTACTCTGTGCGGGTACGGATCCTTCTTGTGACAGCGCGTCTATCCACTTCATACCATCTATTGTGGCGTCTGCAAAAAATCACGGGAAGGGAAGGTGGTTGAATTCGATTTTATTATGGCGTTTCCGATAACAAGAAGGGTAGAATACCTAATAAACGTTATGTCGACGATAGCGTATATATGGACAGAAAACAACAAATGGCGAACGGGTAGAACCGCTTGATGAAAGAGAGATATGAAGCGCTTGCAGTCCGCATCATGATGAGGTCTTTCACAAGCTACGAGCAGTAGAAATTATAATCCATGTCTTCAGACACCAGCAAGTCACCGTCCCAAAATCCTATTATGAAGGGAGATATTTCCATACTTACAAATTCTTGCGTCATTGATACCATGTACTCTTCCTGAGATGACAGGATGGTATAGAAGCTAAAATTGAAATTTGTAGTGTTGCTGTTGTCAAGACATAGCTGGTACCAGGAGAAAATAAGAGGTTAAAAGAAAGGTATGAACAAAATAGTGAGAAAAACATGATTTAAAGGGGAGTAGCCAGTATGCTTAGTCCATTCGTCATTCACTACAGCTGTCAGTAGCAGTGTTTGGTCCACTCTGGTCTTCTGAAATCCTGGAGATAGATATCTGTTATCGCATATCCCATCAATTATATCCTACATAAACCTGGTAGGCATAGAGAAATATGTATATCTGCTAGCTTCACCGTAGAGCAGCAGCAAATGGATCAGCATATGAGTACCCGTGTTACCACAATTACCGAACACGACATGTAGGAGCCAATGTGCCGCATAGGTGATCTATACGCGACAGAACTTTTTATATGTCGTACATGTGGTCTTACGATATACATCGTCGCTATGACAGTAAGTTTTATCTATATACCTGTCCAAGTTCTCCGATAGTATCAAATATTAAACTCAGTAGAAAGATGCATCCTGATTATTAGCTCGATCATGGTAATCTCCTGCCTGTCACTATGCATACGGCGCATATGAACTGAAATAGTGCTATTCAACTTACAGCCAGCATAATGTCGGCTGTTAACTATGCTCCGTTTTGTACGTTCTAAATTTTCAAGTTAAATTAATTAAAGTATTCCAGAAGAAATACTGACTGTGGTTAAGCAGACGGGGGTGAAGCTGATGATCAAGTCAGAAACGAACCTCGCTTGTACAATTATATTAGACCAGTTAATTTAATAAAAATAAAGACACTCATTTCTTGGTATGTCTCCATGTATTATCACCAGATAGTGTCTGTAAATTCGCATCATAATAGTATTTAGCAATACGCATACGAAGGCTTTAGCCTTCCTCCTCCCCTATCCCGGGCATATTTAACGATCTCAATGCAAAATAACGTTGAGTGTACATATAATAACACTATTGGCTCCTTGAACGTCGTTTTCACAATGTAGTGGATTTGCAGATTATGATAAATTGCTCGAGGATAATTCATGTCTTAGCATATTTTTCGCAACCAGGGGTTACGCTTGTTTGATATAGTAGTCTGTTTCAACATATTGTGTGTTGATTATCTTTTCCGGCAGCAGAGTAGTGCAAAAAATCCTTTGCCTCGAGATACAGCTGGGTAAGACTGTACAATGATATAGTAAGGCAGAAAAAATACAATCAAGATAACGAATGGCTCGGGTTGGTTCCTTGGAGAATAGCTGAATAGGCAAAAAAGAAAAAGAAAAGTTTAAAAATGCCAATCAGCGATCGCCGCGCGCGCGAAGAAAACCGGGGCTTGAAAAAGGAAAAAGAGAAGAGATACCCCAGACCAGACCGGGAAAGTCCAACTCGTCCCGCGCCTTTCACCTTTTCCCTTTGTCTTTTCTTACTTATCATGCCGTCCTTGACCAAGATCGTAAACCATCCCTTGTTTAACATTGCCTTCTTTTTCGGCATTCGCCAATTCACGAAGCGATTGCCCTTGGATGAGCCCGAGTACCTGTGGGGTCTGCGATTCCTTTACCTCGGCTCCCAAGCGATCTGCATTGGTCTTAACTTGTGGTTGATGTGGCAAGTTACCAAGAAGAATGGTAAATACATACTGTGATAATTGGATAAGCAAAGTATACTAAATACTATATTATTGACAATAGATCAGACCCCTCTGCGCTACGTCGAGCCTTCCAAGCAAAGCTGGGACGGCACACAGACTCCTGAGCAGCTTGTCAATACCACCTACCAAGGTAATTGGAATCTCAATGAAAAATAATAGTGTCTAATTTTCTATGAATAGAGTATGATATCACCGAGATCAAGAAGAGCATAAAGCAAGCGTTGACGGGTGTTTTGATGATTGCGTTTTTGCACATGCAATTCAAGTATGTGCAGCCGCTGATCATCCAGGCCATCATGGGTTTCAAAACTTTCTTTACGACCAAGGAAGCACGCATTCATATCTGGGGCGAGTCAACCACGTCCGGCCCACTCAAGCGACCCTTCCGCGTCGAGTCGCCCTTTGGCATGTCTCAAGAGAGCCAGCAGCCCAAGGTCGACAAGGCGTCTATCAAGCGTGCAGAAAAGGCAATGAAGGCTGAATAAATAGATACACACTCTCTACATATAACATTATACATATATATTCTCATTGTATAAAGAAAGCGAACAGCATCCTAAAACGAAGAACATAAATAAAAAGGACGGGTGCTGCATGCAGTACCGATCAGCAATCACCAATCACCGAGAATTTAGCGAGCTGTGTAACGTGTGTTCTCGTGCCTGACCACGGTCGCATTTGCCCGGGAAGAGCAAAAACGAGCTAAAAAATGAATTTAGTTCTGCAGTAACTCACCCTTCCCCTTTCTGCTCTGATTCTCGTTCCATCTTGACCCGACATGTCTCAAGCAGTCGATTACCGTGTCTCCAAGGTCGTCGTATTGTGCAAGGACTGTGGCCAAGATGTCGGTCTCTATCCCGCAAGACACAAGTGTCAAGACGTTGTGCGCCCGCCTCTACCTCCTTTACCCACCAAATACACAAACAACCCCAATGACATGACATCGCATAGCAATGGTAACCTCCGTGTGCCACGGAAACCAGTGGCGTCTGCTGACAGTGACAGCCGCTCAAGACCGACATCTGCTGCTTCATCGTCCTCATCAAGCACACTCAACACCCAGACCCTCCCTCCCTCTGACAATTCCTCCATGACTTCTTCCTCGACTGGAGGCAAGTGGTCTCGCTTTGTCCGCTCAGGAAAGCAGCAGCAGCCAGAACAAATGGAGCAGACGAACCCCGAAGACGAGTCGGTCTATTTCAACAACTTTGCTGCTCACTTGCCGGAAACGACCGCTGCTGAATCGCCTAATCAAGGCAGAAAATTGTGGGGAAAGGTGCGCCAAAACGAAAAGTGGAAGCAGCTGAACGAGCTCTGTAAGTGTTATTTTAAACACACACATGTGTCTGTGTGTGTCTCCTATATTCCTTCTACTTGTTCAACACGTACTTATACACTAAGCAGACGACAAACCGAAACAGAGCGGTAAAATCTGGGGCAAGCTCATCCAGGCCACCCAAAATATGGCCGACCGGATACCTTCGCGCGACGACCGTGGTCCAGGTAGGGTTCTATTTAAAAGTGACAGCACCGACACATGTATGCTGACGTAAATTCCCTTTTTATTACTTTTTCTAATCATAGAGTCGGACGAGTCTGACTGGGAAGGAGAGACACACGTGTCACGTGTGCTGCGTGAATATTATGAAAGTAAGCATGCGCCGCTCCCGCCCTGGCTTTTTGACGGTCGGGCACCCATCACGAAGCGCGCGGCGGCACCTATGCGTGATGAATTCCTGCCTCACGGTGACATGGAGCGTAAGCCTCCCTCAGGCAGAAAACAGCGCCTGTGGGAAGTAGAAGCCGAGACAAACACGCCCGCCTCTCGCCGTGAGCGCGAACGTGCTGAGCTGCGTCAACAGAAACACCGAGTCGAGGAGTATGCGCCCCCTCCACCCACCCACCGAAGCCCGCCTCCTACACGTTACGATGATCACTATGACGACCATGGCGATCGTTATGGACGCTCGCGCCATCATCATCCGCCTCAGCCCGCCTCACCCACTCGCTCGCGGCACGACTATTACGATGAACGTCCAAGGCCATCACGCTACTCTGGATATGAAGACGACTACCGATCACCACCACCCCAGGCACGGTCACCGCCACGTCGATTCAAAGACCAGTATGACGAAGAAGAATATCATAGCTACCGATCCCCACCTCGAGAGCGTACGCGTGGACCCCGTGACATGCCTCCTTCTAGCAACCATCGATACCCAGAGCGAACTGGCTACTTTTAATTAGAGAAAAATCCCTGCTTAATTTCCTCACCCGTAGTCATAGCATGCAGTGGCAACAGCGGATCATTCGTCTGCGTATTATATTCAGCTATGAGTACACCTACTGCTTGCTATTTATATAACTCTATTTAAATTATCGCCTACATATCCACATGCCATAATGTTACGGTGTTTCTTTCCTCATTCTCTTGAATTTAACAGTGTCTCTGGTATATATCATGAACATGCATGCAGTGTAACCATTTGCGCACAGACAAGTACGACCGATTTGCCAGGGTCCCATTTCTCGGCTCATACATTCATGAACATACATGCGTCACTGTTTCAGCACCTTGGCGACTATGACTTTCTAAAATCCGTCAAGGAAAGAGCTGAGACTTTTACGGGTAGCTGGATAGGAGATTTGGCGTATCGAGCAGTATGCAGTGTCATCGGCCCACATACAACATGCAACTATACACACGTGTACATATACAACCAACAATGGCTTCGTATTTAACACGTGCGTCAATGGGACTCATGGAAGAGCACAGCTTATAATAAATATTCACTATCAGGGGTTGAGCAGCTGCTATTCTGCATAAAATGAGCGGGGGGTTCGGTCTGGCGCATAAGCACAAAGAAAATAAATCTTCAATGTCCTAGCAACGATCACACTGTAGGACACCATAGTGCCTCTTTATCTGTCTGACCAAACGAAGCAGGTTCTCCATATTCTGAGGAGGCATTTTTACCGGATTTGTGCATCATTGTGGGCTTGGGTAAATGATCAATCCATGACATCGCTCAGCCCAAATCGGTCTAAGCATTGGGACGTCGGACGGCGAAATCTCCCAGTTCGAAGAAAAAAAAAAAATAGAGTGATGTCGCTTGAAAGACGGGGTTGGTCCGAAAGAAAGCATCCCTTTTGTCTTCTTCTGTTTCTCTCTCTTCTTTTCTGTTTTCTACACTTCATAGTGAACTACGATATGGTCTCAACACGAGCTCGCGGAGCTGTGACGGTGAGCGCAGCACTGGCACTCCTTGGCGTCCTCGCAACAACGACAGACGCCTATGCCTTGGATGGGCAGCCTCTGGTTCAGCAGCAACACCCGTTTTTGACGCATCCAGCCACCTCAACGAGCGCCGAACAGCTTGCACCACAGCTTCATGGCACCTTTTTGCATATTACTGATCTCCACGTAAGCTCAGCCTCAGAATCAGGATGCTCTCCATCTTGCGCGTGTATCGCCTGTGTGTTTTGACCCATTTTATGTTTAAATTAGATGGATATGCATTATGAACCGGGTGGTACGGTCAAATCGGCGTGCCATAGACAGCCCAAGAAACACAGGAAGAAAAAGATGCGGAAAGGAAAATTGGCGGGCTATTGGGGTGCACCTACCAGCGACTGCGATGCGGCCCCGTGGTTCCTCCACCACGCCATTGATTGGATAGCGCAAGAGTGGCGGGATAAGATTGACTTTGTCGTTTGGACGGGTGACAACGCGCGGTAATTTTGCCTTTGATCTTCCCCACACCTGACGCAAGCCAATCCGAGTCTAACTTTGTTCGTCTTCCTTCTTTATTTTTCTTTTTTTTTTTCATCCTTAGCCATGACACCGATAATAATATTAAGCGTTCAGAACGCGAGGTGTTGGAGCTTAATCAAGACATTACGGATTCCATCCAGAAAGCCTTCCGTCGCGCCGACAACAGCACCATTCCTATTGTTCCCTGCATTGGTAACTAGACAAACATTTTGTTTGTGTTTGTACGTATGTTTGTGTATCACTGATAGATTCCTTTCTAGGCAACAACGATATGCATCCTCACAATGAGATCGTGCCTGGATCACCCGACAAGCCCAACTCTATCCTCGAAGCTTTAAGCGTCATGTGGCGCGACTTTATTCCCTACGATCAAATCGAGACTTTTCGGCAAACCGGCTACTATGCCGTCCAGGTTGCGCCTGGTATTCGTGTCCTTGCGCTGAACACACTCTATTTTTTTGACTCCAACGGCCGCGTGGAAGACTGTGATGTCGACGGCCCTGGTCGCCAGCACATAAGGTGGATGAATGATCAACTGACACAAGCGCGACGCGACGGTGCGCGTGTCTACATGATTGGCCATGTGCCTCCCTCGGAAAAGACGTTTTACCCAACCTGCTTATCAGATTACACCGATCTCGCACTCGAGTTTGCAGACATCTTGGCCGGCCATATGTACGGTCACGTGAACATTGATCATTTCATGATTCTGCGCAAAGATAAGGACCCCAACGCGGTGTACCCGCTCAAGAACACGGAACGGTACATGTCGGATTTACGGAGACAGTACAAGAAGCTGGCCAAAGACGACGGTCGATCGTTCGTAGTCCATGTCGCACCGCCGCTACTGCCCATCTATTTCCCCGCATTCCGTATCAACCGCTACAACACCAACCCGGAGTCGCCTTCCTTTGGTACATGGCAGCAGTACACACAGTGGTACGCCAACTTGACTTATTGGAACCAATTTGGCTGGTTTGCGAATCCAAACGACCCGCCTCCCAAGCCGGTGTTTGAGATCGAGTACATGACCGACTTGACTTATGGCATGTCGGATTTGTCGACCAGCAGCTGGATCCAGTTGGCCAAGCAAATGACCCAGAACACTTGGCGTGGCAAGGCCCTCTGGGAAACCTATACAAAGAACATGCTTGTCCAGACAGGCAATGAGTAATATACTCTTATCATATAATCTTACACTATAATCTAGCTACAATAGCTTTACATCATACAACATAAACATGCACATTACACGATAAACAAGATATAAGCACATACATTGATACTCATTCTTTGTGGGAGAGGGTGCATATTTCATAGTAAGTTGAATTTCACGGCCATTTTGGTAGTGAATTCGGCTGAAGAGAATCAGAGAGAGAGCAAGTGAGCCCGGAAGAGGTTGTGGGTGGACTCGAGGAGATCGTGTACGCATGAGCTGAGAGACGGTATCAGCGGAGTGGCACAAAATTGAAACCAACCCACAGTCGCCGAGCAGTGCCGGCGACAGCGGAAGATATCGACGCATGAACCAAGTAAAAAAAATACATTATTTCACAGTTATTGCCGCTAGCCAGCTAGATATTGGTATGAATGTCGAAGAGGAAGTAGTTTTGTACCTTTTCATCCAGAGCTAACAACGCAGGTACTCTAAAAATGGTACCCATGGGAAGGGATGGTAGCCCGCTGACCGACGACAGTCATAATTCCTTTCACCAAGCATAATTCTATGGGCTTTCTCCCCGGAGTAGACATGCATCTGCATACAGAGACTGGTCCCCTCGTGTTTTACGCGTCATGGCTTGTGAACTTCGGCAAAATTACGTATGTATGTTCAGAAATAAAAGAGAATGTGAACCGCACTATCAAACTCCTTGTATGAATGCTCATAACTTCTTTCTGATTAGTATAGATTATGAACGACACATAGTTTATAATATATGGAGGAGATAAGTTGGAAAGTATTTTAGTTCATGCCGCGGGTTCTAGGTAGAGTGCTCAAAATGGCAGTTAGAGTGCCTGATACTCCGCAAAGATCGCCAAGTGCTCAGCTGAAAGAAAGTAAGTCTTTACTCACTCACCTTTTAAAAACCTGTGTAAGTTAAACTTCTCTTTTGCCCATTCTCTTCCCCATGCTATAGCTTTAATGGGCTAACACCATTGGCATAGTCATCATGTCAGAAAAGAAGGCAGACCAACTCGAAAAGAAGCAGCCGGATAACGAAAGCAGCCTCTCTGAAGCAGAAAAGTTTCTCGAATCCCTCAACCTGCCCGATTCACAGCCCCAAGATGCTGCTGGCGCAGAGAAGCCTGCATCAACCGCTGATCACAAGGACATCATGTCATTCCTCGATGAAATTGCACAGTATCCATCCGAACAACAGCAACCCGCAAAATCAGACAACACTGAAACAAGCGCGTCCAAGGAGGCAGCAGCTGCACCTTCAGCGGAGGAACCCGCGTCGTCTACGTGGATGGCATGGGGTAACTCGCTTTGGAACCAGGCCAGCGCAGCCGTGAAGACCACCACGGAGCAAATCAACAAATCTGTCGATTCGCCTGCAGCCAAGCTCCTCGAAGATCGCGTCAAGCACCTGCAGGGTCTTGTCAATAAGGAAAACCTCGGCAAGCTCAGTAAGTTCACAAAAGAAGAAAAGGTGATTGGCTCATGCGTTGTACATTAGGCAACGAACTGCGTAACTTGACCACGTCTATCCTCGAGACGGTGGCACCGCCGATTTCCGAGCATGAGCTCGTCGAGGTCTTCTTATCACATGACATGATAGGCTATGTGGGCTTAGAGGCACTTGTCTACCGTGCCTTTGCACGGGTCATGGAGCAGACCGAATCAGGTCATGTGGTTGTACGCAAAGTTGGTGACAAGGAGGACGAGCAACCTGAGAGTCGTAACCTCAACATGTGCGAGGGTATGCTGGAAGGTACCAAGCTTGCCAAGGTATGGATCAGAAAAGGAAAGCAAAAAAAAAAAAGCGTCAAATCTCACCATCTCGGGTTCTGTTGGGGATAGGCAAACATCGATCATCTAATCAAGCTGCATTATACACCGCCTGAGGCGCGCACGGAATATACACCCCAATCGGGCGCGGTCCCTGTCATCAACTGCCCCGTATTTTTGTCCATACAGCCCGTCAAATTCGCGATCTCAGGCGATGAAGACGATACCAAGGAGAGCCAGCTGGTCTATGTCATCCTCCTCGTCGACCCTACCCACCAACTCAAGTTCAGAACTTATTCGCAGGCCATGCCACTCCCCTGGCTTGACGTCCCTTATGAGGAAAGTGAATGGGTTGAGGACAAGATGGCCGAAGTGATCCGGATGGCGGTGACGACGGTTGCGCAGGATTATGTCTGGACGCGTATGACCGGTGCAAAGACCCAGCTCGCCCAGGCGGTTGCTGCCTCGAAAGCAGGCGACAGTAAGGACCAGAAGCAAGAGCAGAAGCAGGGCGAGAGCACGCCCCAAGAAAAAGCCGACTCGGGCAAATAATAGTAATAGTTCATAATATAATAAACCTTGTCGAATGCTTCTCTTGAGTACAAGTATGTGTGTAACAAACCCCACGTCCGGAAAAACAGGAATTTTGTGTTGCCATGGTATCTGTGGCAGATGCGCAATGACGCGTTTTGCCAAGCAGGTACACAGGTCGTACATAGACACAGATGAACTGATGTATGAGATAGGCACGTCTTTGATGCGGGGTACGTTAAAGATGCTGCATCCCTGTCCCTGCTGTTCATCTCCTACGTGATGTTCCCTTCATCCCGTGAGAGTCATGTGCTTTAATCATGCAGATGCAGAGCCGGGCGGACGTATAGCCGGTTTTTGGCGGGCACGGGTGTCGTCATTTCCTTCAGCATCATCATTGTCGGATCTCGCCTATCTACTAGCGTGCAGGCGGCATTATGTGCAATTATTGTCAATGTCCTGGCAAAGAAGAACAAATAGGCGCGCTCGTACGTCCTGCCAAGGGTATCGAAATAGCAATAAGGTACAAACCCAGCTATAGTTACCCACACATGTTTCATTTTTTACCATAGAGCGACCCCAGGGTGGAGGAGATGAATGTTTAGGGAATGCGGGGAAAGCGCCACGAATCAATTCTAACCAATAGAAAACCGCGAGTCTACGGCTATTACTACTATTGCTATTATTGCAATGTGATGACATTCGTGCGAACAATAGAACACAAAGAAGAAGTACAAACGCATAAACGTTCTGGAGCCAACAAGGTTCAAGCTATCGAGAAATAGGCCCCCGGAAGACACAACGACGAACGGATCATTAGCCAGTGTTTGCTATTTAGCGCGGTTTTCGTTTGGGTGCACGATAGGTAACGCCCAGCCTAATAATTTCCCCACTCATCCTATACTTGGAAAGGATTTACCGAGTGAAAACCAGATGCAACGAAATACCTACATGTGATGAGGTGTTTCGTGTGCGGGTTCAGAACCAATCGCTGTGCTGCATTTGAAATAAAGTTGTGCAATGGCTGCAGACCCCGGGCGAAAGAGGAAACACAATGTAAGATGGTGGGTGTTCATATAGATATGAACAATATGAATTCCAGTAGTGTTGGCAAGGTGTCAAACACTACGCGGGACACGAGGCAGCTGTCAAACTTTGGTTTGCGCTGTGGCCAGATCACCTCAGCAGGGTCCTTCCTGTAGAGAAGAAGCCACCGCGGCTGCATTGCAGTTTATGGAAGACCGACGATCCCGCTCTCCCCCCAAACAAAAAAGCAACATATAACACAGGAGCACAAACTAATGCACAAAACATACAGTAATAAAGTTTCTGTTCGTTTGGGATCTCTTCACTTTGGTTTCAAGGAATTCTTCATCTTTTTTCATCTTATTTTGCCGGTGTCTAACAGCTGGATAATAATAGCCATGGCTTTCTATGATTCGAATGAAAATGGCTATAACCATTGGCCAAGCGTCATCGATTAAGTGAATCTGTGCAAGTTTCCCATCACGACACTCCGCTGTGCTACTTTCTGTTTTGGGGCTGTGACACAACCCATCCATTTTCCAAGGTGCGTGGTGCCTGAAAATTTAGCCACTCATATTTCACTGTGTCGAACGGTATAAAAGATTCTCTCCCCAACAAAAGCGGGCTTTGGCCTCGACCTTTTTCTTCTTCTTATATTCCACCCTACTCTATTCTGCAATGACCGCCGAGGATCAGATTGTGACGCACCCTGTGCCCGAACGTCTTTTGGACGCGAACCAATGCCCCAAGCCGCACGTCAGCTCGCTTGATCAGTACCGTGCTATGTGGAAGGAGAGTGTGGAGGAGCCCGAGAAGTTCTTTGGCAACGTAAGTGAATGAAACTTTCTATATATGTACAAAACACAAAGATATATAGACTCACCTTGTGTAATTTCATATTCGATTTATAGCTGGCCAGAGAGCTCTTGACGTGGAGCAAGCCCTTTGAGACCGTGAAGCATGGCTCGTTCGAGCAGGGCGATATGGCCTGGTTCTTGGAAGGCGAGTTAAACGCCTCGTACAACTGTGTGGATCGCCACGCTCTTCAGAATCCTGACAAGGTTGCTATCATCCACGAGGGTGATGAGCCGGATCAGGTGCGCAAGATCACATACGGCGAGCTCCTCCGCGAGGTGTGCAAGATGGCCAACGTTCTTCGCAGCCGTGGTGTCCGCAAGGGTGACAACGTGGCTATCTACATGCCCATGATTCCTGAGGCCATTATCGCCATCTTGGCCTGCGCTCGTTTGGGTGCGCCCCATTCTGTGGTGTTTGCGGGCTTTTCGGCTGAGTCTCTCCGGGACCGTGTTGTGGACTGCTCCGCTCGTATTGTCATCACTTCCGACGAAGGCCGTCGTGGTGGCAAGAACATTGCGACCAAGCGTATCGTTGACGACGCGCTGAGCAACAACCAGACCCAGGTTGAGAACGTTATCGTCTTCCGCCGAACCGGCTCGCCCGTCCCCTGGGTGGATGATCGTGATCTGTGGTGGCACGACGAGATGGACAAGGCTAGAAGCTTCTGTGCCCCTGAACCCTGCAACGCTGAGGACCCTCTCTTCCTTCTTTACACCTCTGGCTCGACCGGTGCCCCCAAGGGTATCCTCCATACTACCGGTGGCTACCTCCTCGGCGCGGCCGCAACCGTCAAGTACATCTTCGACTACCAGAAGGATGACATCTTCGCCTGTATGGCCGACATTGGCTGGGTCACGGGCCACTCTTACATTGTTTACGGTCCCCTGGCGCTGGGCGCCACAACGGTTCTCTTTGAGTCGACCCCCACATATCCTAACCCCTCCCGTTTCTGGGACTTGATCCAGAAGCACAAGATCAACCAGTTCTACACCGCTCCCACTGCCATCCGCGCCCTCCGTCGTCTGGGTGACCAGTGGCTCGAGAACTACGACCTGAGCAGTCTTCGTGTCATTGGCTCTGTGGGTGAGCCGATCAACCCCGAAGCCTGGGATTGGTACAATGAGAAGGTCGGCCAGAACCGTTGCGCCGTCGTCGACACCTACTGGCAGACCGAGACGGGCTCCATCATCGTGTCGCCCCTCCCCGGTGCCACCCCCACCAAGCCCGGCTCCGCTACGCTGCCCTTCTTTGGTATCCAGCCCAAGATCCTCGACCCCACTACCGGCAAGGAGATCACCGAGGTCGATGAGACCGGTGTCCTCGCCATCACCCAGCCCTGGCCCTCGATGTCTCGTACCGTCTACAACAACCACACCCGCTTCATGGATACCTACCTGAAGCCCTACCCCGGCTTCTACTTCACGGGTGATGGTGCCTCGCGCGATAAGGACGGCTACATCTGGATCCGCGGCCGTGTTGATGGTAAGCAAAATGAATATAGCGGGAAGGGGACAGGAACTCATCAGCAATAATATATAGATGTCATCAACGTCTCTGGTCATCGTCTCTCGACTGCCGAGATTGAGTCTGCCCTGGTGTACCACGAGGCTGTTGCTGAGGCTGCTGTCATTGGTGGCCACGATGACCTGACTGGTCAGTGCATCCACGCCTTTGTCTCGGTCAAGCCCCACGTTGAGGTCGCTGAGGGTCTCGAGAAGGAGTTGACTCTCCAGGTCCGCAAGATCATCGGTCCCTTTGCCACCCCCAAGCGTGTCTACATCGTGGCTGACCACCCCAAGACTCGTTCCGGCAAGATCATGCGCCGTATCCTCCGCAAGATTGTCAACGGCGAGCAGGATCAGCTCGGTGATATCTCCACCTTGGCTGACACCTCGGTTGTCCCTGCGCTGATTGAGATGGTCCACGGCAAAACTGCCTAAATCAACATCTACCACTTACACCTATAATTTCCGCGCACACACACATCATACACATTATATACTCTCACCCGCTCTTCTCTCCACCTTCGTAATCGGGATACCATGCAAAAGTTCCTCTTCCTCCCGTTCTTGTACAGATCAATACAACTCGCTTTTGTCTTCTCGTCAATCTTTTACATGTCACGAATTTTTTTTTATATAATTGCTTTGTTATATACATATATCGGCTTTGTCTATACAGACCACATCTTATGCAATGAAATAACAAGCCTTGTCTTTAACACGAATGTGAGAACGGAATATAGGTATGGCTTTGACAAGGGTTTAATCATCATATACAGCTCTTTACCTTGGAAGAGCCGGGTGAAGGCATATATATTATCTGCCAGTTGGTATGAAAACAGTTGCACAGCAAAGTCGAGGAACCAAAATAACAACTGCCTTGATCAAGTTTTCGATCTCAGCGGATGACGTTGTTTTGTATAGGCAGCCAGCGCCAATTTGTTTTGTCTGCCTTACACCACCGAAAAGGTAAAAAAATAAGACACGACACTCTCATTAAAAGACAACAAAACTCATCGATCCACCTTTTTCTCATCAGAATGTCGTGGAATTCAAAGACCTGGTCGTGGGTGAAGAAGCTCCTTTCGGTGGTACGTTGGAAGAAGCACTATATAGCAACAATGACTCAATCATGTATGTTTTCTCGAGTAGAACCCCAAGTCGACTGACGGTATGCCCGTTGTTGGCAAGTTCCGTACGCCTGCTGTCGGGTATGATATACACGTCTTTTATTCAGTACTTTGAACGCAACCAACGCATTTGACTGATATATATACAAAACTTTACAGCTCTCGCCCCGAGAAGTACGAGTACCCCAAGACGACCGCCTCTAACGTGAGCGGTAACTACTACTTCCAACGTGACGTGCGCCGCAACTACCCTCGTCTCGCTGTCTACACCCAACAGTCTGTTGCTGGCCTTCTGGATGGTGCTTCTGTCCAGCCTAGGTACACTAAACCCGAGCCATTCCTTTGGTATAATACTGAATGTTTACTTTAAATTGATCTAGTTTGCCCCCGGCTAAGGCTGACAACCAGGAAGTGCAGCCTGCTACTATCACCGAGGCCAAGCCTCTCGTTCAGGTCCTCAACAGCCAGAAGCTGTTCTCCAAGGATAAGCCCGCTCCTACTCCCACCTGGGGTAGACAGGTCGTCTGGAAGACGTCCGAGGACTTTGTCCAGCCCGAAGATCGTAAGCAGGATATATCCACTGCATTGAGTAGATGCTCACCTTTCTTTTATTTATTCAGCTGCTTTCCCCATGAAGTGTATCACCACATAGAAAATCACTTAATAAACGGAAAAAATGTAAATGCACATTGTCTTGAGGTCTTATCATTATCAAATGGATGTGATGCGCAATTTTTTATTACTTTATTTCTAAAAAGTATGATGCCAAAGTGTGTGTCTAATCGTCCCAGCCAGCCACGTCCAAACCCGTCGCAGACTTGGCTTCTTCCTTCTTTGTCAATGCAGCCAAAAGCGCATCATCGCTGACCTTGTGCACCTTGTTCCTTCTGTCCTGGATGGATACCACGCCCGTCTGGGTGCGAGACTCCTTGGATACTTTCTTGGACTTATCCCAGCTGACCTGCTGTTCTGTAGGCTGTTCCACTTTTTCAAAGAACTCCTTTCGCGTGCTTGGCTTCTCAGTTGCATTGGCTGCTTCCTTGGGCTTCGCCTCCTGAACGGGCTTGGCTTCAGCCGCCTTGGGTTTGGCGGCTTCCTTCTTCTCCTTCTTGTTCTTGTTCTTGGCTTCGGCGATATCCTTCTTGGGTTTCTTTGTGCTAGCCTCATCCGAATCTGCGGGTCTCTTTTTACCAGGCTTTGCGGGCGTGCTTTCGCTTTTCTTTGGTTCCTTCGCTGTCTCTGTCCACGCCGTGTCCTTCTTTGCCTTCTTTCCAGCCGGTACCTTCTTGCTGTCATCCGTCTTGATACTCTTCTTCTGCTTCTTATCAGCCGGAGCATCGCCCTTATCACTCTTCTTGTCCGCCTTGGCAATAACCTTTGCAGCAGCCTTCTTATCCGGAACCTCTTTGTCTGCCTTTTTGATGACCTTCTTTGTGTCCTTCTCGTCCTTCTTAGGCTTACGATCCCGTACCTCGGTTATCTTCTGCTTTTTGGTATCTTTGGTCGGTGCCTCATCTTCCGCCGCCTGATGGGCATCGCGCGTTCGCTTACGAGCTTTAGATAGCAGTTCGGCCACTTCCTCCTCATCTGCACCTTCACGCTGGGCCTTTCTCGCTTCGATGGTGTATTTCTTTCGGCGGCGTTTCAGGAGAATATTGACGTTGGAGTCATGCTTTGCCTTTCGCGCCAAGAACTTGGGGTCGAATCGGGTGCCGTCCAGAATGCGGAGGGACGGGATCAGAGCGATTATCTTTTCGCGGTAGTCCTCCTTGTCGGCGATGGGGTTTCCGCGCAAATTGAGGTTGTGCAGTTCGAGTAAGGAGCCGAGAGGCGCAACGTCCTTCCATTCCGAGATCTGGTTATTGCCGAGGTCGACGAGGGTTAATTGGCTGCAGTTGCGGAGAGAAGCAGGTATCGTTGTGATCTTGTTGTCGTTCAATTTGACCTCTTTCAGAGCAGTATTGGCCGAAAAATCAGGAATCTCGGTCAGCTCGTTGTGTGCAGCAGATAACTTCAAGAGCGACTTGAGCGTCTCAAATGAGGGCAAGCTCTTGATATTGTTATTTGACAAGACTAGAAGGGCAATGTGTCAGCCACGCTGTGGAGTTCCATGACGAATCAAACTGACCTAGTGTATTCAGGCTCTCCATTTTTTCCAAATGCATAACTGTTTTGAGCTTATTGTGATTCAGGATAAGTGCTCCCACTTTGTTTAACAGACGCGCATGGGTGCTTATGTTGGTCATGGCATTGTAGCTTAGATTCAAGACTAGAATGGCGCGTCAGTTTCTTAATCAAGACAAGTCCCGTCTAGCTTACCTTTCAGTTGAGGGATCAACTCAAATCCCTGAAGGCTTTTGACCTTGTTGTGGGACATGTTGAGCGTCGTCAGGCAAGAAGCGTCCTTGAGGCCGGCGATCGATGGCCCCTCGGTCAACTCATTGTTGCTTAGATCGAGCTTTCGCAAAGAAGTGCAGACGGAAAGACTGCCAATCGCTTGTATGCCTTTCTCTTTTACACTAATATCTTTGATCTTCTCGGGAGATTCCGAAAAGTTCTCGGCAATGAACTTGGCATTAAGTTCCATGGAATCAACGGTCGTCGAAAAAGAGCGAGTGTGATTTTTTACTTTTTTTTTTGCTGCCAAAGTTTAATTATTTGCCTCGAACCCGCTTTGACAGATGAATTCTGATATCGGCGCTTGGAGTGACCAAACTATCTCCATTCGCTTTTATTTCATGCAAATAGCTCCTTGTAGTTATCCGCTCAACAATGTATTGTTGATTAGTTGATCGGTCTTAGCTCTGTCGGTCGTAGTCGTTGTATGCAGGCTGACGGTCTCCAGATCACATTACACGCCTCTCACTTCCCCAAAATGCCGTTTTAGTAGGTCGTATGCTCAGAATTTTTGGGGTTTGCACAAGGAGAAAGTATGGGATGACGATAAAACTCCCGAGGTCGCTTGACATTATTTCTCGGTAGCTCACAATACTCGCAAGCTGGGCACAGAATTTGATGACGAGATCCAACCGTGCTGCCCGCTGTGGCCCGAATGGTTTATCCATATTAAGCCTACAATACCGCTATAGTCGTCTCTGGCGACGATTCTGGCAACGACTTAGGTCTTCCCGTCATCCATAGTGCAGGGACTGATATATGTTTGCGAGAGCAAGGACTGGTGAGACGCGGGAAAGGGATCAGGGCTCTGGATGCGAGCTCGTCCCTATTGAAGGGTCTCTCTGGGGGCTATCAGGGCAGTTAGGAACACAGCGGAAACCTAAAGGCAATAATGAAAATGGATGAAGACACGCTGCAAAACGAGATTTGACAAACCCACCGGTTAGCCATAGGTTGGAATACCTTTAAATAAATCTAACTTTCGTTCATACTATACCAGTACTGCTGAAACACCCGACAGGCCTCTTCCATTTTGGTTACCATTGACACCGCTAGCATACTGGTGTAGTACAACAACGGTATTGTTTAAGTCGACTTGCTTGCAGAACCGGGAGGTAGGGAGCCCCAGATCCTTTTATGCCGACTGCGTGGAGCATAGCTGGCCTTTACGCGAGAAAGTAGTAATATGCCCTGGGGAAAGGACGTAAGCATAAAGTGCGACATTGCCAAGTAGAAGCTGACAGAGCGCCATGTATTCATCACACTTGGGTAAATTGATATTGAGCCATGCCAAGATAAAAGGACCAAGCGTCAACCATCAACCATCAAGAAAAGTTCAATATACTCAAATGTGCTCACACCCGAACCTCATCCATTCAACATTCACATCGAGTCTGGATATTCTTTATCTGTGGCCGGGGAAGACAACAACAGGAGGACAAGGAGTGACTATGATGAAACCTCCACTTACCCCTTTCACTTGACCAAATTGCCACCGCCTTGATTTATCTATACCTGCGGATGTAGATCCTCTTTTCATTTACATAACTTTCGCTTCCACGTGCTACTGCTGTAAAACATCCCAAATATTAGTACGTGAAGATCTTTTCTTCACATTGTAAACAAAAGTACGACCAAACCAAGTCCATGAAGACAATGACACCACGTTCTCAATTCGTCATGATTGCAACCACTGCATACGTATCTGTATAAGCGTAAATAAATTTTTTTTTCTGAACGAAATTAAGTATGTGCTCGTGCGTTTATTTTTATCCTGGCGTTCTCAGGTACCTGAATACAAACGTCAAGATTCCAAAAGGCTATTTCTTTGTCTGCTGCACTGCCTATTAC